>CM070521.1:14063991-14433111 GCA_036346375.1 Guadua angustifolia | reverse complement strand
AACAACCAATGTTTAATTGCAAGCAATCTACAATATTTTTTAGCACTCAACATTATTAAGCGCATTTTCCATGAATTTTGCATTCCCATAGGATTTATGCGAAATTTCTGCATTCCAAACTAGGATTAAGTCATAATGAAAGGCAGGAAACAATAATCAGTTGCTATGAGATGATAACACATTAACCGTGGAGGACATGTATAAGAATTTGACAATTAGACTGTAAATCTGCTCAATTGGATCGACTAAGTTGTGGCATCACTGAACATGGAGTGCATGCATATCAGCATATGTACCCACCCCATAAAAAGTTTCCAGGGAAATTAAGAACACATTCACCGTCATACGAAATGTACAAGAGAAAATGACTTAGATGTCTCACTTAATTATCTTAGAAGATAAGATAATACTTTGTGTAGATTGTAATGAATAAATACATATGATTGAGAGAGAATAAATATGGGTATAGTAGGAAAATCTTCATTAAATACACATGTAAACCTTATATTTTTAAACAAAACCATTTACGGTATAAGCCTTATATTTTTAAACAGAGGGACTACTAGTCAGTCTTTGGCGGTTGGTTATATTAATTGTAAGCGTTTAATTACAGTGAAAGTGGTATATATTAATGTGAAAATTTTGTTGGTGTCACTAAAAAATACTTAATTTTGGTTCTATCATCAGTCTTTTCGTCATTTCATTTTTGTTACTAGTCTTTTTAACTTATCCTCCTTTTGCCATTTCCGTGAATTGGCTGTAAGTTTGACTAACGTAAGGACCATATCCAGGCTTAGATGGACAATTTTGACCCTGTCAGACAGTGGGGTCACCGCTAAACCTGCATGGCAACGCTGTCCACGGCGCGCTGCCGCCTGCCGCGGCTCGACGGGCTAGAGCGGCTCCGCGTCGTCGACCTCTCAAGCAACCGGTTCTTGGGGCCCATCCCAAGTGGGTACACGACGTCGCTGCATGCGCTCACGCGGCTCGAGCTCAAGGACAACCAGCTCAACGGCGCCGTCCCGATGTTCCAGCAGAGTGAGCTCATCGGCTTCAACGTGCCGTACTACTTCCTCCAGGACAAGGTCCCGGACACGCGGGCGCTGTGCCGGTTCCCTCCTGCGAACGCATTCGACCACAACCTCAAGCTCTGCGGCGAGGCCGTGAACACCATGTGCTGGGCGCCTGGGCCAGTTCGCTGTCAACCGATGATGCCCCAGCCGCCGCAGCAGCAGCGACGATCCGGTGTAGATCTTGAGGAACTTGTTGACCAGGCTAGCATTTGAAGGGGTGGTACCCAGCGGCGATCACAAACAGTACCACGCCATAGGGCTAGATGTCCACCTTTGCTGGGCGGTACCCCTCCCTTGAGAGGATCTCCGGTGCCACGTACGCCAGGGTGCTGCTGAGGGTGTGGCGGAGGTGGTTGCCGTCCGCGATGGCGCCGAGCTTGTTCCTGGCAAGGAGGACTCTGGCGGCCTCATCTCCCGCCGCGGCGAATGGGATTGCGTCAGTGGGGGGCGGCATCGTGGTGATGGTGTCAGTGGAAAGAGGGAGAAGTGAGCTTGTGAATAGAGCTGGGCATTCGAGCCAGATTTTTTTTTGGGCTGATCGGAGGCATGACTTAGTTCAAAACCCAGTTTGGTATGAAGTGGATCTTACCGTGCCACATGACACTATAGCATAGGCTGTGCTGGACCCAAAAACCAGGTACGATCGACGGCACGATCAGTGTCATGCTGGGCCCGATGACCTAATGCATGAGGAAAAAACTCAGCATGAAGATCACTTCACTACTACAGAACCGGCCTTCACAACCGGTCTATCACAAGCGGTTAGGTGCGCCGCTTGTGCTCTACGTCTCTAAGCGGTTAAGTGGGCAGCAGGCGGGAGGGTCTCTAGAAGCGGTTCTTGACACGAACCCTTTTGAGTCCCATCTTTAGAAGCGGTTCGTGTCTAGAACCGCTTCTAGATATCTGAAGCGGTTCAAAACTCGAACCGCTTCTATAGGTGGAGATCGAAGCGGTTAGTGTGTAGAACCGCTTGTAGAGACCCCGTCCCCGCCAAACAAGATTTAAACCCCATCTTCCTCCCGAGCTCGCAGGCAGATGACAGAGTGGTGGGCGATAGCGATTCATGGGGAGGTGCTGCCAAAATTTTCAATTGAGGTTATTAGCTTGGAATTAATTGTTTCTAAGGTGAGTAATATGTTCTTGACATCCATCTCCCCATATATATATATTTTTTGTGCATTGGATGTTGAGAAATCATGTTTTGTTCTTGTGGGAATTATTAGTATTGTTTACATGTTGTTGGCTTATTTTTTTGTTCTTAAGGCGATATATTGTTTGGTGTATGGAATGAAATGCAATAAATGTGAAACGATGAAAAATTACAAAGGTGGGGAAAAGGTAAAAATAATTTTTATTTAGTAAAATTAAAATGCGGATGATAGAAAAGGTTTGCTGAACATGTAACAATTAGTTAGTTTTATTTTAAAAAAATGCAGCAGGATTAGAAATAATTAGTTGGCTTTAGTTAAAAGAATGCGAGAATGATTAAAAATACAAAACTATTAGACATAGTTAGCTTTAATTAATTAAATATTGTGATAGATGTTGTTATTATTTTTATTGGTGTAGATGAACCGCAATGGATGTACAATGCGGACCGTCGGTCAAGAGAGTTCAGAGATGGCATGAAGGAGTTTCGACACGGCCGCTGCATTTTGCCTCGTGAAGCTTCATCGTTGTCCATGCGTGAGAGTGCAAGAATGAGAAGGAGCACTCGAGCGATGGATGGTTATGAGCCATGTGATCACGAGAGGTTTCATTGCAAACTATACCTGCTGGACCCACCATGGAGAAACAGCAGGCGATTCGACAGAAGATGATAAAGAAGATGAAGAAGAGGAAGATAGAGCCAGCAAAGATGCCGGACACCACTCAATATGGGTCCGTGGAAGATACAAATGATCGGCAGTATGGCGATGATGAGTTAGATCAGATGCTCCGTGATGGAGAGGAGAGTTCACGAGAGGAAAGACAATACAAGAAGTTTCAGAGCATGGTAGAGGACCACGAGAATCGCTTTGTACCCAAAGCGTGGACGGGGCCACAAAAGCTGCGTACTACACTAGAACTCATGCAATGGAAGGCCACAAGCGGTGTGTCGGACAAGGCATTCAATGGTTTGTTATCACTCGTAAAGAAGTTGCTTCCTGAAGGTAACACTCTACCGAATCCACGTGATGAAGCGGCGAGTCCTCTGCCCTTTAGGATTGCAAGTCACGGAAGATACACGCATGTCCTAACGATTGTATCCCAGTATCGCAATGAGTATGCCGATTTGGAGGTTTGTCCAAGTCGCGAAGAATCCGGTATAAGGTACAGCGTGGACGATCCAGGTGAATTAGATGGGAATCGTCTGAAGAAGAGAACTCCACCAAAGTATTGTGGTATTTCCTCGTGATCCCCGGTTGAAGCGTCTGCTTGCTAACGAAGGTCATGCCAAGATGATGCGTTGGCATGCAGAAGAGCGGAAGGCGGGATGCTTAGACACCCCGCAGATGGCTCGCGATGGAGGAAAGTAGATCGGGCTTACCGAACTTTGCAAATGAGGTCGAAACATAAGGTTTGGGTTGAGCACCGATGGGATGAATCCTTTCGGTCGGCTTGAGCAGCATCCATAGCACTGGCACGTGACGCTTTGCATCTATAACATTCCTCCATGGTCGTGCATGAAGCGGAAGTACATCATGATGCCATTGTTGATCGGGCGTCGAAGCAACTTGGAAACGACATCGATGTCTACCCGAAGCCATTGGTTGAAGACCTTGTGAAGTTGTGGGAGGATGGTGTACGGGTTTGGGATGAGTACAAAGAGAGTATTTCAACTGCGTGCATTGTTGTTTGTAACAATCAACGATTGGCTCTCTCGAACTCGTCCGCCAAACTGTCAAAGGGTTTAAAGCACGCACCAAAGCATAGATGAAGCGGACTGCATGTACCGAAAAACTCTCTGAAGTGTGTGTACATGGGCCACCGAGTTTCTTCCTGGCACTCATGCTTTGAGGTGGAAAAGCGATAAATTTAAGGGAGCAGAATGTAAATGTTAAGCCTCAAAGATCGTAATGGGCGACTTGTGTTTGCTATGATAAAGGATCTGAAAGTAGTATTTGGGAAGGGTCTTGGAAGCATACTGCGTTTAACGAGGATGGTCATGCACCCACATGGAAGAAGAAATCAATATTTTGGGACCTGCCGTATTGGGAAGATTTGGAGGTTAAATCACCGCTTGACTTCATGCACATCACGAAAAATGTTTGCTTGAACTCGCTAGGCTACATAGATATGTATGGCAAATCGAAAGATACACCGCAAGCTCGGAAGGACCTTGAAGACATGGAGGTGAGGAGTGACCTACATCAGAAAAACAAAGAAGGACAAAACAACTTTTTCTACATCCTGCGAGCTACACTCCAAGCAAAGAAGAGAAAAAAGCATGATTGAGTGTTTGAGCAATTGTGAAGGTCCCTTCGGATACTCCTCAAATGTAAAGAGACTCATAAACACGAAAGAGAACAAACTCCAAGGCCTAAAATCCCATGATCGCCTTGTGTTGATGACACTGATTGCTCCATTAGTAGCCGAGGTATCTTGCCTGAGTGGGTGCGGGGACAATCACAAAGCTATGTTCCTTCCTGAGCGCCATTTCGCGAGAAGGTTGTCGAACCAGCTAAACCGCCTAAGTTGGAGGCGATGTGGTACAAAGTTTGGTTAGCCTCGAGATGATCTTTCCTCCTGCATTCTTTGATATCATGGTTCATCTCACCGTTCACCTTGTCAAGGAGATAGGTATCCTCGGACGGTGTATCTGCACAACATGTTCCTTTCGAGAGGTACATGAGTGTCCTCAAGAAGTACGTCATGTAAATCGTCAAGGCCCCTAAGGTCAGCATTGCCAGAGCTACGTGTGGAGGAGGTGATAGAGTTTTGTGTGGATTACATGAATGATCTAAATCCTATCGGCGTCCCCATATCACGACACACGAGGGAGGCTACGGGGCAAAGGGACAATAGGAAGGCAATCGGTTGCATGCAATGATCTTGTTGCATTCAAGCAAGCACATTTCACTGCTGCGAAGCAATCAACTATAGTCGCCCCTATGTCCTTCAAAGACAAGAGTGTCCTCGCCACGAGTTCACAGTGGAAGACAGAGAGTTGGATAACCACGCAAGCACATGGATTCTTTTGGCGGTGCCATGTATACATCCTTGAGGAAGGGTCAAGCGATGAACTATTGCAACGCTTGGCTCGGGACCATCACAAGAAATCGTGACATTCAAGGGGTATGAGATCAATGGTTACACATTCTACACCAGATTCGGGATAACAGGAGCACCAACCAAAACAATGATTGTCCGTATAGACGCCAAGACAACAAATGGCGGAGTTGGACACATATTATGGTTTCATAGAAGAAATATGGGAGCTCGACTATGGACCTCTCAAGGTCCCTCTATTTAAGTGCCAATGGGTCAAGTGACTCCAAACGGTGTGAAGGTCGACAACACGGCATGACAACCGTGGATCTCACAGAAGTCGGCTATAGGCGCGAACCGCTTGTTCTCGCGAACGATGTGATCCAGGTCTTCTATGTAATGGACATGTCAAGCAAACCTAAGAAGCGTATGGACAAGCAAAAGGTAATGCCAAAGCGACATGTGGTTCTCCAAGGCAAGCGAAGGATTGTAGGAGTTGAGAACGCCACCGACGAGGAAGAGTATGGTCGATTCGACGAGCTCCCTCCTTTTACGATTGATGTCGACATAAACGCCCTGCGTGATGTTGATGTCGATGCTCTTACATACGCCACGATCATAACGAAGAACAATTGTAAAGACGAAGACTTAAGATGTACTACTTGTATACAAATTATTCCATATGATCATGTTGATATGTTGATGTTTAACATTGCTTGTACATAATTATTTATACAAATTTTAAAATGAAAACAAAGCTTGAAAACCATTTGTACACATTTTAAAATGAGAACAAAGCCTGAAAATTTATATCCACTCTATGAAAGGACTGCGTAAATTTTACCATAAAAAGAGAAATTCAGCTTAGCATAGTTAGCTCATAAATTCCCATACAAAAACCCCAAAAGCAGTGTGAAATTTATAACATTACAATGATAGCTATATTAACTAAAAGGAGCAACATTACAATGATAGCTATATTAACTAATTTCTTTAGCATGTCCTCTACTCTTTCCATCCTTTCTTCTAGCTTTTTAATACTCTTGTTGTCATCGAAGCGGTGGGATGTGCATCTCTCCTCTTATAGACACTAGTTTGTTGGATCTGTGAACTCTCCTTGGCAAAGAAATCTTCTTGTAATGCAGCAATTTGCATTGCAAGATTTTCAAGACTATGGTTGGCTTTATCACCACTTAATACTGGACATCTTGTGCCCTTCAAATGTAAAGAATGGAACGGAAGGTGAAAGTCAAGGAATATGAACAAATGAATAACTTCAAAAACTTACCGACATATTGAACACTTCATGAACACTCGGGATGGATTCTTGGATGTACGGAGGTGAACACATTTACAGGATCTCCGCGATCGAGGACACGATAGCTTCATCCGCAATGCCTCTAGTTGTCTCTTCGTCTCGCCATTTGATGAAGCCGTCGACATGAATTAATTGCTTCAAAGAGTGAAACAAATTACCATCAACAATATTTTTCTTTACTCCAACATGAATATATCAACAAAACTCCTTGTGGGCATTTCACCGAACACCTTGTGGGCATGAAAACATAGAGCGAGGAGCGGCGTCTGAGAGGAGGCGCTTGGGACTTAGAAAATTTGAAGGTGTGGGAGAGTGCATGCGGGGACTTAGAGAGTTTAAAGTTCTACCAACTTCTACAAGCGGTTGGTAGTAAGAACCGCTTGTAAGATCGATCTACAAGCGGTTAGTAATACCAACCGCTTGTAGAAGGCCTGAAGAAAAAAAGAATGGCAAGGGGCGCGAGCGGGTTGAACCGGTGGTTGAGCCGTACACTCAGCGCCACGCGCTAGCCGGGGGAGGAAGAGATCTTATCGAGCTATGTGGGCACCGTATTGTTTTTAATATTACGCTGTCAAGACGTTTACAAGCGGTTGGTATTACGAACCGCTTGTAGAGCACCCTTCTGCGGTTGGTAATACCAACCGCTTGCATAAAACCTTTCCTGTCCGCCCATCCATGCGTTAAGCAGCGTTAGTAATACCAACCGCTTGTAGAAGTCCTCTTCTAAGCGGTTGATAATACTAACCGCTTGAGAGATTTCTACAAGCGGTTGTTATTACCAACCGCTTGAAGTGGGTGCCCTATATAAAGTTCATCTTGCGCTCTTCCTCACACCCCAAATTTTCTAAGTCCCTTCCTCACAACCCAAATTTTCTCGGTCGCCACCTCCCAGAGTCCCTTGGCGACGCCACCTCGCCAAGGACCTCCTCTGCCACCGCTCGACGCCGCCCGCCATTCCACCTCTGGAGGACCGGAGATCCTAGTGCACGCTAAACGCCCCTCTGCTCTCTCTGTTTTATGCACACAAGGTGTTCGGTGAAATGCCCACAAGGAGTGTTTATGTTGTCTTGTGATTAGTGGATGGCTATGAAGTGTTGTGATTAGTGCCCACAAGGAGTGTTGAATGGATGGCTATGAAATGGTTTTTTGTTCTGTTAGTGTTCATGTGTTATGGTGGGAGTGCAGGGAGGGAGGGAGTAGTAGTCGGCATGAGAGAGCGCAGAGCCACCGAGTAGTACTCCCGCCACATATTAATCTCTCTTTGTCACATTGTAGCAAAGGAAGTAAAATTAATCCATGCAGATGCATGTGATTAATCCTCGCAGCTAGTACTTGGATTCCATTCTCCACAATACATATTCCCTTCATATCAATGTTCTTTAATGTCAGGTGAGTTAAGTAAATCAAGTAGATGTAGCCATGTGCGGCCTTAATGGGTTCAACTCAAATAATAGCCAAGTGACTACTAGTGTCAGCATTAGAAGTATATGTAAGTATATGTGAAATGTGTAAGTATATGTGAAATGTGTAAGTATATGTGAAATGTGTTATTATATTTTTTACTAGCACTTCATATATTTTTTACTACAATAGTTGCTAAATTGTTGTCTCGATGATTTAGTTTTCTGCTCTCCATCGGTGATTCATTAACATTCCTCTTTATTTATGCCTGGGACGTAATCACAATCTATCCTTTATTCCAGATTGAAATTGGTCGATGAAGACGTACATTCGGTAAAATTTTCTTGAATAAAAATTAATGAATCATTCCTTATTAGTGTGGAATAAGAATGATTCGTTATTTTTTATTCAAACAAATAAGTATATATGAATTGTCAATTGTATATGTATCTTGTGAAATGTGTAAGTCTATGTGAAATGTGTAAGGATATGTGAATTGTCAATTGTATATGTATCTTGTGAAATGTGTAAGTCTATGTGAAATGTGTAAGTATATGTGAAATGTATAAGTATATGTGAATTGTCAATTGTATATGTATCATGTGAAATGTGTAAGTATATGATTGCATGCGAAAGTTCATATATAATCTAAGCCTCGAATTGTTCTCAACAATCTTGTCTTCAGATATAATCTAAGCCTCGAGATTTGCTCTACTCTAGATGGCGACACCAAGGCGTGGTGACGGGAATACGATGAAGCGGAAAATCTGTTGTTCGAGACCATTCTTGTTGGTAGCGTCTTAGCTAATGAGGCCGTTATCAGCGATGCGGAAAATCACGATGTTCTTCTTGACGCCTTGTCGATGAGGCCGTTAACACGGATACCGAGGTATACTCTTACCCATTATAAATTCACCGTAAACATTTAATTATTCTAAAATCATTCATATTATATGTGTTTGTGTATCCAAATGCACCTCATCGCCACCCATCCGAATGAATCGAGGACCTAACAAAAGCCTTCGACAAAGTGCGTGATAACCGAAGTCGAACGACGGAGTCTGCTAGCCCGGAATCAGCAATTGGGCCTTTCAACAACGCTTGCGGCTACCACGTGAGGGATCACGCCCCAATCGACAGATCCGAAATGGGTCAAGTCCTGCGCTACCAAGGAACCGCTGGAATGATATAAAGGAAAATTTCACTTTTCGGAAGGATACGAACGAAGGCCAAGAGATGGGCTTTGAAGAAGATGGCAACTTCCTTTCAAAGAAGTGGAAGTCGCCCTCACCCGCAAGTACATCGACAAAGGAGAAAGGCCGACTTCAATAAATTTCCTAATTTGGCCGATCATTGGGATGCTTCGAGGAGTACAAGCCATCGGATCACGGACAGTGCCAGCGAGAGAAAAACAAGGTGAATGCATGAAGAAGAAATACCACCACCATCTCGGGACGGTGGTTACATCAAGGCTGCAAAGAAATGGGACAAGCGGGAAGATGAGCTTGGCGACGATATTATACTGGCGAGAATTGGGAGCCCGCATGCGCAATTGGTTATTGGGTCACGGGGCAGCCTTGCCGATAACGGATAGCTTGGTGATGGCACCGATCCAGAAGTTGGTGAAAGGATTGCGAAGCAATCGAAAGCGACTTCGGTCAGGATCCTTGCCGACGGACGGGGAGAATGACGAGCTAACATATGCCCTTCAAAACCCCGAGCACCCGGACGGACACGAGGTTTGGGAAGGTGCCATGGAGGCACGGCTTTGCCAAAGACTCAAGCACTTACGTGAGTCGGGATGAAGCAAGAGGAGAGATCGAGGTAGAGTGAGCCGATTGGAGGAAGAGCTTAGAGCTACGAAGGCTTCCATCGATGACACAGTCACGCAAAAAGTGTCCGGCAATGAGCCGCCTTCAGGAGAGCACTACGCTCGACCAATGTTCAGCGGCGCCGAATCCGTGATCGATCCGACCGCGCTAAAGAGCGATTCTTGGCGTCTGTAGGGCCTATGTGAAAGACCCACGACCAAGACGCCTGTCATCCGTGGACAGCATCAAGGTTCGCCGCCGGTCGAGCTACACATTGATATCGTAACCTCTCCTTCAAGGTGGCTTACGGCATGGCTTATCCGGTGGAGGCGGGCGGACATTCCATCGCAACGGATACCCTCCTGATACTCCAAGGTCACGGTGGAAGAGGTGGTGGGGGCTTGAAGATCTCGTTCTCGATATTCACAGGGCGACGAGGTGACCAACCTTGGACAGCCCTCCATGGCACATTCATCCTATGGCGCAAAAAGTACATCATATTTCCAGATGGTGTGGAGGTTATATCTCCAAAGAAGAGAGAGGCCCGCACTTTGAGCCCGCTCAGAGCAAGCACGCCTCCACATCGACAACCCACGACTCCTCGGCCGTCGCTTTGACGCAATGCTTCCTCGATGGTCGAGCCACGCCTCCTTCACCTCCCGCTCCACAAAGAAGCCCGACTCGCCGCCACCGCCACCGAAAGTAAGAAGCACCCAACATCTCCAAATCCCACGCCTCAAAGATCTCCCGAGGAAGAAGCTCGATGTCGAAGGAGAGATCCCACACTAGCACCTCCTCCCACGAAATCGGCATCAAGCGACCAGAGAATGTCAAAACAACCGCCAAAGAGGCCATATGACTCGATCATGAGGAGCTATTGATCCGTAAAGACGGATGTGGCGGGCAATTATGCGCCAAAGAAGCCGAGTCCAAGCTTAAAATAGATAAAAAATCGTGAAGCACTTTCAGTCATGCGGAACAGCGCCGCCACCGTGATGAGCGACTACAAAAGGACAATAAGAAAGGCTACGATTGCAAAATACACAAAGCTCCTTCTGCAGAAAGAAGAAGAAAGTGGAAGATCAGCAGAAAGGCCGAGGACTTGAGGAGAATGGCATTCTGAAGGAGGCGGACTCAAATCATTAGACCAGGATATTCCAATAATGGCACCAATCAAATGGAAGTATGAGTTCTAACAAAGCGCTAATTGATCCAAAGGATATAAAAGATCTCCCAACCAAGATGCGTCAAATGCATGAATGGTACATGGAAAGGGCATCTAAAGGATATACAATGTTCCTCCTCCGCTTTCCAAGATGAGTATTTCTTCATGGGAACAACACGTAACTATGGTCGGAATTCGATGACTTGTACCATGTGTACCAAGGAGACGAGGTCAACGTGTCTTTCATGTCTGCCGGTGTGCGTAAGTGTCGATCTACTAAGTTTACCGCTTGCTTCCTCCCCGCACTACAAAATTGAAAATCTAATTAACTTAGTTATCCCTTCTTATGTAGAATGGAGATACAACGATGTAAAAGACGGGCAAGCAGAGCGTTGGCTTCATCGACCCGTAGATTGTCAACGAGAAAATCTGGTCATACTGGCAAGCAAAACAGCTACTTGAGGAATACCTTTTGCATGCATTGTTGAAACAACACTACAAACCGTATACTTACGCCTTCAACTTCAAGTCGTGTTCTCACAAACCTCTTGTTCTTGTATTTCTTAAGCCATTGATAGTACGAGTAGCTACTTATCCATATGTTGCAATATCGAATAGGTTTCATTGGATCCTTCTAGTCATCGAGCTTGACAACAAAGCGGGATTACGGTTTATGACTCAAGAAGGAATCCACCAAAAATACCAATGGTTCATTAACATCCTTAACAAGACATTTGCAAAGTTTAAGAAGAAGCAAAAGGAGAATTCCGTAAAGAATTGAAGTCATAGTAAGCACTCGTGCACGTATTACAAAAACTATTATTAATATACATGCGCCATATCGGTTCTTCATCCGATATTCGAAATTTCTCCCGTGAAGGTTAAGCGCCGACAATTTGAAACAACTTATGTGGCTACTACGTGTTCCACTATATTCAAAGTTTTATCCATGGCGGCAATTTGGAACATTATCTTTGAGGTTCAGTATATGCATGTCAATTTGTTAGCTACAACTTACATTTTAATTAATTGCATGTGATCGGATATTTATATACTTCCCGCTTAATTAATTGTCATTCAACATCGATGAGCACGTTAACGTGCTCTCGCCTCACCGGTCGCGCGCGACTCCAAGAACAACTTATCGGCTTCCTTGTCAACGAGGTTGTATCTCCAAATGGCGAGTTCCATGTAAGGTTTCTGCGTTGGACACCGCTGAACCGATGACGACATCCACGTCGACCAAGGACATAAAGAGTGGCGCATGCAACAAATGAGTTCGATAATCATTTTTTCATCATTCAAACTTATAAACGCTGCGGTTGCGTGTATGTACTTGTCCATTTTTACACTATTAAGTTCGTTTTTTGTGTAATTGAGCTAGCATGTGAACATGTGTATGAGTATGCATATGTAATATATATTTAATTGCATAAAAACTCCTCCACTCATATTTAATTTCACGGTCAAAACGATATACAAAAACAACTTTGTAAGAACATATTCTATAATGCATATAATCGAAAACTCTCTCCACAACCGGTTGGTGAGTCCAACCGCTCGAGTCTTTGCTCTCCACAAGCGGTTCGTAATACTAACCGCTTCGAATATCGTTCTCCTGGCGGTTTGTAACACGAACCGCTTGTGGCGCCCCCACGTGGCGGCTACACCGCCTTCTCGACACGCTCCCAACCGCTTACGGTGCCACAAAGACAGCAGTTGAAGCAACCGCTTGTCATACCCGACGGGTATCACCGCTGATTGCTTAGAAGCGATTATAAAACCGCTTGTAAAGGGGGTTACGAGCCGCTTGTGATAGCTGGTTCTGTAGTAGTGCTTACCCATAAAGCATGAGCGTCATAGACGCACCTAGTAGTATGTACACCATCTCAAGTTTTACACACGAGAGAGCGGGCAGAGAGAGAGAGTTGAGAGACGCGTCTCTTTCTCACCCGTCTCTCTCAATCTCTCCCTTTCTAGCCTGTTTCTCTCACTCTCTTTCTCGCTCATTGCCCCTCTCTCGCTCGTGTTCAACAAATCTCCCTCGCTCTCTATAACTGTTCAAAAATAAATAAATTTTAGTTCTTTTTCCTATAATATTTGTGTCTACTGCCTCAACTTCATGCATATCCGACTTCTTTCCTCTCGACGAAATAGTGTAAATAGACCAGGCCTGAGTCAGCATGGCATGAAGTACAAATAAAGCCGTACCTAGGCTCTCCGAAGATAAGCTGGGCAGCAAGGCACGGTATGGTGGGCATGACGGGTCGTCGCGGCCCGGCACGGTTTAGACACGAAACACGATAGACCCGTGTTGAACCGACCCGGCACGACGTCCACCTCTACTGGTGAAACGAGATTGGGAGTTCGTTCAAGTGGGACAAAGTGATTCATTCCCAAGGGTAATATTATCTATCTAAGTCCATATGTGGCCCTTCTGCTAGTCAAATTCACGGTTAAATCACAGAAATGGCGTAAAAGGAGGATAAGGTGAAAATACTAGTGATAAAAATGAAACGATGAAAAAACTAGTGGCAGGAACAAAATTGCGCACTTTTTCAGTGGTACTAGCAAAATTTCCCCTATATTAATTGCATGCCTTACATTCGATGCGTATTTTCGAACCTGATCTTTTAATCCTCGGTCGGCTTAAAAAGCAACAAGGGCCTGTCTTGGCTAATTAATTCCTGTTTCTGAATCAATGCCAACGGGAATGCGCGCATGCCGCCTACATCCTATGTTTCGTACGTAGCTGCAGGTTTGGTGTACCTGTATAAAATACCCTGCTTAAAATTCCCATGTGTATGAACATCAAAATGGGTTCATCCCACCCTCCAATATTCAACTATCTTTACTTTTTGCCAGATATTGCTGTGCGAAGCTTATCAGGCCGGGCTTATAAATATTGAGATTTTTCTGTGTAAAATATGAATAAAAGAAGTGGATGCACAGCAAATACATCCACCGTACCGGCACTATTACTGGCAATATTTATATGACCTCCTATATATAGTGTTATGGCCTAGGTTTCGACTGCACAAGCGGTAGGAGTGGGTACGTAGTCGGTGGACGAACGCTCCTTAAGGTATGCCAATCCCATGATTAAGTAGAAAGCCTAACAACTGATGGATAGGTGAATCTAAAGACGAGCGCATATATAGACGGTTATTGTCTATATGCTTTTTCGTGTCTTTTAAGGATAAAAATAAATACAACTTTTACAATAAATAACATTGTAATGTTGTATCTATGAGGTCCCGAACCCTTTGAATTATAGCATAAAAAGTGTTTGTTATGGATAATTATTCATACATTGATATTTTGTACTGTTGACGTAGTTGTCTCTTCACGAAGAGATAGCTACACGCTCTATCCGATCCTTTTCTCTTTCTCTCTCATATAAACAAAAAAAAAATCTTTCATAGCAAAATTTATAGATGACTAACATCACAACATTACACATACCGTAAACTAACCGATATATAACGAAAGTACTAACTGCAGAAGTCCCTGGGCGTCAAGCCTTTAGCTGGCTTCTGGTGCTGATGCCGTGCCGTGATCCTCGTTGCACGCCGGGCCGTAGGATGCTACTGAATCCCCGGTCCCCACCTTTAACATATAATAATGTTTCCTATTCACGTCGTCCAAATGAGTGGCAACAACCAGCATGGCATAGAGGAATAAGCGGAATTAATGGTGATTAAAGATCGAGTTGGAAATTAAGTCGTTGTAGTATGCTAGCAATAGGAGCCGTCGGGAAGGAAGTCATCAGCAGCTGGTCCATGTACTGTAAATCCTTTTTTTCTTTTAATCCTCGCCTTAAAATCAATATCTAATCTTCTCAACGTCGATGTAATGCACGTACGTCTACATGCTATCGTAGGTCCGGTGAACGTGTGTGCGCGCGGTGTCATGCTTAAAATTCAATGAATGTGAACCCGTTTACTACTGGCATGACCTCACGAGCTGAATCTCTCTCTGCATTGCATTTAGTATACACTAGGTGCGGATGCACGGCGCCATGCCGCGCAGGCGTGTGACACCATGCAAGGGCGATTTTCTATAAGGACCTTTGTGGGAGAAAAACCCATTTTAGAAGTTTAAGGAGGCTCTTCGTGAAAAGCCGGACCTGGTAATCTTGGAACGCGAGGGTGGTTTGTCGGAATTATGGAGTCATTTTGCAAAAAGGCAAAAAAATCAATCTATGGATTTTTGGGTGCCTGGATATATTTTTCAATTTTTTGGGGGACTACTGCAAAAAAAAATTCCAGAATGCAAAAAGTGCGAATAAAAAATTAATTTCCAGAATTTTTGGAATCAAGATGTTTGTCCAGTGTGCCAAGAAAAAAATTTACAGAATGCACAAAGTGCAAAGAAAAAAATTTCCAGAATTTTTGGGGATCTAAATGTTTGTTGGAACACGGAGCCATTTTGCAAAAAGGTGCAAAAAAAATCAAATTTTGGAATTTTTAGGGGCTGGATATATTTTTCAATTTTTAAGGGGGCCATTGCGAAAAAACATTTCCAGAACGCAAAAAGGGCTAAGAAAAAATAATTTCCGGATTTTTGGGGATGCAGATGTATTTTTCAAATTTTCAAGGGGCCTTTGCGCAAAAAAAACATTTCTTGAATGCAAAAAACATTTTTGAGGGGCTTTGCGCAATTTGTAGAAACTTTGGGGGCCTTTCTGCAAAAACCAGGCCGCCACGCGCCGAGCACACCATCCGTCGAGCTCCCGTAAGCGCTGTTGTGCGATACCGCTGCACGCCTCACCAGATGAGGATTTGAGTCAATTTACTTGAACCGATCAACGGCGGGCGCAAATAGGTGATGTGGCGTACTGTAGAGCATCCACGTCGTGCGAAAATGACGTGGAGACCTCGGCCGGGCCAGAACACTTCAGCGTTTAATACAGAGTATTCTTTAAAAATGTTTGTTGAATATCTTTCACCCTACATCAATTAGTAGTAGTACATGGTGGTTAAAAACATATAGCCCACACACAGGGCTATCTACTTACACTTATCTAGGAAGAGACCAAGGAGGCAATCAAAGCGCATCTCATCGATGCTTGAGATATTGTCTGCAAGACCATCACTAAAAAAGGTGGATGCGTACATAGCTAGCAAATGCGCCACCAAATGACCAATGACATTTATATGGCCTCCTATAAAATGTGTTTCTTTTCCACCGTATCACCACAAGAGCTAGCAACCAACACAGTATGGTTAAAGGGTGGCTAGTAGATGTGGTACAATGGGAATGGGAGGCAAAAGGGAAGAAACCATAGCCATCCTCAAGGACAACACGTGAGGTAACTAAATTCGTGGTTGAGACCTTGGAAGCTCTAGCTCCTACTTTGAACTTGGTAGGTTGCACGCTACACCTCTTATGGGTTGGGAAAAACGGCGATGAGATGTATAGTTCAAATACTGAAGGTTTATACAAGTGCTGAACTCATCCGTGTTTTAATATTTTATAAAATGCATATTTATAGGTTGATAATTTTCTGACATTACAAATAACATAATGAATGCATACATGTACAATATATGTAATCATACATTGTCAAGAGTAGCTTCATTGACAATATTTTTGTCTGCAACAATGCATTAGATGTGATAAGATTAGAAATAGTGCAGTGTTTCAATGCTTTTCTTCCTAATACAAGTTGCACAGATCTTGAAGCAAGCGAAGGTTAAGTAATCACCATCTGCCATTCATTCATACTTTAATATTTGTGCAACTATTAAAAGAAAAAGCATGGAAGCACCTCTCTTAAAAATATATATAGATTTGCATATATACTCTTTTGAGTTCAGAAAGTTCACAACCTTATATCTGGAGTTTGATGTACTAGCACCAGTGCAAGCTGCTCATAGCGTGTTCGCGGGTATAGTTTGATGATCAACTGCTGCATATTAGAGGAGCACATAATGTAGCACACAAGTAAATGAAATGGGATGATGACCAGAAATAATGAACTGCTAAATGTTAAGCCATACGAAATCAACTTTCAATGAGAACGGTATATACAGAAAGCTCAATGCAAAATGCACAAATTGATAACATGAAAAGGAAAACTCAACTATATGCTGTTGTTTAATCAGCAGGAGGAACAGCATAAGGCTGTGTTGAACCTCTTTGATGAACAGTAATAACCAATGTTAAACTAAAGCAATCTACAATACCATGGGGCAGTGGCGTGATTTACGGGGCGTGGGTGGGTGGTGGAGCCCCCTGCCCCCCTCTTAAGCTAGATAAATTTAAAGAAAACTCATCTACAAATTTAGGGAAACTATCGAGTTAAACAATCGGTTCAGTGGATCTTCGATAGAGCTTTTGAGATGTATTGCTTGTCTAGACCCAAAAGATTCATTTGCAAATTTTGAACATGGTAGGTTTCTTTGGCTTTCAGAGATTTATTCAGATGATTTCTCATCATATGATAGTGTGGTTTTCGAAGTACAACTTGACTTATTCATTGATGACTTGAGAAGAGAAGAATTTTCAAGTTGTGATGATCTTGCTAGTCTCGCGGTGATGATGGCTAAAGCAAAAAAGCATGTTGTTTATCCATTAGTCTATAGGCTTATTAAATTAATATTAGTTTTACCTGTGGGTACAGCTACAATTGAAAGGGCTTTCTCGGCAATTAATGAAGATTATCAAGACAGTTTTGCGTAATAAGATAAGTGATAACTGGTTAAATAATCTCATGGTATACTATATCGAGCGAGACATATTTTCTAAGATAGACATAGAAGATATTTTGCAACATTTTCAAAACATAAAAATCCGTAAATATCAACTATCAACTCTTAAGAAGTAATGATCGATACGTTTTTTTTCTTTGTAATGTTACATATTTATATTATATACGACTTTTAGATAAGTGTTGATATTTTTATATTATATATATATATCATTTTGTCATGTTCTATGTTCTGAAAAAATACTATATATATATATTAGTTTGGAGGTCTCAATTTTAGCTCCTTCCTTTCTAAGTTTCTGGATACGCCACTGCCATAGGGGTCTATCATTTTGTCATGTTCTATGTTCTGAAAAAAATACTATATATATATTAATATATTATATATATTAGTTTGGAGGTCTCAATTTTAGCTCCTTCCTTTCTAAGTTTCTAGATACGCCACTGCCATAGGGGTCTGTTCAGAACACAGGAATTTGGCAGGAATTTTTAACTCACGATGAATGTTAGGCAATACATTGTTGAGGACATGTTATGCATCACATGTATAAGCAAATTACAATAAAACTGTATAAATTTGCTTGATTGGATCAACCCAATTGTGCCGTCACTAAACATGGCGCAAAATTGATAGGGTGTAGCATTGCATATGTACCCCAAAGAGAAGCGTCTAAGGGCAGAGAACATGTTCACCATCATAGTGTCACTGCTACAAAACACTACATCACTGCTGGTTCCAAACTGGTATCACTACCAGATATTGGAATCGACAGTATGGAGTCGGCAGTGATAGTCAGACTAGGCAGTGATACCGATATCACTGCCGGTTTGTATGCGAACCGATAGTAATAGTGTAAATCTAAAAATCACTAGGTAAAATTAAAAAAAATTATTTGCACCTGAACCAACCTGTATTTATTACTACGCACACGCGAAGTCACAAGTCACGCGCAAAATACATGTGCATGCAATTGCTAGGATTCAAACCCATGACCTGCTGCTTCACGTGAAATCCTCTTACCATCTCATGTAACACACACTTCTCAACTACTGTAAGGTATATTTTTCTTTTGTCTCTTCGTATCTGAAAGTTTCAATAATTATTTAGACATTTAAATGACTTCAAATAAAAAAGTTGTCAACTACAAAGTTGTAGATCTCATCGAGAGCTACAATTTTTATATAAATTTTATCTCCATCCACCTCCGTATGTAAAAGTTATGATTTTTCAAAAATATTATCACTGTCTGTTTGGATTCCGAACTGACAGTGATACTTACTCCATTATCACTACCGGTTCTTTTTGGATCGAGCATTTGTACCGGTTTAGCTTATGAACCAGCATTGAAAGTATTACTACTGCCGGTTCAGACAGTGATAGACCGGCAAGAAAGAAGTTTTTTGTAGTAGTAGTGTGTTATGAGTAATCCAGACTTGGTCAGGTCTGTCCGAGTCTTAAGGATTAGTTGCTAGTGGCTTGCGTGCGTGAGTTAATGGAGTCTGGTATTGTCGGCTTACTAGCTACAGAGTCAGTTATAGAGTAATGCTGTTGTATCTTCTGAATTGTTCTGAAGTAACTAATAGAATCTCGAAAATACCCTGACGAGAGTGTTCTTCTTCCTCCTGTGAACACGCATATGTGCTGAACCACTGTGAGGTTTCCTAGGTGTGTATACCTGGGCTTTAGCCAACACATAGTACTTAAATGGATCATTAAATTCTGGAGAAGAGAACATGGCCATCGATATATTGTTTTGTTTTCACCACATCTCAAGTGCTAGAAACCAACACAGTCTGGACTCTGGAGGAAGAAAGAGGACAGTACGTGATTAAACTCTCGGGACTCAGGAAGCTACCTGTGGTACGGTATGATGGGAATAGGAGGCAAAAGGAAAGAACCGATTGGCTATACGGTATGATGGGATCGGGAGTATCTATTACATCCGATCGTATGATTTGATCAAACGGCCCGGTGAATTTGGATCCGAAATCCAATGGTTCTAGATTTGAGTGATTTCAACCAAAAAAACATCCGGATGATACCTATACACTCCCATACTAAAAAATGCAGTCCCAGAAGTCCCCAAACCTCCAATATGCAGCTCTTGGATGCAATATCTATCCTCTGGATTTTGGACTGAACATGAGGGGAAATAAGTCTGCCATCTGAGTTTGTTTATATATGTTCCTCTATACTTCAAAGCAAGTTGTCCGTCTTTGAGGTTGATTATATATTGCCTTACATACGCTGTATTTTCTAAAACTTTTTTGTTGTAATCTAGGATTAAAAAGCAAAGGCATCTCTTGGCAAGTTTGGATCTGTGAATCGATGTCAATGAAATGCATGCATGTGTACGTGTTATCATAGATTCGATCATTGGTTGTTGGTGACCTTGTATATGATATCAGGCATAAAATTCAGCTACATATTAAGCCTGTGCATGGTTACCATCTCATGAGCTCCATTTGTTGATTACATTTGTTGAAGAGTTTGTGAACCTCATTCACTCCACAACTATTAGGCTATGAAGCTATTAATTTTATTTTTAAAAAAATATCCTAAAAAGGGTGTATACATAGGGTTCAGATCATCTCCAACTATAATTTCGTGGACAGCCAAACATTCTAATAGGTTCATTCTGCACACCTTCGCAACTGACCATCTCATCTCAGGATGCATGGATATTGAGATCTTCTATGTAAATTAATTAAAGAGAAGTGAAATGTGCATGAAATGCACCTACCCGCAGTCATTGGCAATATTAACCTGACATCTCAAGATCGATCACACTTAAAGAGTTCATCTAGGCCATTCGATTTGGTGCAACAAAAAATCTATGGGTTGCAGCAAATCCCCACCTCATATTAATGCAACAAATGCAAAAGTGCAACCCAAAAAGTGTTCAACAAATGAGAAACTACTCCAAAAAAATAAAAGAACCTACTCCAAAAAAATAAACCTTGTTGCAACAAATAAAAAACCACTAGAACAATTGCAACATTCAGAAATAACTATGACAATGACTCAACTTATCGATGACAATATTTTTTTAGGGAAAAACAGTAGAGGAGACCTCTATTGTCTATATATAAATAATAGGAATATTTACAAGTGGGATACGTACATCAAAAAATAAAAAGAAAGAAAGAAAAAAAAGAGAAGCTTAGAGTGCATGCACTCAATCTATTAAGGATATTTTTTTTCGATAAAGGAAGCTTTTATTAATCTTAGTAAATTACATCATCTTTTCTTATGTGTGTGTGTTTGGCTGTGTACACCCTAGCTGTGTAGAGACCGGGAGTCCTATCTATTAAGGATATTTAGTGTTGTTCTTTAACCTTGTGCGCACCCCACCCTAGGATGTGTCACTTTTGACAGCTATCTTCCAACCTGGTATCATCGGTAGAATATATTCAAGTTGAATACCTTGCTTCTTCGAGTGGAGCAAAATTGAGACAATGTTACTCCAATGTATATTCTAGATACCCCAACAAGTCTTGCTGAAAATGCTTTTGAAAAATAAGTGATCAAGAGTTTCTTCCATCCTTATGTTGCACAAGACACACCGAGCATCTCCTGTCACGTGGAAGCGTCTTCGCTGTAGGATATTTTTTGTATGAGCAGTGTTTTAATGCTTTCTCTCTTAATGTAAGTTGTATTAATTTTGAAGTAAGTGAAGGGATAAATAATCACCATCTATTATTCATTCATGTTTCAATATTTATGCAGCTGTCAAAAAGAAAAGTATGAAAATACCTCTCTTTTTATATTTAGTCTATGTACCAACAGAAGCCAAGCAAACACTTTATGTTTCATTGTGCATCTACCTTGTCAGATCCATTTGAAAGGTAGAGGAACAGGGTCATCGACAATCATGAGCAAATGTACCAGTACCCCATATATACATGGGGCATATCAGTCATCAAGGTTTGGTGCAATCTACAATCCAACTAAGAAAGTTTCAAAAATTCTGAAATCATGGATGTACATCTCGTCTTACCCATCTACATATATTTCATGATCAAATTCGTCCTATGCTAGAAGTTACAAAAAATACAAATTTGGGGTGCATTTGAAATATTCAAGTTTGTCAGAAATTTGTCTTTTTTATTACTCTTAACATAGGATGAATTTGATCATGAAATTTTATATGTAGATGGGGTAAGATGAGATGTACATCCATGATTTTTTTTCAGAATTTTTTGAAACTTTTCTTAGTTGGATTGCACGGTGATTGCACCAAACTGCTGATTGTACTGGATGTGCCCCCTACATACATACATACGTACGTACGTATGTACGTATGTATGTAGCATGTCACCTAGAAGCTGTGTACCCTGAATTGCGATCTGGAGGAGAGGTTGAATTCCTCAAAAGCAGTCTCAGATAAAGGAATATGAAATAATCCTCGAATACTCGATGGCAACAATTGAGATGAGCTCAAACATTTCTCCTCCGTGTCTAAATTATATTATTGAGAAATTTTTGTGTATATCTTTCACTGTACAATAATTAATATTTGTCCCAGTGCTGAGATCTTCCGTACAAGATATGATCGTCTAGAGAAGTGAAATGCACCTACCAAACTTGTAGTAGCACTGGCATCGGTATGGCCTCCTATATACTGTTTTCTTTTCAACACAGCACATCAAAGTGCTAGCAAAGCAGCAGCCAACACTGTAGAGAGGAGAATGACCAAAGAGTTACCCTGATAGTATGGTGGGCATAGGAGGCAAAAGGAAAGAGCCCCTCAGCATCCTTCAGGAGTTCAGACCCAGAAAATCACGCATCTGCATTAGGTTGCTCCCTGGACGCATATCCTTCGTACGTGAGGCAAATATGTCTGCTTCCGGTTCCACTAGCTACTACTTTAAAGCAAAGCAATTGTCCATGCATGTTGCTAGTTGAATAAATTGCAGGCAGCAAAAAAAGTAATATATTGCCTTATGTATGGTATGTTCTAAAATATTAATTAAGCACATTTACAAAAAGAATAGAACAGACAAAAAAAGATATTGTTGGTGGTGCAGAATCTTCAAACTAAAGCCCTACGACAACATCAACATGGGGAGCCTGGTAGGAGTTAATGATCAAGTGGAGGATGATGGGTTTCATATGCCGGCTCTTGTTGATCGATGGAAGCGAATGGAGAAGACACTGAGGAAGCTACTGCATGTTCAGTTGACAGCATATGGAGCAGGTGATTTGAGACAAAACGTTGATATTAAAATTTCTGTTGTAACGGAAGCATTTTATATTTCGGTGGTGTATGCATGGATGCTTGTGGGTTTTGATTGCTTGTTTCGTCACCAACCTTAGTTAATTAGTCGCCGGTTCGATTAATTTTCGACACTAATAGTTGGAAGAAGGTTAATTAACTGAGATGCAATGCAATAGAAGTATAGAACTCAGGTGTATACATTAATTCCGTTATGTATATGTACTAGAATCCGGGTTTTCCCGTTTGGAAAAGAATATATACGGTGTATATATACTAAGACCTTTCATTTCTTTTAATCCTTGGTCTAAAAAAAGTCTTTTAACCTTTAGCTTAAAAGCAAGGGCCTCGCCTGCTGACTAGTTTTTTTTTTCCGAATCAATGTCAATTAATGGAATGCGTGTCTACATGCGATCATAGGATTGTATAAACATGTGTATGATAACGTACCATCATATGGGCTACATTCTCCTCCATGTCTAAATTATATTTTTAAGAAATGTTTGTTGAATTTCTTTCACCCTACAGCAATAAGTAGGACATCACTACAGTAATCTCGAAAATTAACATCGGCCAAAAGTCGACGTTAATTAGCCATTCGTCGGCGTTAATTGTAATTAACGCCGGCAAATGGCTAATTAACGCCGCTTTCGCCCACGATAGTTAATCGACGTTAATTATGGTAATTAATGTCGCCGATGTGGCCGACGCATAATCGCTGCGTTTCGCTAATTAACGCCGGCTTCTATTGGGCGATGTTAATTACTAATTAACGTTAGTCACAAATTTCCCGACATTAATTAGTGCGGCGGGATAATTAACGCCGGTCTAGTCTTCGCCGACGTTAATTAGCCATTTGCCGATTAGTACAGAATCTCTAATTACTAATTAATGTCGGCTACCCTAGGCCGACGTTATTACTCCTTAATTAACGCTCGGCTACCCCTAGGCCGACGTTAATTACTTCTAATTAACGTCGGCTACACCTAGGCCGACGCATTATTCTTAATTAACGCTCGGCTACACCGAGGCCGACGTTAATTAGTAGTACCGAGGCAATTTTTCCCTATTTTCATGTTTTGCCACACAATTCAATACATAATATAATCAACATTAACAACAATTCACACATCAACACATACAATTCATGAATATAATCAATCCAGCACAGAACATCCATATAATCAAGTCATCGATATCCATCATAATATCCAAATTGTCATAACATCCAAAAGTCCAAACAAAGTCCAAATTGTCATAACATCCAAAAGTCCAAACAAATTGTAGTGACACAACTATCAAACAATCTACAACTACTGGCCGCCATCTGGTTCATTGGAGTTCTGGCCGCTTGATCCGGAAGCAAAGAGCGCGTTGACAAAGGTAGTTGCACCATCGGTTCCCTACACAAGAAAATGCAAGATTAGACAATAATATAAGAATGAATGTACCATAAGGAAACAAGTAAGAAACGAATCACGGATCTGCAGAGTTTCTGCGAGCCTTGCAAGCGCCAGAAAAGAGTATCTTGAGGACCCATGTGCCGATGATCCCTACATAAGGCAACAATTATAGCTAGATTGATCAAATTTTACTAGATTTACAAGTTTTGACAAAATTTAGCTAGAAATTAGTAAGTGTAGTTATATTGAGTAAATTTAGCTACATTGACAAAGTTTAACTAGAACGGACCAAGTTTAGCAAAAATGAACTAAATATCGTTAAATTCATCAAACTTAACTCTAGATATACTTAGTCTTGCTAGATTCGCTAAGTCTCGCTAGAAATGAATAAGTTTAGTTAGATTGACTAAATGTAGCTAGTTTGAACAAGATCAGGTACAACAAACTAATATTAGTTAGATTGACTAAGTTCAATTCGATTCACAATGTTTAGCAAGAATACCGGCGGCGCGGGCGAAGGGGCGGCCTGGCGGCAAGGGTGTGGTTGGGCGGCGTCGGGTCGGCGGCAACGCGGCGGAAGGGGCGGCCGCGGCATGGTTTCGGCGTGGTCGGCGGCGCTGGCGTGGTATTGCGGCGTGAGGGTGGGAAGAGTAGTCGCGCGAGGGAGCGAAAGGATTGGCGGGTGAGTGCGGGGTGTGTGCGAAAAATTGGACGAGGTGTCGATTAGGCGTTACTGCTGCCCAATTAACGTCGGCGAGACTTTAGGCCGACGTTAATTAACCATTACCGTTGGTTATTTCGGACCGACGTTAAATACGGCTTAATTAACGTCGGTCAAAGAGTAAACTGACATTAATTAATTAATTAACGCCGCCTTTGGGGCACCCTAAGTATGAATCGATCTCACACGCGTCGTTGGACTTAAAGGTGACACCCATACTCCACTTAAGTGTATGTTCACCGCCACCCAAAAGTCCTGTGCACGGAGTATTGACTAAATGGCCTCACTCAAGCAAATATGAGCCACATAGTCGCACCGCATACACTTACGCTGTCCATGGGAGTTTCGATTCCATTCGAACAACCATACGGGATTGAGACCAACTCATCCACGCATAGCATTCGCCATCCATCTCGGGACTTTGGTATCGCCGCGACTCTCCAAGGAGCAAGAGCAATAGCCAAAGAACGCGGTTGCTGCAGTGTATGCATCGATGGTTGATGACAATTCCAGTACCGGATATGTGTCTAGTGCTAGTCCCAAGATCAACGCCTAGCACCCACATATCCCGCATTCGAGATGTATCGCAACACATACACATGAATCTAAGCGGTTGGAATAGCATAAACATAACCTTCAACTATTACAACTACTTAATATTACAAGTAGCGGCCAACCGCCAAATAACACAAGTCCAAAAGTAGAGTGCAGCGGAAATAACACATTAACAAAAGTAGGACAGCGGTATGCCCATCCATAAACCCATAGGCAACCGACTTGGAGAAGCCCAAGTTCATCCGTCAACATGATCGTCGGACCGGAGTAAAGTTCGTGTCGTCGGGTGTTCTTCCGCACCATCGCCTATAATGTTTTTGATTAAGCAACCGTGAGTACACGTATGTACTCGCAAGACTTTAGTGTATGGAAATACAGCAAATGCAAGCTAGAACAAAGAATTAAGCTTCTACACTAGTCTCATTTCAGCATAAAGCAGATTTTGTTTGCAAGTAGGAGATTCAGAAAAGCAGTAGCAACATTCTAGAAGCAAATAAATGTCACATAAATTGATCGTTTCACTGTAATTATTCACAAAGCAGTTCATATGACTAATTTTAATGATATTGTTCACACAGTAATATTTCTAAGTTAACGTGTAATCAGTTAACGCAGTATGATCAATGTACTTTGCAAATAGCAATTGGCTTCAAATGAGTTAAATTTTGCAAAGTTTCATTATGGATTTTCATGATTGCTAACCAAGATTTAATGATTTGCAAATTTAAGCACGTCCAAACCAATTATTAATCTAAATTTAATGATGTAGCTTTCAATTGCCATATGATTTTTGCAATTTACAATGAGGTTACACGAATAGTCTATACTAGGACATATTCTGTACGACTGTCAGCTAATGATAGTCATATGCAAAGATGTACAATAGTTGACTAGGATCATATGTACTACGACATTATACCAGTTTGACTAACATTTGAACTATTAATACTAGTCCATAAACTTAGTATCAGATAAAAAGATTGACATTACATATTAAATCCATGTTAATGAAATGCTCATAAAGGTCAGTGAGGTTTTTGTGATATCAGTAGCTTAGCATAGAATTGCATGATAGCCCAAATTAACCATAGGCAAATAAAAGCAGTAGGTCTGTGTCAAGATGATTAAACAAAGCTCATTTAATTGTAGGAAATCATGTAAGCAGTGAATTCAGATTATAACATTGATTAATGAACCAAGTATAAGATGCAGTAGTGATAGGATATATCGATAATAAGGTGTTGACATTCAAGGGAGCAAATAGTATTGACAGCTAGATTCTGAGATAATATCACGTAATATAATTGCTGATAAGTGTCTGAATATGATGCAAGATTCATGAAGTTTATATAGTATGAAAAGTAGCTAGCTTATGGGAATAGTCACTCTGAATAAGTTATAGTTGATGATGAAGCGATATTGTTCTGATGCAATTGCTGAACCGTAGGCTGTACGTAGATCACAGTTAGGACAGGCTTGCATCCAAGCATTAGATACAGAGTCATGTCGTAGCAATGCTGATTACTTGCTATGCAATGAATGTCAGTTGAGTGGATCATATTAGCTGCAATATATTATCTGGAGACTATAGCTAACGTCTAATTCATTAATCAGTTTCATACAAGTAGCATATAGTTATTTATACATTTGGATATTAGATAGATGTTTAGTCGAATGAGTGCTTGAAAGTTTGCAAGTAAGGATTAGCTAAGATCTTTTCGAAGTTGCAAGTTCTGAGAAATAATGTCAATGGAATAGTTAAGTGGAAGATGTCAGCATGCGACTACATATTTAAGAATTATAGCTTCTGAAATATTGCATAGGTAACGTAGATTATACAGTTAGAAGCTTAGATGTGTCTTCAGTTCATGATCGTTATTGAATGTGATCTAAGAGTCTATTATGGTTCTGATTAATTTGTCATTTACATGTCTGATTAAATTAGATTGTATTAATATTTTAATGTTCATTAAATTTGTACAAGTTTAGAAATATTATAATATTTCAATTGATTAGTTCTGTAACATTATATTTGATAGTATAGTATGTTGAATTGCATATAGTCAAAATTAGTTCATTAATAATTATATAGAATATTATTATACATTTTTCAATTTATGTATATAATCAATAGTTTTATAATAGTAATTTTAATTCCAATTAATTTCAATTAATTTGCTTAAGTTTCATATAATTGATTATTGATAATCTTATTATAAGATTCTAATATAATTCATGATAATTACTATTTTGAATCTTATAATGACATATATTTATTATATTAATTATACTTCGAATGGTTTCATGTTAAATCAGTCTAATAATTCATTTATATTTACATTAGATTATGACTTTCATAATTAAGTATTAATGTTCAAGTTATTAATATGATTATTAATGAGTTCAATCATTGATTGATCATACTGATCACATATTGATATATATCATTTAATTTGAATATAATGTAAACTAGATTATAATAAATTGCATGATAGATCGATACTTTTCCTTCTAATGATTCATGGACATAATGATCGATTGGATGACTCATGGACATATATACGAGACTTGAGGATCCATAGACATAAAGATCGATTAATGATTGTTAGTAGATCAATGATATAATGATAGATAGGAGGTCACACTTGCATAGGTCGAAAGAGGAAGACCAAGATTAAGGATCATAGTTAAAATGATATGAGAAGAATGAAGAGCATTCTCTAGATACACCGATATGATATTTGCCATGCAATGAGATGCACTGATAATTATGGTACACCGAGAGATTCATATTCTTTATGGAAGTAGATGTATATGGAAGGATAAAACTGATTCGTAACGATTTACATGATGAGAATGATTTAACTTGGGAAGGGTATCGTTACATCGGAATGATTGAGATGGAAGGTAGAATGCATAAGAACTAGAGTGATCGAGAGAAAGGCAGAGAATTCATCTCGGGAGAGTTTATAAGTACGATAACAAATTTGGACAGCTATACGGTTGTTGATAAGATCACGTTGAAGATGTATTACAACGCAACATGGAGGTCAAGGATGTTTGATTCAAATTAGTCATTCGTTTTATGAGCAAATTCTGAAAAAGTTACAGAATTCGGAACCATAGGTGGAAAGGATAATAGAGATAGCAAAACAAAATATAAAAGAAAATTTTGATTTGAAATAGAAGTAGGGAAGAGTTAACATGCATAGTATACATTTTCTTTTTAAACATATTATAGGAAACTTTGAGCACTTTTATTAAAATAGATGGACTCAAGCTGCACACACACACCATCTTAATGGGATAGCATTTGTTACAGCTTGGGCCTGGCAACAAAATAATCAAAGATAGCTAGGGAGAGGTGCTAAAACAGAAAAACTGTGATGCTAAAGGTTCTGTCCAGCTGGTTCGTGGAATTTTTAGGTTCTGCTAAATAGCCGATAAAATTGCAAAAATTTTTGGGTAGCTTTCTGGAATAGCTATGCACCCATGGTAAAATTTTCGAAATTTTTGCACTAACAGATTTCCCGATAAAATTGTAGAAGTGAGGTTCTGTCCAGAATAACTGTTCTGCGCATACTACCCCCCTTTTTGAGTTGCAACCCTCGTTCCCTAGGTCGGAATTTCGCAAGATCCTATGGGCTTAGTCTTGACCTGGAGGTGACCCTTTCCATAATTTTAGTGAAAGTTTTCTATGCCTCTAAGTTGGACAAACAATATCCTAACTTCCTTAACCTTACACCTACTTGCGGCCTATCTAGTTGTTGAATCGAGGTAAGGTTTTTGAAAATTCTCATCTCCAAGGAGATGGTTCAGATCAAGGTGAGGTTAAGAGCTTCACGCTGGTCCTAGCAAATTTTAGAGTTCAAAACTTCAGGTTATATAAGTTCGAAACTTGGTTTCAATCAAGTTGAATGACATGAGAAGTAAAACAAAGTTTTATGATGTCACTTTTCCGGAAACCGATCTTTGAAGTTTGAGATGAGCTCAAAATCCTTTGAAAGG
Organism: Guadua angustifolia; assembly: GCA_036346375.1. Taxonomy (NCBI): domain Eukaryota; kingdom Viridiplantae; phylum Streptophyta; class Magnoliopsida; order Poales; family Poaceae; genus Guadua; species Guadua angustifolia. The sequence continues at coordinate 14,403,531 of CM070521.1, read as the reverse complement.
TAGGATGAGAATGAAAACCTATGAAAGAGATAAGGATAGCATTCTACATTTTCAAAATAACTTTTATAACCAAAAATAAACTTTTGAGAGAAAATTTTGTCCTTAACTATCGACCATGCTAACTAAGGCTTTTCCTACAGTCGTATGGGCTCTGATACCACCTCTTGTGGGCACCCGGAAGTATGAATCGATCCTCACACGTGCGTTGGACTTAAAGGTGACACCCATACTCCACTTAAGTGTATGTTCACTGCCACCCAAAAGTCCCGTGCACGGAGTATTGACTAAATGGCCCTCACTCAAGCAAATATGAGCCACATAGTCGCACCGTACACACTTACGCGTCCATGGGAGTTTCGATTCCATTCGAACAACCATACGGATTGAGACCAACTCATCCACGCATAGCATTCGCCATCCATCTCAGGACTTTGGTATCGCCCGCACTCTCCAAGGGGAGCAAGAGCAATAGCCAAAGAACGACGGTTGCACGAGTGTATGCATCGATGGTTGATGACAATTCCAGTACCGGATATGTGTCTAGTGCTAGTCCCAAGATCAACGCCTAGCACCCACATATCCCGCATTCGAGATGTATCGCAACACATACACATGAATCTAAGCAGTTGGAATAGCATAAACATAACCTTCAACTATTACAACTACTTAATATTACAAGTAGCGGCCGACCGGCCAAATAACACAAGTCCAAAAGTAGAGTGCAGCGGAAATAACACATTAACAAAAGTAGGACAGCGGTATGCCCATCCATAAACCCATAGGCAACCGACTTGGAGAAGCCAAGTTCATCCGTCAACATGATCGTCGGACCCCGGAGTAAAGTTCGTGTCATCGGGGTGTTCTTCCGTACCATCGTCTATAATGTTTTTGATTAAGCAACCGTGAGTACACGTATGTACTCGCAAGACTTTAGTGTATGGAAATACAGTAAATGCAAGCTAGAACAAAGAATTAAGCTTCTACACTAGTCTCATTTCAGCATAAAGCAGATTTTGTTTGCAAGTAGGAGATTCGTAAAACGGTAACGAATTTGTAAAGAGCATTTAATATGAAGCTAAATAACAGTAAGTAGAATTCATATACAGCAATTCACAGCCCTCCTTGGCTGCAAATGACAAGTAAAATCAGCCACCCTTGGCTTCCCATTCCACCAACTCATTCCAACACCATTTCCAAAAGTTTTAGCAAAAGCAAAGACTATACTTGACATTATTCTCCCAAGTTGCTCATGACCGTGAGCACGGCTAATTAATTAGATTTTAATCTCTGCAGAGAGTGTACACTTTACCCACATGACACATTCTAGCAATCATGTCAACCATGCCTCGCGATACTCACCGTACCCGATTTGCTAGACTGTGACGAAGCCGTTCAACTAGTTAAAGCTTAGCCTTGCACCAGCGACAGTGATGTTAAACCCTTGCCACAGTTCCGGAGATCCTGGACCGATGGTGCCCCATCGCGAACTCTCCCCATGGCAAGGCATGCACCGTTGTATTGGAATGCTTGGGCCCCAACACCTCGATGAAGGAGCACCTAGAACGACTCGAAGACATCGGATCGTCCATACTACTCCGCCTACCAAAGTGCAATGCTAGACTTTAGCCAATCTAGTGAGCTTAGGCTATCCCATACTAGCACATGTGGTTGCACCAAACACTTAAGTGATAGCATCAAGTTCGGTCCTTAATCGACCAGGCGAGATCTCCCCTAACTACGCATGAGGTCCTTCTCACGCCTCAAGTAAAGTAATAACTTCGCCTGCGTAAATGATAAGTTTTGAGTTGGACTTTTATCAAAATACACGGAAACCATACCTCGGTTCCGTTCAATTTAAACAAGTTTGCTCAATGTAGTTGAAACATCTCCCATCATGTTGAAACCAATCTAATGAGCAAGTCTAAGCATATACATATGTTAATCTCGCAAGTTTTACCCAAGTGACATTAATTATTGTCTACACCATTACTAGGTTACAATGGCGTTGATTCAAATATCAAGTAATGGGAATGCATACAATTGGATTTAGCTACCATCACCCACAATATAACAAGTTTAGAACATACACGCATGCATATAGTTTGATAAAACAAAATAACATTGCAAATATGGGATCAAAATGGTCAAAGGAGGTGCTTGCCTGGTTGCTCTTCGTCGAATATAATCCGGATCAAAGTCGATGTCGTTAATAACCGAATCCGAATTATAAATGCCTCTGCGTCGAATAATAATAACCGAGACAAAAGCAAATAACACCGAATCAAAATGGGACAAAAAGAAATCAGATAAAAATTACCAAATTAAATCTTACCAAGAGGTTACAAATGTGTGTTTTAGTGTTTATAACTTCGAATTCAAGATGCAAAAATTGTTTGGATTGATAGAAGTAAAACATTCACTTAAAGGTTTGCTTGAATAGTTCTTAACTTTAAGTGTTCATGCATGGGAGCAATTTCTACAAGTTAGATCTGTAATTTAAGGTTATTTGCTGTTACTATATAGTCATAGGGCGATTTCTTGCATTGCGGAAACTTCGGATAAGGGTTTCTATTTACGATTACCCACGTATAACCGTTCTAGAAACCTTATTACTTAGGGCTGTTAGGATAATAAGATTAATATGCAGATTATGGCGAATTGAGATTATCTTTTCATAATTGGATAGCCTATACTTTGGTTTGTTATTCTAAACTGATTTCATAAGTTTTAGGGTTTAAGCAAGATATTATATTCATTATTGAAAAGGCTTATGTGACCTTATAAATGTTATACTATTCACAATCGGCCAAAAATGCAAGTTTGCAATTATCACTTAAGGGTATTGAGCTAATGAAACTAATATGCAAATCTTAATGAAATAAGAATCTTTCTATGGAATATGACAGAACAAACATTGTAGACCATTTCTACACTAGTTTTATAAGTTTTAGTATTTAGACAAAGTTATTTAATCAACTCGATGAAATAGCCTAAATGATCATAGTAAAAATGTTAAATCGGCCAAGATTCATTTTAAGTTCGCGACTTACGCTACACATGATTTTTGATTCACATTTCAGGTGTTAATAGGAAACAATCCTAGAAATGTTTTAAAGTTGGTTTCATGATCTTTTCACCTACGTTAAAGATGTTTTTCATACCGAAGTCCATTGCGGCTTAGTATGACCTAACTCAAAAGTGTTCAATATGATTCCATTTTCACTCAGCAAGCAATAATATGTCATTCTAGGGTTATAGCATTCAGTTTTGTCGCGTTTAGGGTTCTTTTTCGGACGTTTCGGCCAATCGGCCGATTTACCGATCGCATGTTTTGATTAGTGAGAAAATATAGCAAACCAAGGCGAAACTTAAATGTTTTTATATACTTGTGATCTATACAAACCCAAGATTGCATCCAAACTGGTTTCACCAATTTTTGAGTCCATTTAATCCATATTTTAACTATTTGAATCTTGCATGATATTAAGGCTTTGCGCAATTAACTTTTTGATGCAAAACACATTAAATCCTAAATCTTTTTACAGAAATGGATCATTTAAGATTGCAGGAGCATGCTGGATTTATTTCACAATTTTTAGAGCTAGGGTTCACATAGTTCCTTCATAACATACAAATCATGGCTTTCATTCATCGCTTAATTAAAAGTTTTTGTGGCATGCAACATATAATGTTTTCTTGCATAATCTGAATCCCTACTGAGTAACTCAAGTTTAGGAACTAAGTTTGTGTTAATCGGAGATCCGCAACAAAAGATAGGAGGGTTTTAGTGCATAGGGCAAAAAAAATAGAAAAATATGCTGGAGAGGGGATTCGAACTAGGGATCTCCAGAATGCATCACTGCAGCACTACCACTACGCCATTCACTTTCTTGTGACCAAGCCTCATGCTATAATACTTGAGCTTACCCCTCAGACCTTTGAGCTCCAAAAAATCCAACAATGGCGAGCTTGGCTGGGCTGGTTCTGGGCTTTGCTCAAGTAATGGAGGAGGGGCTGGAGAAGGAGAGGGCTCGGCAGAGGGGTGTCCCTGGCGTCGGCGCAGCCTGCATGCATGGCGGGAGAACCTCAGGAGAAGGAGTAGCAGCTGCGCATGCAAGAAATGAGTCCGCTCACCTGATGCTTCGGTTGGAGAAGAACTTGGCTCGATGCTTTGCTTGGCCAGATGAGTTCTTCGGCAGGGAGTAGCAGCAAGCAACGGGTGAGAGGAGATGGCTTCGTTGGCTGCATGCGGAGTGGTAGGGAAATGATCAGGAGATGGAGTGGCAGCTGGGCGCACAAATGGGACAGCGAGCTCACCTGGGTGCTTTGCCTGCCGAAGCCTGGCTCGGCTCACTGCCTTGCACTCTGATGGAGTTTCGGCAAGGAGGAAGAAGGCAGCGAGCAAAGTGTTTGGGGAACTGGCTTCAGCCTTTATGGCCCTGTGATGGCAGCACTCGGTATGGCAGCGGAGCAGGCGAGGTTTGGCAACGAGGGCCGCGTGGCGCATGGTTTCTGCCGGCGCAGCATTTGGGCAGAGCCTGGGGAAGGAGAGAGGGAGGAGAGAAGGAAGGAGGGCTGGCCAGTGGGCCCAGGCACGCGTGGGGCCACCTGCCAGAGGCACAGCTACAACTCCCATCCATTGAAACGGCTAGCACAGTAGCTGGGCGATTTTGAGTGCTGAATTGACTAGTCAGATGGGCAGGCTTGGCAAGGGGTGCTAGAATGGTTGAAAAATTCTGAAAATTTTTGAGTAGATAGCCAAGGAGTTCTACTTTCCATTTTCTTTGGTTTCATTTGATTATCCTTTGTGGTTTGAGAACAGTAATTCTTCAAAGTTGGCTGTTTTCTAGTCTGTTTTTGAATTTTTAAGCTAAGTCAAAGGTGTTGAACAAGTCTAGAAAATTTATATTCATTCTCCATTTGTTCTCTAGTATTTTACAAAATTATTTACTATAGCATGTGGCTTGATGTTTGATTGAATTTCATTAAGGTGTTGGATTTGGCAATTAAAAGACTGACTGCTCCAAATCCTTGTTACTGTTTTTGATTATTCTTTAAGAGTAAATAAAGTCTATTATTTCTGAAACATTGTTTTTCAAATTAATTTGAGCTAAGTATGTTTCTGTAAAATTTTCAGCTCAAAACTATACTCCATTATTTAATAAAAATTCTGACATTGCAGATTTCAGATTTAAGTGATATCTGTTTTTGAATTTTAAATGGCAATAAAAGTAATTATTAGTTTTTGATATTTTTACCATGAGTTAAGTATGTTATGAGGAATACATGATAAAATTCTCAGTGAGATATAAGCTCTTATTATTTTTGAAGAATTCTGTCATGCCACTATTTTGAAGTTAAAACATGTCGCTTTATTATTTACTTCTTTACTTAAATCATTAAAAATCTTTGGACAGTTGAAAAGATGTGGTGAATAATTCCCATAGTTTAATGACATTTTTACTGGCCTTTTACTTTTATCTTTTACCTTTTTACTTTTACTCATTTACTCATTTCATTTATTGGTTTCTCTTTTAAACCCAAAATTCAAGAATAATTATTATGGTTGAAAAAGTCTTAGAAAGGATGGAAATTCAAAGTAATATTACGTTCCCACTCATTTTCAGAGTTTGTTTATTTTGGACCAAAAGTTTTAATGTAGCAACTTGTTCTTTTCTTTTGGTTGACAAACTAGAAAATGGAGAAAAAAATAATATTTAAAATGAAAATCTTGGTTTCAGTTAAAATGTTTACTCAATTCCATTTTCAAAATTCTAAATTTTCATTTTTACTATTTTTGAAATTTTTGGGATGTTACAAACCTACCCCCCTTACAAAAATCTCGTCCTCGAGATTTGCGGGGACTAGACGGGTTTAGGGAATGTTTTTTTTTTCGGTGATGATTTAGTTATTTTCTTGTTGCATTGTCTTTAGTTCAGTTGTTTTATTAAACCTTTTTGTTGTTTTTCTGAGTTGATGTCCCAAGAATGTAGAAGATTTTTATTTAGGTTTCAAGCAAACAAGTGAGGGGCATTAACGCATTCTACATATTTCTTTTTATTGGTTAAGGTTTGATAACATGGATAAGCTGGTTCAAGGAGAGGTATGGAATATGTTCGAAGAAAGCGATGTATAGCAACTATAGTTTTTCTGGGAAGGACCAAATGTCGACATCGAGGAGGGTATTCAAATACAACGGCTAATTTGTGTAGGTCAATTTGAGGGGACTGAGAATCTTTTTATTTATTACATCCAGTGGATACATTGGTGGACTAGGTCTCGGGCATCCTATAACCATGTTTGTTGAAATGTTGGGATCGGTTAAAGATGGTTTGATGGGGTTAAGCTAGGCAACATTCCGTTCATTAGAATATCAATTTAAGATTGGTCTTTACTCGGATTAGGTGATTGTCAGTAGTTTATAAGGCAACATTTCGTTCCTTAAAATTTTATTAATTAAGGTTTCTTATTAAGTAGGGTTGGCACGTCGTAAATTTTCAACCCAAGGGTTTAGTATTTACGAGAGTAACCCGAGGAGCACTACAGAAGAACTTACAATAGAACTCCAAAGTACAAAGGATCACATATTCAGCCAACACGTAGGGAGCATATAATTACTATCTAGCTACGTATTTAACGTATTTGGCCTAACAAGGCTACCTCTAATACGGACACAAAATGGGGACCCTCTCTTCATTCTTAAGGCATCACTTGCAGCTAGTTCACGTGAAGTCGAGACAACAACTGCCCTTTTGTCATTGTCATGCAAGCTACTACTAGTTATTACCGTCGTTGTCGCTCTCTTTTCCCTTATTTCCCCGCAACTAATGTGCAGTGATTTTTCTTTTCAAAAAGGCAAATAAAGAATTTGGAAAATAGATAAGGTTTAGTTTTAATGCATAGGTACATCATGAGGAGTACATAGAGCATCAAGGATTAAGAATGACCCAAAAGGAGAAAAGAACCATGCAGGCTAATCAATTATACTTCCAAGGATTGTTAGATCGAGAAGATCCGAAAAGGATTTTCGAGGAGATTTGTAGGGACTTGGTTGCAGCTATTGTAGATCATGATTATCCCGAGATAATGATGGCATCAATGATAAGTTGGCATGCTTGGAGGGAGATTGAGAGATAACACTTAATTTCATAGACATTGTTAGTAAGTACCTGAGTTACTTAGTGATAGATAGTTCTCAAGAATGGGATTCACATCGATACCGAGTAGATTTGAGATAAGGAATAACCTTTGAGATCTTGATTTTAGAAAGTTAATAGAAACATGAGTTAGTTAGATCTCGCACAGATAAATTGCATGATAGATCGATACTTTTCCTTCTAATGATTCATGGACATAATGATCGATTGGATGACTCATGGACATATATACAGACTTCAGGATCCATAGACATAAAGATCGATTAATGATTGTTAGTAGATCAATGATATAATGATAGATAGGAGGTCACACTTGCATAGGTCGAAAGAGGAAGACCAAGATTAAGGATCATAGTTAAAATGATATGAGAAGAATGAAGAGCATTCTCTAGATACACTGATATGATATTTGCCATGCAATGAGATGCACCTGATAATTATGGTACACCAGAGAGATTCATATTCTTTATGGAAGTAGATGTATATGGAAGGATAAAACTGATTCCGTAACGATTTACATGATGAGAATGATTTAACTTGGGGAAGGGTATGCGTTACATCGGAATGATTGAGATGGAAGGTAGAATGCATAAGAACTAGAGTGATCGAGAGAAAGGCAGAGAATTCATCTCAGGGAGAGTTTATAAGTACGATAACAAATTTGGACAGCTATACGGTTGTTGATAAGATCACGTTGAAGATGTATTACAACGCAACATGGAGGTCAAGGATGTTTGATTCAAATTAGTCATTCGTTTTATGAGCAAATTCTGAAAAAGTTACAGAATTCGGAACCATAGGTGGAAAGGATAATAGAGATAGCAAAACAAAATATAAAAGAAAATTTTGATTTGAAATAGAAGTAGGGAAGAGTTAACATGCATAGTATACATTTTCTTTTTAAACATATTATAGGAAACTTTGAGCACTTTTATTAAAATAGATGGACTCAAGCTGCACACACACACCATCTTAATGGGATAGCATTTGTTACAGCTTGGGCCTGGCAACAAAATAATCAAAGATAGCTAGGGAGAGGTGCTAAAACAGAAAAACTGTGATGCTAAAGGTTCTGTCCAGCTGGTTCGTGGAATTTTAGGTTCTGCTAAATAGCCGATAAAATTGCAAAAATTTTTGGGTAGCTTTCTGGAATAGCTATGCACCCATGGTAAAATTTTCGAAATTTTTGCACTAACAGATTTCCGATAAAATTGTAGAAGTGAGGTTCTGTCCAGAATAACTGTTCTGCATACTACCCCCTTTTTGAGTTGCAACCCTCGCTCCTAGGTCGAATTTCAAGATCCTATGGGCTTAGTCTTGACCTGGAGGTGACCCTTTCCATAATTTTAGTGAAAGTTTTCTATGCCTCTAAGTTGGACAAACAATATCCTAACTTCCTTAACCTTACACCTACTTGCGGCCTATCTAGTTGTTGAATCGAGGTAAGGTTTTTGAAAATTCTCATCTCCAAGGAGATGGTTCAGATCAAGGTGAGGTTAAGAGCTTCACGCTGGTCCTAGCAAATTTTAGAGTTCAAAACTTCAGGTTATATAAGTTCGAAACTTGGTTTCAATCAAGTTGAATGACATGAGAAGTAAAACAAAGTTTTATGATGTCACTTTTCCGGAAACCGATCTTTGAAGTTTGAGATGAGCTCAAAATCCTTTGAAAGGTAGGATGAGAATGAAAACCTATGAAAGAGATAAGGATAGCATTCTACATTTTCGCAAATAACTTTTATAACCAAAAATAAACTTTTGAGAGAAAATTTTGTCCTTAACTATCGACCATGCTAACTAAGGCTTTTCCTACAGTCGTATGGGCTCTGATACCACCTCTTGTGGGCACCCGGAAGTATGAATCGATCCTCACACGTGCGTTGGACTTAAAGGTGACACCCATACTCCACTTAAGTGTATGTTCACTGCCACCCAAAAGTCCCGTGCACGGAGTATTGACTAAATGGCCCTCACTCAAGCAAATATGAGCCACATAGTCGCACCGTACACACTTACGCGTCCATGGGAGTTTCGATTCCATTCCGAACAACCATACCGGGATTGAGACCAACTCATCCACGCATAGCATTCGCCATCCATCTCAGGACTTTGGTATCGCCCGCACTCTCCAAGGGGAGCAAGAGCAATAGCCAAAGAACGACGGTTGCACGAGTGTATGCATCGATGGTTGATGACAATTCCAGGTACCCGGATATGTGTCTAGTGCTAGTCCCAAGATCAACGCCTAGCACCCACATATCCCGCATTCGAGATGTATCGCAACACATACACATGAATCTAAGCAGTTGGAATAGCATAAACATAACCTTCAACTATTACAACTACTTAATATTACAAGTAGCGGCCGACCGGCCAAATAACACAAGTCCAAAAGTAGAGTGCAGCGGAAATAACACATTAACAAAAGTAGGACAGCGGTATGCCCATCCATAAACCCATAGGCAACCGACTTGGAGAAGCCCAAGTTCATCCGTCAACATGATCGTCGGACCCCGGAGTAAAGTTCGTGTCATCGGGGTGTTCTTCCGTACCATCGTCTATAATGTTTTTGATTAAGCAACCGTGAGTACACGTATGTACTCGCAAGACTTTAGTGTATGGAAATACAGTAAATGCAAGCTAGAACAAAGAATTAAGCTTCTACACTAGTCTCATTTCAGCATAAAGCAGATTTTGTTTGCAAGTAGGAGATTCGTAAAACGGTAACGAATTTGTAAAGAGCATTTAATATGAAGCTAAATAACAGTAAGTAGAATTCATATACAGCAATTCACAGCCCTCCTTGGCTGCAAATGACAAGTAAAATCAGCCACCCTTGGCTTCCCATTCCACCAACTCATTCCAACACCATTTCCAAAAGTTTTAGCAAAAGCAAAGACTATACTTGACATTATTCTCCCAAGTTGCTCATGACCGTGAGCACGGCTAATTAATTAGATTTTAATCTCTGCAGAGAGTGTACACTTTACCCACATGACACATTCTAGCAATCATGTCAACCATGCCTCGCGATACTCACAGTGCATTCGATTTGCTAGATCGTGACGGCCGTTCAACTAGTTAAAGCTTAGCCTTGCACCAGCGATGTGATGTTAAACCCTTGCCACAGTTAGGAGATCTGGACCGATGGTGCCCCATCGCGAACTCTCCCCATGGCAAGGCATGCACCGTTGTATTGGAATGCTTGGGCCCCAACACCTCGATGAAGGAGCACCTAGAACGACTCCAAGACATCGGATCGTCCATACTACTCCGGCCTACCAAAGTGCAATGCTAGACTTTAGCCAATCTAGTGAGCTTAGGCTATCCCATACTAGCACATGTGGTTGCACCGAAACACTTAAGTGATAGCATCAAGTTCGGTCCTTAATCGACCCGGGCGAGGATCTCCCCCTAACTACGCATGAGGTCCTTCTCACGCCTCAAGTAAAGTAATAACTCGCCCGCGTCTAAATGATAAGTTTTGAGTTGGACTTTTATCAAAATACACGGAAACCATACCTCGGTTCCGTTCAATTTAAACAAGTTTGCTCAATGTAGTTGAAACATCTCCCATCATGTTGAAACCAATCTAATGAGCAAGTCTAAGCATATACATATGTTAATCTCGCAAGTTTTACCCAAGTGACATTAATTATTGTCTACACCATTACTAGGTTACAATGGCAGTGATTCAAATATCGAAGTAATGGGAATGCATACAATTGGATTTAGCTACCATCACCCACAATATAACAAGTTTAGAACATACACGCATGCATATAGTTTGATAAAACAAAATAACATTGCAAATATGGGATCAAAATGGTCAAAGGAGGTGCTTGCCTGGTTGCTCTTCGTCGGGAATATAATCCGGATCAAAGTCGATGTCGTTAATAACCGAATCCGAATTATCGTCGTCTATGCGTCGAATAATAATAACCGAGACAAAAGCAAATAACACCGAATCAAAATGGGACAAAAAGAAATCAGATAAAATTACCAAATTAAATCTTACCAAGAGGTTACAAATGTGTGTTTTAGTGTTTATAACTTCAATTCAAGATGCAAAAATTGTTTGGATTGATAGAAGTAAAACATTCACTTAAAGGTTTGCTTGAATAGTTCTTAACTTTAAGTGTTCATGCATGGGAGCAATTTCTACAAGTTAGATCTGTAATTTAAGGTTATTTGTGTTACTATATAGTCATAGGGCGATTTCTTGCATTATGAAACTTCGGATAAGGGTTTCTATTTACGATTACCCACGTATAACCGTTCTAGAAACCTTATTACTTAGGGTCATTAGGATAATAAGATTAATATGCGATTATGGCTAATTGAGATTATCTTTTCATAATTGGATAGCCTATACTTTGGTTTGTTATTCTAAACTGATTTCATAAGTTTTAGGGTTTAAGCAAGATATTATATTCATTATTGAAAAGGCTTATGTGACCTTATAAATGTTATACTATTCACAATCGGCCAAAAATGCAAGTTTGCAATTATCACTTAAGGGTATTGAGCTAATGAAACTAATATGCAAATCTTAATGAAATAAGAATCTTTCTATGGAATATGACAGAACAAACATTGTAGACCATTTCTACACTAGTTTTATAAGTTTTAGTATTTAGAAAGTTATTTAATCAACTGATGAAATAGCCTAAATGATCATAGTAAAAATGTTAAATCGGCCAAGATTCATTTTAAGTTCGCGACTACGCTACACATGATTTTTGATTCACATTTCAGGTGTTAATAGGAAACAATCCTAGAAATGTTTTAAAGTTGGTTTCATGATCTTTTCACCCACGTTAAAGATGTTTTTCATACCAAGTCCATTGCGCTTAGTATGACCTAACTCAAAAGTGTTCAATATGATTCCATTTTCACTCAGCAAGCAATAATATGTCATTCTAGGGTTATAGCATTCAGTTTTGTCGCTTTAGGTTCTTTTTCGGACGTTTGACCAATCGGCCGATTTATCGATCGCATGTTTTGATTAGTGAGAAAATATAGCAAACCAAGGCGAAACTTAAATGTTTTTATATACTTGTGATCTATACAAACCCAAGATTGCATCCAAACTGGTTTCACCAATTTTTGAGTCCATTTAATCCATATTTTAACTATTTGAATCTTGCATGATATTAAGGCTTTGCGCAATTAACTTTTTGATGCAAAACACATTAAATCCTAAATCTTTTACAGAAATGGATCATTTAAGATTGCAGGAGCATGCTGGATTTATTTCACAATTTTTAGAGCTAGGGTTCACATAGTTCCTTCATAACATACAAATCATGGCTTTCATTCATCGCTAATTAAAAGTTTTTGTGGCATGCAACATATAATGTTTTCTTGCATAATCTGAATCCCTACTGAGTAACTCAAGTTTAGGAACTAAGTTTGTGTTAATCGGAGATCCGCAACAAAAGATAGGAGGGTTTTAGTGCATAGGGCAAAAAAATAGAAAAATATGCTGGAGAGGGATTCGAACTAGGGATCTCCAGAATGCATCACTGCAGCACTACCACTACGCCATTCACTTTCTTGTGACCAAGCCTCATGCTATAATACTTGAGCTTACCCTCAGACCTTTGAGCTCCAAAAATCCAACAATGGCGAGCTTGGCTGGGCTGGTTCTGGGCTTTGCTCAAGTAATGGAGGAGGGGCTGGAGAAGGAGAGGGCTCGGCAGAGGGTGTCCCTGGCGTCGGCGCAGCCTGCATGCATGGCGGGAGAACCTCAGGAGAAGGAGTAGCAGCTGCGCATGCAAGAAATGAGTCCGCTCACCTGATGCTTCGGTTGGAGAAGAACTTGGCTCGATGCTTTGCTTGGCCAGATGAGTTCTTCGGCAGGGAGTAGCAGCAAGCAACGGGTGAGAGGAGATGGCTTCGTTGGCTGCATGCGGAGTGGTAGGGAAATGATCAGGAGATGGAGTGGCAGCTGGGCGCACAAATGGGACAGCGAGCTCACCTGGGTGCTTTGCCTGCCGAAGCCTGGCTCGGCTCACTGCCTTGCACTCTGATGGAGTTTCGGCAAGGAGGAAGAAGGCAGCGAGCAAAGTGTTTGGGGAACTGGCTTCAGCCTTTATGGCCCTGTGATGGCAGCACTCGGTATGGCAGCGGAGCAGGCGAGGTTTGGCAACGAGGGCCGCGTGGCGCATGGTTTCTGCCGGCGCAGCATTTGGGCAGAGCCTGGGGAAGGAGAGAGGGAGGAGAGAAGGGAAGGAGGGGCTGGCCAGTGGGCCCAGGCACGCGTGGGGCCACCTGCCAGAGGCACAGCTACAACTCCCATCCATTGAAACGGCTAGCACAGTAGCTGGGCGATTTTTGAGTGCTGAATTGACTAGTCAGATGGGCAGGCTTGGCAAGGGGTGCTAGAATGGTTGAAAAATTCTGAAAATTTTTGAGTAGATAGCCAAGGAGTTCTACTTTCCATTTTCTTTGGTTTCATTTGATTATCCTTTGTGGTTTGAGAACAGTAATTCTTCAAAGTTGGCTGTTTTCTAGTCTGTTTTTGAATTTTTAAGCTAAGTCAAAGGTGTTGAACAAGTCTAGAAAATTTATATTCATTCTCCATTTGTTCTCTAGTATTTTACAAAATTATTTACTATAGCATGTGGCTTGATGTTTGATTGAATTTCATTAAGGTGTTGGATTTGGCAATTAAAAGACTGACTGCTCCAAATCCTTGTTACTGTTTTTGATTATTCTTTAAGAGTAAATAAAGTCTATTATTTCTGAAACATTGTTTTTCAAATTAATTTGAGCTAAGTATGTTTCTGTAAAATTTTCAGCTCAAAACTATACTCCATTATTTAATAAAAATTCTGACATTGCAGATTTCAGATTTAAGTGATATCTGTTTTGAATTTTAAATGGCAATAAAAGTAATTATTAGTTTTTGATATTTTTACCATGAGTTAAGTATGTTATGAGGAATACATGATAAAATTCTCAGTGAGATATAAGCTCTTATTATTTTTGAAGAATTCTGTCATGCCACTATTTTGAAGTTAAAACATGTCGCTTTATTATTTACTTCTTTACTTAAATCATTAAAATCTTTGGACAGTTGAAAAGATGTGGTGAATAATTCCCATAGTTTAATGACATTTTTACTGGCCTTTTACTTTTATCTTTTACCTTTTTACTTTTACTCATTTACTCATTTCATTTATTGGTTTCTCTTTTAAACCCAAAATTCAAGAATAATTATTATGGTTGAAAAAGTCTTAGAAAGGATGGAAATTCAAAGTAATATTACGTTCCCACTCATTTTCAGAGTTTGTTTATTTTGGACCAAAAGTTTTAATGTAGCAACTTGTTCTTTTCTTTTGGTTGACAAACTAGAAAATGGAGAAAAAAATAATATTTAAAATGAAAATCTTGGTTTCAGTTAAAATGTTTACTCAATTCCATTTTCAAAATTCTAAATTTTCATTTTTACTATTTTTGAAATTTTTGGGATGTTACAAGCTTATTTTTGGATCGACATTAATTAATATGATCGTTAACTTCCCTGTTTCCTGTAGAGCATGTATTCTTGAAACGTCTAGCCCACGCACTGGGCTCATGCCTCATCTATACGTACATCCATCAAGGCGATACCAACAAGGAAAGACTCAGAAGTTCAAGACTCATCGATGCTCGAGATCTCCTGTAATCATTACTCGCTCTAAGTGACTGCATAGCTAGCAAATGCACTCCTACCAGCAGCGCATACTTCCAGACTTCCAGTACCACTACCACCGACAATAACATGGCCTAGTCCTATATACAGTGTTTCTTCTTCACCGCATCACACCAAAAGCTAGCAACCATCCAACAGTACTGTATATATGGTGGAAGAAGAGAATGGTCAAAGAGTTGGGCATATATAGTATTTGTGGTGGTATATATGATGGGAATAGAAGGCAAAAGGGAAGAAGCCCTAGCAAGCTTCAAAATCCAGACGTGAGGTAACATGTACTGTATATTATAGTGGAGAGGAATGCCGGCTAACCAGCGCCGCTATGTTAGCATCCTCGCGAAAAGGTTCTCCGAAGAAATCGAAATTATGTTTTTTTTAATAAAATGGACCTGAAGAAAAACAGAAATGTGTTTAGCGGTTTTTTTGCAGACTGAACTCAAAGAAAAACAAAATTACATTAAGGTATCTTGACGGTTTTCTCTCAAAAACAAAAAACATAGATTCACTGATGGTTTATAACAATCCATAGATTCACCGACGTATCCTAGCAACCCTTTTTAAAAAAAATCAAAATTACACAAAAAAAAACGTTTGTTTTCTCCTAAAAACAAAAACCACAGATTTATCGATGGTTTATAGTAGTCTATAAATTCGCCGACTAGTCCTGGCGACCTATTTTTTTTAAAAAAAAAGAAAACTGGAATTACGCAAAAAAACGATATGCGTTTAGATCACTCTACGTTTTTCCTATAAAAAACACAGATTCACCGACGGCTCTTAGCAATTAGCAGATTCGTCAACGGCTTCTAGCATCCCATTTAAAAAAAACTAAGAAAACCGAAATTACACAATTTTTTTCAGAAATATATGTCGGACCAGATTTTGCGCAGCGAAGCGTCGCGCGACCGAATTTCCCAAATTTTGAACGACGCAACGTCGCCCGACTAAATTTCGCACGACGTAGCGCAGCACCTGACCCTGGCTATAGCTAGGATCCAAGTTTAGTTTTAATGTTATATGAATTTATCGTATACCATAAATTTGCATGGTTGTTTCTCTAGCTAGTGGGTATCATTAGCATTGTAGCTACCGGTATTAAAATGTTGTTTTGACCTCTTTATTATTGATTTATCTAGTACACATTAATATATGATGTTTGGTGTTAGAAATTCAAGAAAACTCAAAGAAAATTGAGATGAAACTGAGAAAATTTTGGATTAAAATTGATGAATAGTAATTTTGAGCGGTAAGCAGCCGAAAACTAGCTAAATTCAATTTGTGAGTTTAAATTTGTTCAAATCGTCCGATAGAAAACTAGTTACCGCCGGTAACCATTACAGTATTTTTTTCTGTAACCGGTTTTTAAATCCTTGCTTGAGGCCATTCACTACCAGAAAACGGAAATTTTGTGAGAGTTAAAAAACCGTCACGAAAGGGCCAAAACCGTCATCAAAATAATTCGTGACTTGTAACCGTCACGCAATACCTCTCACGAATCTGACGCCAGAGAAATTCCATTTTGTGTGGCGGTGAACCGTCACGAACATATTTCGTGGCGGTGGCGACCTTTAGGAAAACAATGGTCCGGCTAGATTGCACAAGAAATTTCGTGACAGGGGTTGACTCACAAGAAAATAATTCGTGATGGTGCTTAACCGCCACGAAATTTTTTCATGAGGGTTCAAAGCCTCCACGAAATTTTTTCATGAGGGTTCATTTCCCAGGAGGTCACCCATCCTATTACTACTCTCCTTCAAGCACGCTTAACTTCAGAGCTCTTATGAGATCCATTACTCTAGTGGTGGTATGATAACATCTGATATATAATGTGTCCCTCCTCCTTTTAACCCTGTGAAGAACCCAAACACTGATTTTCAATTATTACTCACAAAAACTATAACCCACATGAAAATAGGTAATTTTTAGTGGGGGGCGACTACTTTCATGACAGCTTTATGAATACCTTCACGAAAATAACTTCAATTCATGAGGAGTTTAGTACCACCTTCACGAAATGTATTTTTACGAGGGTTTATGCATCACCTTCACGAAATATTTTTGTTTCGTGGCGGTTTATTTATAACTCTCACGAAAATATAGCACCCTCACGAAATCTCGGTTTTCGGTAGTGATTGCATGAGATATTTTTGTTGTCTTATGTTTCTATATGTTGAGCTTAGTGCACTTTCTTATATAAGTTTCGCTATATTTGCTACTTGCAGCGCATGACCGCATTTAGCCTTGGAGTTAATTTTTGTTAGCCCTGGCACAGTACGTTGGTCCAAGGAAACTCAAGGGCGGACTTGATGCTACTATTGCTTGGCTCGTTACAAGGCCACACGCTATCAGTACTGCGTGGAAAAAGTCAGCCCAGTGGTTTAAGGGAGGATTTGATGCTTCTATTGCTTGGCTTGTTACAAGGCCACACGCTATCAGTACTGCGTGGAAAAACTCAGTATTGTGGTTTAAGGGAGACCTGATGCTAGCAGCCTTGGATGCAGGTCATCAGAGGGTGGATGCAGGCCAGCAGAGGATATAGCACTATGAGTTGAAAAGAATTGTGACTCGGTCTGATTAGAATCTTAGAAGTGATACTGTGAATCAGCATCTTTTTGACCATGCTAACTTGGGAGAAATACATCCTTTTTGGCTGTTAGTTGTGAGGATAGTATTACGCTTTTTCTCTTGTCAATTGGGAGGATATTACACGTTTTTTCTCCTGTTCGTTGGGAGGATATTACATGTTTTTTCTCCTGTTGCGATCAATCTTATTTTTCATATTGAAGCGCCCATGTTTTCCTGCAGTTACATCAATACGGCAGTGGGGAAGTCTAAATCACTAAGCGGGTTAAGTGCTTTCTGTCTGTTCTCTAATTCAACTATCGCTTTCTGAAATTTATGCTTACAATTAGGGAAAATGCAGATTGTGTATTATGAAATGGCTGCAAGGGGACGCGTGTGGTGGAGAATTTGATTTTAAGGCCGGCTAATTTCAAAAAGCAAAAACATTTAATTATATTATAGACAGTCCAACTACGGAATCGGATCGGTTGATGTTGAAAGCAAAAACATTCAAAAGTATTATTATAGACAGTGCCATAAAGAAATTAGATCAACTAGACAAGGTAGTGCGCTATGCCGCCTACGGATACAATAATGTTACACAGAGTAACGCGTTACGCCATGTGCCGATAGAACAACGTATACGGGAGCATTATATCATGCATTACAGTTTGCAGTCAGTAACTCTCTGCAATGGAGTCATGGGTAACCCTGCAAGAGGAAGGAAAGAGGATGTAGATGAGAATGTTGCATGCATTACGGCAAAATATTTCCAGACTTTGTGCTGGTTTGATTTTGAAGTTCAAAAATCAGATTCAAAAACTAGGTTATTGAAAATCATTTACTTTAAATACCAAAGATTTAGAAAATCCACAAAAATCTTAGAAAACAAATTGGAAACCTGTATACTTCAATTTGGTGAATTTTGGGATGTTACATTGCATTGAAAATGAAATCCAAAAATAAAAGAACATGAAAAGAGGATGCACCACAACTTAAATGTCCAAGATATGTTCTTAGGGGGTGATGGGCTTGCTGCTACTACCTGGTTCAGTTCAACCATCTTGCGGGGGAGGTTCTGCCAGGTGGGGCTGGGGACACAGTGAGAGTGGGACTGACACATGTGTGCTGGGGACTAAAATATTTTAGACTCATATAACTGACCTGTCTGATCGTGGTTGGTGACATGGTTTAGGAATCTAACAGTATTCTAGAAACAGGTGGGCCTTATGTAACACCTGGAAGTGGAGCCTATAAATAGGTCCCTACCCTCTAGCCTTAGATGCAATTTTTTGAGCGGCACCAAGGAAAAGGCAAAGGAATAGGGGTTAGACCGTAGCCTCCATAAAAATCTCATCTACGGTTACGAAACCCGAGAGTGGGCACCAGAGGCACGGTCCAGTTCAAAACCCGGTCTGGCACGGAGTCTTATCATGCCGCACGACACTATAGCATGGGCTATGCCGGGTCCGAGAATCAGGCACGATGGACGGCACGACCAGTGTCATGCCGGACCCGATGACCCAGGACATGAGAAAAAAACCCAACATGAAGATCACTAACCTATAGAGTATAAGCGTCATGAACGCACCCAGTAGTATGGACACCATCCCCGCCACCGACACTTGAGAGAAACGGGCAAGAGGAGAGAGAGAGAGTTGAGAGAGACATCCCTTTCTCACTTGACTCTCAATCTCTTCCTTTCTGGCCTGTCTCTCGCACTCTCTTTCTTGCTTATTGCCCCCTCTCTCGCTCGTATTCAACAAATCCCCCTCGCTCTCTATAACTGTTCAAGAATAAATAAATTTTAGTTTTTTTCCCATAATATTTGTGTCTACTGCCTCAACTTCATGCATCTCTGACTGCTTTCCTCTCGTCGAAATAGTGCAAATAGGCCAAGCTTGGGTCGTCAACACGGCAAAAGGGCAAATAGGCTGTGCCTAGGCTCTCCGAAAATGAGCTGGGCCGGCACGGCACGGCATGATGGGCTGTCGCGGCCTGGCACGGTTCATACACAAAGCACGATAGACCTGTGCTGGACCAGCCTAGCCCAGCACGACGTCCACCTCTACTGGTGAAACGAGATTGGGAGTTAGTTCAAGTGGGACAAAGTGAATCATTCCCAAGGGTAATATTATCCAATCTAAGTCCATATGTGGCCCTTCCGCTAGTCAAATTCACGGTTAAATCACAAAAAATGGCATAAAAGGAGGATAAGGTGAAAAGACTAGTAATAAAAATGAAACGATGAAAAAACTAGTAGCAGGAACAAAATTGCGCACTTTTTCAATGGTACTAGCAAAATTTCCTCTATATTAATTGCATGCCTTACATTCGATCGTATTTTGAACCTTTTCTTTTAATCCTCGGTCAGCTTAAAAAGCAAGGGCCTATCCTGTTTCTGAATCAATGCCAACGGAATGTGCGCATGCCGCCTACATCCTATGTTTCTTACGTAGGAGTGGGTAGTCGGTGGCCTAGGTTTCGACAGCACAAGCGGGAGGAGTGGGTAGTCGGTGGCCGAACGGCAAGCGGCCGGCCGGCGGGTGGCACAATCGTTCAGAGGGTAGCTGCGCCAGAGCCGAAGGAGAGGTGCCGTCGGACGAAAGACATGTGTTATTTCTTCCTTAGGGCTCATTTGGGAGCCTAAATCGGCCGAACTCGGGCCATTCCTGGGTTGGAATCCACTGGGCTCGATCTCCCGGGCCGACGAAAATCGCGTTTGGAGCCCAACGAGACGAGGAAATCTTGGCCTTTTCCCGTCGTTTCCTGCGAAACATTCCGCTCCTCCTCGGCGAGCAGGTTAGGGTTCCCGTCTCGGCGTTGCCTCCCCCTCATGAGTCGCCTCCCCTCTCGCGAGTGTCGCCTCCGCCTTCATTGCTGCTCTCGCGACCTCACCTCCGCCCGTGTCGCCTCCTCGCCGACATCCAGACGGACACAGCCAACGGAGGTGCCGCCGGTGGGAAGCGCCGAGAGGTAACGCAAGCCTAGACCTCCTGGCCCAGTTCCTGCACGCCATGTTCAGGCAGCCTCCGACCACGTGCGCTGCGCCGCCAGGTCCATGCTGCCACCTTCCGTGCCTGCTGAGCTGGTTCGTTCATTGTTTTCTTGTCTCCTTGATTTTGATTTTTTTGTTCGAAATTGGCAGCATGGAGATCTCATGGAATTTGGTGTCATCTGGTGTTGCGGTGTTTGCAGGTGAAATTCTCGGTCAATGGTGTGCTAGTTCTGACATTCCTGTGAATCCTAAAGGGGCTACTTGAGGTGAGAAATTCATTCATGTGCTAGGCTGCTTGATGGCATTTTCCAAAATTGTGAGCTAATACTCTACCGTTGGTTCAGTGCCTGTGTGATGCCCATGATATGAACAATTTGTTTTGTGTATTGTAATGGGATAGTATTTTGGTGTGTGCTTCTAAAGGGCATATTGGTTCAGGGAACAAATAGGTGCTGCCCTGGTTGCCATTTGCTTATTAGGCAGTGAGGAAGACAGCTTGTTCTTATTGATGAAGCATTCTTTGCTTGTCTGCTCGGAAAACGTTTTGAGAAATGTCCATATATTGATGAAGCATTCTTTATCTGGTTTAGTTTCAGTATCATTTCTTAGATGAGGTTTGCCCACATATTAGTCTTAGCCTATTCTGACATACACTTGGAACTGAAAATATTTGAGTTATAGTTCAGTTTTAGTAAACATGGCTTAACATATAGTCAGTAAACTGAATAATATATATCTTAGACAAACACTAGAAGTCAAATCTGAACTAAATACTTCTGGAAAAAAATGACGGGCAAAAGCAGTTGTGTCCTTAAGTTGCCGTGTGAATCTTTTGTCCCTACAGTAGTTTTATGAGGTTGTGAGTCATCCCTGGTCTCTTTTTTGCCTGATGAAGGCGTTGCATATATTGTAATGCCAAACAACTACTAGGAATCAGGACAGGAGTATCTGTGTTCTTTTTATGGAATATTATAGTTCCTTTTCACCTACAGTCATTCTGCATTGTAGTTGCTGAAGCAGCTGCTAAGCCAATAGACATATGATCAAGCCTAAGGGTGCCAGTGTTGAAAGTGCCAGTCTGAAACAACCGAGGAATGACAGTACATATCTTGTGAATCACATACTTAGATCAATCATTACACACAGACAAGGTAGGTTATAGAAAAACAGAAATTAGTTTTCTGCAATTACGAATTTATGATTGCAGATTGCGTGACACTTTGAAAGTGCACCTACCTAGCCCCACGAACTTTATGAATTGGGATTTGGCATTTGCAAAATGAATTGTCTAACTCCTTGATTAACATTTGCTGTCCTCATCACCTTGTTAATATAGATTACAGGATTTATATAAAAAAGATAAAAAAAACCTCTTTTGTTTGAGCCGATGCTAGGAATTAATAGGTAGCAGCATACTCTTTCTTTTGCATCTTTTGTACACAACGAGTTGAAAGTTTTAATTGACAAGGAGGGCATATCAAGTTGACAGGGTACATAAGTTGATCAAGGTTTGGGACTTTCTCCGTCTCCTGTGCTCTATATTAGCAGATCAAGTTTTTTTTGTTCCTTGCAAATATAAGGAAAACCTAGAGGCACACACACTCGTGATCAGTACATCTCCTTAGCATATATCTAGAAATATGGAGGTTGAGGATAGTCGGCGATCTCAAGTGGGTCGCAATTTTTCATCTCGTTATCAACGTCATACAATTACTGATTTGCTGTAAGCCCGTAGCCAAGCGAGATCCCATTGTTTGTAGCCTGTAGGTACGCTCGCTTGATGGTCACTGAGATGAACATATACTAGAGGCCAGAGGGTACTGTGTTGTCATCTTTAATTTTAACTTCGGATCTGATCGTCTGAAAATCGAGGGCTAAGATAAACAATTGTTGTAACTATATTCTGCATTATGCAAAGTACTGCTACCAGTAAATTTTCTATGGCATATAAATATATTTGGCATTTTATTTCATTATCAGAAAAACTAAGAAAGCTTTCTCTGGTGTCGAATAGGGTTGTTTTGCTGTCTCTTCTGGAACATCATAGCAGTTACTTCAGCTTGGATCAAGGGGGAAGGTAGTACTCAAGGCCTTTTGGCATTGCCTGTGTCCTTAGCGTCTATGAAATTATTTAATGCTTATTTATGAACCGTCTATCCATTTTCAGTACAGCTGATGATAATATCTTTGTTATCATCAGCATTAGCATGTACACTTTTTTGTTTTATGATCTATACTGATGGATTCTGTATTTTTTTCTTTTATTTTGGATCTGAGAAGGTTCCAATCTTTATACTCATCAACAATATATGGCTATCTACTCATCAGTTTGCACTTCATGTACAAAATAAAAGCGACTCACTGGGTCAATATGGCAGTACAATTTTTGTTGTGACTCATAATCAGTGATGAGTACTGTGGATCAATAGTTAGGCATTCGCGAAATGTCCCCCCAGGCCCCAGGTAGCTAATATACATAGCTAGCCATCACATGCGATCCATATACATGGATCAACAACAGTTTTAAGCTTGTGTGCAGATTAATGCCCCCATGCTCGAGGGTGATACCATAAATTGTAATAGCATGTTGAAAATTGGTAGGTAATTGTGTGCAGATTAATGCCCTTTGATCAGTTGCTGTGTAGGTAATGACATATTCAGAGTTGTAATTGGTAGTTTGGTGTCCAGAGCAAATTGCAAGTAGTATAAAATAAATAATGCTCCAGATAACATGCAGCCAAATGTAGTAAAAAAACTATAGAAATGAAGGGAGGACTAAATGATGAGACTGGGATTTGTACTGCAATAAGCATATGTAAAAGATGGTTTTAGATTAGATGTGATTAATCAAAGCAAGTCACGTGACATTGGTTCGACCTCTCCCAATAACTTTGCTCATTCAACTTTGGTCCGGCTTCCATGTGCTAGGTTTGTCCTATAGGTCGATGTGTATAAGTTTCACTGAAACTGCTGCTTGTTGGCTGATGTACTTCGTGTTGTGTGGTTGCCCCAGGTCCTTGAAGAACAAAATTGAGAGCTCACAGGAGGCTGCACAAAGGCTTCATCCTTACCTCTTCTGCTTTGTCATGGAAGAGGTGCATATCTATTCTATGATTTTCAATAACATAGAGATGAAAATTAATAAAATTATAGAATTATGAAAGTACTACTAACTACAAATCTAGTGATATAATTTTCATATTACAGAATAGCAAATAATGCGAAATAAAAACTATATGTTGTTAATGATAATAGAAGGCTATAGCCCAAATTTCTAACTTGCAAATGAAAGCTAGAAATCGTCCCTGGCTCATTGCAAGTCTCAAACGATGCCATGGGGAGTGCCTGGTACCATGTTAATATCCTTAAGACAATGTTTTTGGATGCTCATGAAAAAGTTGCCAGGAAATTAAATCCCAACATAGTACTCGTCTAACAAGAAGTATCCAATGCAAACCCATGTTTTGGCCTTGGGTGCTAACATGTAAAGTCCCAAATCAGCACAGATACTTCCCACACTAACTGTGGCAAAAGAAAACAATTAACAAGCTAAATGCTATTCACAATTATTTTTTTACATGATGTAGTTAAGCACAATGTGCAAGATAATAGGGAAACAGGATCAGAATTTATATTTAAGCGAGTTCCAGTGAATCACAGCATTTTTTGTAGTATGGGAATAATGCGCACTTGTTGCAGCAAAGCTAATTTGGGTCAGGATATTTATCAAATGAACAGGATTAGCCTGCATCAGGATAAAAGGCCCAAAGGCAGCTTACAAAGTAACAAAGAGAAGCCCTCCTTCTTGACAGCTACTTGACAGTGAACAGATTCACCTCTGGCCGCTCTTGGTAAGCCCAAGGCTGAAGTTAACATTGTTATTAATTAGTTGTTAGTTGATATAGTAGCATTTCTTCATTATGTGTTTGTCAGTTGTTACAATTTTCTTGTTTGTTTAGTCATTCCTTCATGTTAGATGTTTAATCAACTTGCTAATGTTGATAATGTCTCAACTTGCTAAGCTTAGTTAATCAGTTGTATTTCTGTGGCTTCACTGTCACTGCTAGTTTTGATGCATTCAAATTAAACATGTGATGAGCTTCGAGGAGTCTGTTTGTCTGTAGACGAGTGAGGGATATGAAAGGGAGATAGATGTAGGGACCCCACAGTGATTCTCCTCCCAGTGCTGGTGCTGGAGCCATATACTCTGCCTTTGTCACAAAAACCAGAAATCCAAAACCATGAGCAGAATACTGCAACTAGCTTTGAATATATTGAACCAGCTAGCTTTGGATTAAGAGTGAAATCTCTCTATAAGTAAGTTGTAGATTTAATTCTTGAAATTTCTTCTTTCAACTATATTCAATTCAAATGCTGTTAATTGCCTAATCTCCTTCGGTCCTTCACTTGATTGTTTCTATATTGATTGTTTCTTTTTATAGATTGGGTTGAGGAGGTTCCTGTCATCATATTATTGAAGACATTTTGCCTTGCTACTGTAGTTAAGGAATTCACCTGCATCAACGAGATGGATTTGTTATGCTGAAGTGTGTGTATTGGGATTGCCATATGTGATCTGTAGAATTAATTGAAACTTTGTTGTGTGATATTATTAGCATCGATAATATGTGGGCTTGCAAACACATCTGTGTTGCTATCTTGAGAAACTGTCACTTGTTGGAACAGAA
This sequence comes from Guadua angustifolia, assembly GCA_036346375.1. Classification (NCBI taxonomy): domain Eukaryota; kingdom Viridiplantae; phylum Streptophyta; class Magnoliopsida; order Poales; family Poaceae; genus Guadua; species Guadua angustifolia. Next base: position 14,378,425 of record CM070521.1, on the reverse strand, counting down.
ATGCTAAATTTATTACTGCTTTGTGTCAGTTTATCTTTACCCGATGTTGATGTTTTTTTATCAATACATCTTTCTGTGAGGTCATCATGTTGATTTTTTTCTTGTTTGTTTGCATTTCTTTAATGTTAGGGAATTTTTCCCCCTATGGCTTCCAAATGGTGATAGGAAATAAATTTCCCTTGGGGAAATTTGCTATAGGGAATGAGGGGGATTCAAAATAGCTTCAAAATCCCCTCTAGGGAAAATTTTCCAATTTTCCCTAGCATCCAAACAAGCCCTTAAGGTATGCCAATCCCGTGATTAAGTAGAAAGCCTAACAACCGACGGATAGGTGAATCTAAAGACGAGCATGTACAATAGTATAAAACAGTTATTGTCTATATACTTCTTTGTGTCCTTTAAAGATAAAAATAAATACAACTTTTACGATAGATAACATTTTAATGTTGTATCTATGAGGTCCCGAACCCTTTGAATTATATCATTAAAAGTGTTTGTTATGGATAATAATTCATACATTGATATTTTGTGCTGTTGACGTAGTCGTCTCTTCACGAAGAGGCAGCTACACACTCTATCCTTTTTCTCTCTCCCTCATATCAGCAAAAAAAAATCTTACATAGCAAAATTTATAAATGACTAACATCTCGTCGTTACACGTACCGTAAACTAACCGATAACGAAAGTATACTAACTGCAGAAGTCCCTGTGCGCCAAGCCTTAGGCGGCTTCGGTGTTCTTGTATTGGTGATGCCATGCCGTGATCCTCGTTGCCTGTAGGCCGCCCTTGGATGCTCTTGAATCCTGGTCCCCACCATTAACATATAATGTTTCCTATTCACGTCGTCACTACAAGAATTCAATTTTAGGGCGGGTGTGAAAATAACACACCGAGTGCACACTCGGAGTAGATGAACCTATGCCGAGTGTACGTGCCAAGGTTGGTTTCCTTCAAGACATCAAGCACACGAGGTAGGTTACAATATGAAGCCTCGTATGTGCCAAACCTCTTCTCTAATGCCTTTTGCTTCGCACGCCAGGCCATCGAGTAACTTATCTGGTACTTAAATGTTCTCAAGATTGCTTTTTTAATATAAGAACATTCCATGTCCCGCTTCTTGATGATCTCATTGAACATCACGCTAGCGATTACAGCTGCATTCAAGTTGCGGTGTTTCACCAGAACATTTTCTAGTCTGCATGTGTGCCCATCTACTCGTGATGCAATCCAAAATGTCTCGCACTTCGGCTTGTATGCATGTACTCAGAATTCACATCCTTCGGTTCTGCACTTCACTGTGTATCTATCTGGCCTGGACAAAACAACCCGGAACTCTCTCTGTTACGATAGTGCCCACAGCCTCACTGCCAACTTCAACTCAAAATTGTTTGCGAAAATTTGATTCAGTCGAATGGCATTGCTACCATACTCCCAACGCGACTCATGTCCCCACAAAACTTCCATACCAGCTTTGTTTTTCCTGTTCCACTCGTCAGGGATGGGTACATCCGTTGCCCCAGTACTACCATGCATTTCTTCATCATCATCTTCTCCCCCCTCCTCATCTTCGTCGATGTCATCATCACACTCTAACATTTCAGCTTCATCTTCCATCGTCATACGATCCACCAACTCCAATTGATCAACAAGTTGCTCGATCTCCTCCCCTTCATCGGCCCGACCTTCCGTGTTTGCTGTATCCCTGTTATCATCCTCCGCATTACACATTCAAGGCTAGATCCCTTACACCACCTAAACCATTTCTGCCATAAGTACGTCCGATCTACTTTCTTCAACTCCCACAGAGCCGGGTCACCCTTACTACGCGTGAATAAGATTTGAATGGTAACAGAGTAAACACTTCGATCTAGGGAAAAATATTGGGTCAACCAAAGCTTTATATTATAGATACTAACCCTATCGTGGAATAAGTGTTCCACCATGGTGATCGCAAAACTTCTTAAATCAACACCATTACATCCGGTTTTTATTTCACCATCGCAATAATATATCCTAAATTTCCTTTGATCCGACATTCTTTGCTATGACATAAACAAAATTGATTTTAGATCACCACTAACGCTTTAATATCACTAACTAAACAAAATTCAATTTTATATCACTCCTAACATGTAATATCGCTAACCTAAACTAAACAAATAGCTAATATACTATCCCGCTACCAATACTACAATATTACAATACACATCTAATATCGCTAATCTAGAATATCTAATATCACTAGTTAACAAGAATATTAACTAGATCGACAAAATTATATTACACATGTAATATCGCTAACCTAGAATATCTAATATCGCTAATTAACAAGAATATTAACTAGAATGACAAAATTATATTACACATTTAATATCGCTAATTAACAAGAATATTAACTACAATGACAAAATTATATTACACATATAATATCGCTAATCTAGAATATCTAATATCGCTAATTAACAAGAATATTAACTAGAACTAACTAATTATATTACACATCCAATATTGCTAACATTGCATCAATATCTAAAATCGCTAATATTACATCAATATCTAATATTTGACCATCCTAATAGTCACTATAAAATTTAACAAAAAATTACAAAGTGACAATTTTACCTCATTTTTCTTCTTTCTCCTCTTCCTTCTTCCTCTCCCTCCTCTCTCTCTCTCCCTCTCCTCCCGAGCGAACCCCTTCCCTCTCTCTCTCCCTCCACTACTACAGAAATCATCATCACAGCACGGTTCAGAACGTCATCGAGACGGTTTTGTGAACCGTCAAGAATAATAAGTCTGTGATGAAGGAGATCATCGAGACGGTTTTCCACCCGTCGAGAAAATATATATCATGCAGCGGTTCTATTAATAAACCGTCGGTGATATTTAATTATCACTGAGCGGTTTTAATTTAAAACCGCTCGTGATAATTAAATATCACGCACGGTTTCAAATCATAACCGTCTCGTGATACGAACTTATCACGACGATTACAAATAAGAACCGCTCAGTGATGTCCTTTTTCCACACCCAGCCAGAACCTCCATTATTTATAGTGTTGTTGAAATTTCCATCAATATTTCTACTTGATATTTATAAGAGCACAACCGAGTTATAGATGTTGTAGTTGAATATCTACACTTCCTATATGCATTGTGCAGAGTTTATCGATCGGGATAGACTTAAAATATAAACATTTGTAGCGCTTTTCTCTCTTCTTATGATAATGTTGATGGAACTTCGACTAATAAATCAACTAAGACCATACCTTGATATGGCGGCGGCGGCAACCATGATGCCTTGATCGAACGACACTGCTTGGGTGTGTGATTTGTTTCATGCCATCTGAAGTGGCCTTGCTGGCGTCACCGTCATGCCGCGGTCTGATGCGAGACGACATGCTCTTATGCGGCGTCACCGTCGTGCCGCGGTGGGAGAACATGATACTTTGAAAAAATTGTAGATATACTTCACAGATTACTCTAGGTAGGGTAATTAAAGATTGAACAAATGTGATTGCAAGTCGGTCTTTTATGTCCCAAGGACATGGAAGACCGACTTATCAATCATTTTCAATAAATATTTTTTCAATTACTAAATATTGATGCAGAATACCTAAGTAGATGGAAATTTGAACAATAAATCATAAATAATGGAGGTTCTGCTGAGGGTGTAGGAAAAACATCTAGTTCCAACAAGCAAGACATTTTTAAGTTGTTGCATATATTCAAGATGAGAAAATATGTATTAAGGATAATATCATGTGATAATACAATGAATCGTACAAACAAGAATAACCACGAGTTTTTGACATATTTTCCGAATGAATACCATTTGATAATTGTACAACTCCAGAAGTTATCGAGTTGCGTGGAACGCGCCTTTTTATTTATTACTTGGTGAGCGAGAAGTAACAAACTCTCCTCTAATGTTGCTCAAATGGGTCTCGATCAACGCAGCTTTTAACCGTCTTGCTATTTTTTGTATCGACGATGGTTTGCATGTTGTAGCAAACATAAAATCCACATAGGTTATTTCCGACCTTCTTTGGTGGCATCAGAAATAAAACCTACGGTTAGTTCTAGAGTTACTATTATGGGGTTTGATATAGGATTATTGTGTATAGCGGATACCGGAAAGTTCAAATCATGCTATAGTTTAGTCCAATCCTTCATCTTTTTGAACGCTCTACAAGATTGCAAAAGGTTAGCCTAAGCCATTCCAATAGCAATATAAACCTGGAACAACTTACATGACCATGTACGCGTATGTGCGGAGAAACGTGATTACTGCCGAGTAATTTTGCGATAGGTACCAAGTCGTGGTTTCCGCCACGTGCGGAATCAAGGTACTTAACCCGGTTTGTGGCTGGTTCAATTACAATTAGAACCTAGTGAAACCTACACAGGTATATCACAATGGACAATGAACGAAACAAAGTTGTGTGCACAAGATGCAGACAAAGTATAGCATGTGGTAGCACTTACCCCAGGTTATGGGGTATAAGTATGAATTCTTTATCTTTTGTGCTAGCAATGCCTCATCACGTATTTCTCGACCATGTTTATATTATCATCCATTGTTTGCTTTGAGACTATATGTGGGTCGAGAAAACCGATCGATAGTTTCTTCTGTGTCGCTTCAAGTTGCATGTATCTATATATACAAAGGCGAATTATATATATATTGGAGGACATTTATCACTATTAGACGAATGTAAACTGTGATAGCACACACTTACAAGGTCCAGCATCTTATGAGTGCGGCGTTGAGGGCGTCGAGGTTGTAGAGATGGAACAAGTCCAGAAAATCGACCGTGAAGAAGCCCCCCGCTGAGTCATTGAATAGATGTTCATACTTGAACTTAACGCTGATACTTGTTGTACGTTCATGCTCTAGCTTTCCAGCTTGTTGGGTGTACCAATTATGCAATTGTTGGCAAGCTATACTAAGTGAAGTTACGCTGCCTTTCGTTAGTAAGGGCTCTCCTAGCTTTTATTGTTTAGCCAACTCAGCAGATGGATAGTCGATTTGTTCTTGCCTTTCTTTCTTCCGTTTGTCCTTGCCTTTCTTTGTTTTGTATGAACCCTTCACGGGAGAGGAATGGGCAGGAAAGAGGTCAACATTATGTACATCAAGTGGAGTCTGGTCTACGACTGCTGATTTGGTAGCCAACTGATCAGACGATACAATAGGCGAATCAGATCGTTGCGGTTGTTGCATGACAGAAGGGACGACCAGGGAGATGTCGCTGCTAGGCCATTGGATGAATGTGCCAATGGCATCCCCCAGTTTCACGATCTCGTCGTTTGGCGGCTTCTGTAGATCGACAATCTTGAAACTATCAAATACCCCGTCCACATTGACCTTGGTGAAACCCGGCGCTATCATGGTACCGTGCACCATGGTCCCCTTAGTGGATGGATACGCCATGCCCCAAGCAGTCGTAAGAGGAACGGTGCCATTGTTAATTCTCACTTGGAGATTGCACCGCGTGGCCACCTTAATGTCACATACAGGATAAGTCCCGCTATGTTCATCTATGTCACTTGGAGGAACGGATGCACAGCTGCTCTTACGGGCAGTGGGGCTGACTTATGGACATATACGGGGCTTGTACAGTATTTCTTTCTTGATTGTTGAGCCTTTCCTCGAGGATTCTTATCCTTTCATAAAATTCTTCTCTCAGTTCTCCCCTCAACTCTTCTCTCAACTCTCCTCTCAACTTGTCCTCCAAATTCTTGATAAGATTTGACTCGCGCTCGGCTTTAGTTCTCTTCTTACTTCGGTATTTGTAAAAGTCGTTGTGAGACCCCGTTCTGATGAACAGGAACCTCCATGTGATTACTGTGCTATTCCCTGGATCAGTAGCTAGCACTCACATGTTTACAACAATTGGAAATCACCACCATACATTTATTAATTAAGCGGAAACGATTAACTACATAATTATTACAATTCAGAGAAAAATAGCAGCAAAGGAAGCAATGCCTTGTGGTTTACCTATCCAATCCCGCAGGCAACTGACCAGGCATAACTCCTTAGATAGAATACTGACGAAGAAAATCCGCAACTTACGATGGACAACTTGAAGCTTAAGCTACTAAACCACCTACAATATAATTAGGCAAGGGTGAGTATTTTACATACTCAGCAAGACTTGAGCAAATCCTACAATACATGCAGGCCATTTCAAAGGAGGCTACTACGGTTAATTTGCATAAAGCAAATTTGAATTTGAAACCAAGTTATTTGCAATCGAATTTAAAAGAGCGATTAATTGATAGCAAATAAGTAAAGCATAAATAACACTCACCGTCCTCCATGACGTGAGCGATTTAATCAAACCTTGCCATCGCATGGCATATATCCATTCTTTGTCCACACAGAACTGCAAATAATGATACCAATACTTGCCCACACAGGGTATAGCATTGGGTCATCTGTGGGATAAGCTAACTTATAAAATAACCCTTTTTGAAAATCAAAGCTAACATTGGAATGACTTCACTGAGTGCTCATGACATGGCGCGCTAATTAATTAGATTTAAACTCTGCAGAGGTGTACAACTTTACCCACAAGGAATGACCCACCTTTTTGCGAGATCACACATGCCTCCAATAGGACATTGTGTCTGCCAGACGATCATACATAGCTGTTCCGTTACCTAGACATGGCTTTGATCCAGCCCGGGGCGTTAACCCCGCCAGAGAACTAGAAACACACACCCAAGCCGTGGATCCACATTCTCACCCAACACAACGTTTCTAAACACGGCAGGGCGTACACTGTTGCATGGGTGGAAACCCCACCCAAGCCGAGCGAGCGGAATGCTTGGGGACCCGTCCAAGCAGACCAAACGGGAATGCTTGTGCTAGCTCCCGCCTACCAATGAACAAAGCCACATCTAAATAACTTAATAGGCTAAGGCTAACCCGTCCTCACCCTTGTGGTTGCACGGAAATCTCGGATCAATAGCGCCCCATTGCTCGGTCCTTAATTGTGACACGGGCGACACTTCACCCTACACTACGTGCATTTCCTTATTGCACAACCGGCTATTGCCAATAATCGCCCGCATCAACACATAGTTTTCTTTTTGGGTTTTTAATCAAAATTACCCACAACCAACAGTGCCATTTTCAATGTTTTCAGGAAACAATTATTGAATTGATCATCAGCTATTTTGATTCTAAAGCATGGCTAAGCATGAATAAAATAAACGCATATACCCATGATGACATTAAGTAATGCCTATCCTCAATCTATGGTTATCAAGGTTCTCATGTTCATAATCATCAAAGGAGATTCACGAGACAACAGGTATAACTACCAATCCACAAGATAGCAATTTACATAAAGTAATCGCATACATAAAACAATTTGATGCACAAAAGGCATAGAAAATAGTAGGATCAATATGGTCAAAGGAAGCTTGCCTTGCTTAATCATTGCTTACGGCGAAGACGAGGATTGCGGTTGACGACGACGATGACGGAAACAACAACGTCGAGCTCTACGTCGAACCAACGAAAATAAAGCAAAAACACTAACTTCAATAAGGGCGAAAGAAATAGATAGCAAAACAAATAAACTCTTTACAAGGACAAGGATTGCTCTTTATGAATTCATTAATCTTATTTTACGAATTCAAGATGCAAAGATTATTTGGATTAATAGAATTAATCATTAGTTGTAATGCTTCATTGATTTACCATTCATAATACTTTTACATTAACCTTATTACTCATGGGTTTTGCCTTATTAGGATTCAGATTCGAAGCAAGATAAAATAAGAATATTTTCTTAGATTGCTGTAGATTATATCTTGAAGATCAATTCTAGACTATTCTTTACTAAATTCGGATTTAGATGAGTTGCTTTGCGACTTAATGAAAAGGCTTAAATGACCATGTTAGAGTATGAGTGATTTGTTCTTTATCTTTAATTGATTTCGCTTAGAATTAGCTTTATGCAAGTTAGATTTATTGATTTAGGCTCTCGATAACATTTCCACCATAATTGAGAAGGTTACGGTGCTAAAATAACTTAACTACTGATTCCTTCATTATTACCTAAAGTTTAATCATTCGCATTAATGTCTAACGTAGTGTGATTACTTAGGGTTATTAAGCTATTAAGATTTGTATGCACAACATGACAAAACATGGTTATTTCTTCATACTAAGATGATTTATACCTTGCATAACAATCCTAAGCTATTTCCATAAATTTTAGGCTTTAGTGATACATTATAATCATTGTTGAAATAGCTTAAGTGGCATTGTTAAGTTGGCGCTATTCGAATCGGCCAAAAGTGAATCAAAAGGTTATCGCTAAGGGTTTTGATCGATGGGATTAATATGCAAACCTAAATGGAATATGATTCTTTTACTGATTTTGGTAGTATAAACTTTGTGCAGTGTTACTAAACTAATGTTACTGATTTTAGTATTTAGGCGAGTTATTTTATCTGCTTTTGAATTAGCCTAAATGACCACAATTGCGAATCACTAAATCGGCCAACTTTATATCGTGATTGCAACTACAATATACATGATCTTTGATTCATTTTTCAGTTGTTAGTAGGTAGCAATCCTAGAAATGTTTTAAAGTCGATTTTGCATTGTTTTGACTTTAATTGCAATAGGTTACCCATTTGAGTATTGTTATATTCGACATTTCTTTATGACAAAAGAATTCAAGTTAAACTTTATTCCAATTATTTTTACATATACATGTCCTCACTGGTTTTAGGAACTTGATGCAATTTACCTTATCATTTTATGTGCTATCATGCTATTATTTTGCTAATAGCCATAACAGGGTTTAATGATGATTAACAAGCAATTATATTAAACTTGGTTCTAAGATTAAATATTTTTGCATGATTAGGTTTATTACAATCCCAGAGCACATAATCATTCCTTATATGATTTTATAAGCTATTATACACTCATTTCCATTAATGGCCACTTCAAGCATTATTAACGGTTGCTAAGCAAATAAATTAAACCTAGTTCAAAAATTAAATGTATTTGTATATTTGAATACATCCTGGTCCTAAAATCCCATGAATACTAATTTCATCTCTTCATTACTTATTATTCACAAAGTCTCATTAAAAATCATATTAGCATTATAATCAAGTTTAATATAAATAATTATTCTGGTCAAGAATTAAATGTTTTACATATTTATTTTATTCTTGATTTTAGATGAATATACAAATTTATTTTTGAGATTGAATTAACAGTTCAAAAGATATTCAATGATGAAGTCTACTCGGTTGGAAATACTGGAAATTAGGAATACGCTTTACGCGAGAGGCGCCTTTCACCTCGCCTTTGGAGGCTTGGTGGGGCACGTGGGGTCCCGACGGCATGAGGGAAAACAGAGCCGGCTAGGGCTCCACGCCGGCGACGAAGGAGTGGCGGAGGAGCTCGGCCAAGGGCTGGAGGAGCACCAGCTCATCACGGCGCGTCCAATGGTGGGCTCGGTTGTCGCCAGAGGTGGCCGGAAGTACCTCGCCGTCGAGAGGGGCGGCGGCAATGGCGGGAGCTCGTCGGAGAAGAAGAACGAGTGAGGCTCGGTTCAAATGGGTAACCTTGTGAGCATCGGTGAGGTCGGGGCTTACCATTTTGGTGGTTGCTTCGTGCGGGAGAAGTGCGAGTTGGGCCGCCACCGGCGGCCGGAGGTGAGGAAGAAGGGCTCGATGGCGGCGGCTTGATTCCGCATGGAGGAGCTCGATTATTCTTGAGGGGATTTGATGCTCGTGGCTTGGTGATGCTCTAGACCAACCGAATTGGAGAATGACAGGCTCTCTTGCTCGGATTTCGCCTCGCTCGGCAAAGCAGGGCTTCGGTTCATGGCGGAAATGGGGGATTTTCTTGTGCTGGCTTGAGGAGAAGACAAGGGAAGGCAGAGGGGAATGCTGGGCATTGCTTTGGTGGTCACTGGGCGCAGCTAGTAGCCAAGGAGTGGGATTCGTGGCAACAATCGCTGGTAGTGCGCCACTCAGGGCTTCGAGAGAATTCTCAGTGGAGCGAACGGCAAAAGAGGAAAACGGTCTGGCAGCTGGGACCATTGTCAGTGGCTGGGAGCTTCACCATCGCCCAACGGAACGGGACGGCAATGGTTGGCCCACACGTCGTTGATTGATCGAAGGAACAAGTGGTTTGGGGTGAATTTCTCCTTCTCTCTGGTTTTTGGTGGTGGTCAACTAGAGGTAGAGAATGATGAAACATTTTGACCAAAGTCGTTGAATATATTTTGATGTCTGGTAGAATTTCCAGATTAAAACGAGTCACTGAGAAATCACTAATATTCTCTCAATAGCGACCATTTGAATTTCCAGCCTCTGGCTTCGATTTTTATTTGAGATCAAATGAAGTCTATTATTTTTGAAACTTTGTTTTTCAAAAGGATTCGAGTTAAGAATGCTCCTATAAATTTCTCGACTTTCAGTTGTGATTCCAATATTTTATGTAAATTCTGACAATACATTATTTCGATTTAAAAGTTATCTTTTCATTTTATCTCTTCATTATTTTATGCATAGAATTTCAATTAGCAGCTAAAATAATTTAATTGAATGATCAAAGTTCTCATGGCAATTTTTCTAAATTTTTACTTTTTTGTATTATTGCCTTTTTCCTCTTTTCCATTCTCTAATTTCATTTGTTGGCTTTTTCATACGAAGAACAATTTCAAGGAAATCCAAATAAAACCAATAATGGCAAGGAAACTCAGAAATAAATATTTTCAAATTTAAAATATTTATTTTTACTTTATTGAATTTTGGGGATGTTACAGATCTACCCCCCTTACAGAAATCTCGACCCCGAGATTTGGCGGGTCTATGGAAAAAGTATTTCTAAGAGAAATTAGGAAACTTCTCCTGGAGTCGGTCTTCTCGTTTTCCAAATTGCTTCTTCTTCAGGATGATTGCCCCGTTGAATCTTGATCATCTTGTGGGGTTTATTACGAGTGTGGCGTTCAGCTTCTTTTAAGATTTTAATCGGATGTTCCCGATAGGTTAATTCAAATTATAGATCAATTTCATTTAGCTAGGTGAGTTCAGCAGGAAGACGAAGACATTCCTTTAATTGCAATACCTGGAAGATTTTATAAACACTGCATAGGTGAGATGGCAACTCTGATTTATATTCCTTTTCTTTTTCTTTCATCTTCAACGATACGATATGGCCTAACATATTGCGGTACCCGGTTACCTCGGATTCGGAAACGATGAATACCCCGAACTTTGCAAATCTTGTGGATGAAATAGATTTGGGAATTCTTTATCGGAGGTGACTTTGTCGTTCTGTTATTATTTCGTCTTCATTGCAATTGCTTCACTGGACCTTCGTCTTGTGATTCTAAGTTGTCGTGCGAGAAAGAGATAAGATTTGCATTTAGGTTTTGCGTACGCAGATGAGAGATACTAATATTTTTATACGTATCTATTTTGATTGTATAATCAGTATTGTCAATAAAGATAATCAAAGTTGGAGAGTGGTATGTGTTACATTTAGAATTTTTGAGGTGAAGGAAAGGTTACATTGTCGTTAGATTTACTTGAGAAAACCCGAATGCTTAATACCATGAAGGGTATTTGAATACAATGGCTGACTTGTATAGTTCAACCTCAGTCGACGAAATGAGCTGAGCATAAGGTCATTTCGGATTGACTTTAGATTGAAAACAAGGTAGTGATAATCCAAGGATTGGATTGAGGTAGAAGAATTAATGAGTGATTCTGATGATTTGATTCATCTGATCATTTTAGTAGATAGAGGATTTTTGACTTTCTTTGGACTTGGCAATTATGACGGAGTGAAATGTACATGACCAAGAGATTGATTGTAGGGATTGAATACACAAGGAATGTACTCAATATCACAACAAGTGCTAGATACAATCATATAATAAAGATGTTTTACGTTCAACGCCTGATATCGAGGCAGGGGTTGACATGAGCACTTAATGTTTTCTAAGTTTTGAGACTGACCTAAAAGTTACTAATGTCCCTTTTTTTACGAGGTGAAGTAGGACTGTTCTTGGGTAGATGTAGACAAAGTATCTAAGTCCTTCTCGATTGGTGTAACTGACATTGTCTATTTTATTTGAAACAATGAAAAGGTTGTTTGCTAATGTTATAAAGTAGATAATCAGAAAATGACTGGAATCAAGGAGTTGAAATGGAATTATACTTGTATCCTGGTAGGTTCAGGTACATATATGTGTATCATACCTAGCACTGCATCTAGTAGGTCATAAGCTTCTTTCGTGGATAAATGTTGTGAATGACTGGGATCGATGTTTTGGATTGGGTTGGATGCGAGCTTAAATAATTGTCTGTCTTCAAATTCTTGAGGTCACCCTAGAGAATGTTGCATAGCTTCATTAGATTGAGGATGAGGTGGAGTTTTATTTTTTCTTCGGACAACTGTTGGCATAATGCCCATGGCTACCATAGCAAAAGCAAATAATATTAGCTTTTCGATTTTGAGTACCAGATAGCTATTCATCAGTGTTGTTGGAAAGACAAACAGATGATAATTGAGATTAAGGATACGATTGAGCAGAATTTCTTCTGAGGTAAGTGTCCTTGCTCAAGCGCCTCCGATTTCTTTAACTAACTCTTGACGGCCGCTTGATTTTATCTCTTCTATTCACGAGTTGCCATATTGACTATGGCGCCTTCCGCATGACTAGGATGCTAGGGGATGTTTGTTCAACTTATGGACATTGTTTAATGTTGCATTAATCTTATTGCACGACAGTTTCTTTATTCTCCATTCATTCTTTGTTAACCGAGCATGGGAGTCCAAATGTTTAGTTTTATATCTTGTGCTAAGTTAGCTTTTGCATGGTTATGTTTCGCATGGTATGGGCCAATCAGCGCTGCGTCGTTATGTTCGGTCTTTTAGGCGTGGCGGTTGTTAGTTGTTTTCAGAGTGGCCGCACGATCTTGCACGGTGGCCACTATCTTTGTAACTACCTCCGTTTTTTTCGCCAAGCTAAATAAAAGGAGAACAACAAAACGCCGTGATTGAGTCTTGACACCAAAACTACTCTCATTCGTTTTATTGAACCTCTGAAGTTCTATATTTTGTCGTTAGTGTGTTGTCTGTTCTTTGAAAAAACTACGAGCATTGCGTAAGAGAGATTGGTTGATCTCTGATTTCCAACATTTAACAGTGTAGTTCCTTTTGTGACAATTGTAATATTCACACTTTTCTCATAGTGTCTTGGTCGGTACAATTGTATGCTTAATATTATTTTCCTTGTGAATTTCAACTTGCTGCTTTTCAGAACATTCTTTAGCCTAATGACTTTCTTCATCGGATCAGGAACATGGTGTTGGCAATTGCTATTTGCTACTTTCTTGGTGATGGTAATTTGGATCAAGTATTGCTTCTATAATTCTTTAAGTGACCTTTCCTATGCGGCATGACAGTGAATGACAGGGTTAAACTAGACGCACATGTGCAGAGGTACAAAGTGATCTATATAGACGCTTAAGGCAGTGTAAACAGGGTTTGAACGGTGACCGTTTTGGTAACCGGTTAAGGGATGACATTGAAAATTCAATAGCACAGGACATGGCTGAGGCAGAGATAAAAGTATGACGGCTATCCCATCACCATTACTAGCATCAGTGAGCTGGGCATTAAATTGGACAATAGTCTTGACCTTCACAAAGGTAACAAGTGGAATTGCTTATAGGACATTTCCCCGGAGAACAATTTCCGTTACAGCAAGTGCAATTGGTTGTACTCTCAACAACAGCATGCCTTATTTCCCTCTAGCAAGTGCAAGCATGATCTTAGATCAATTGGGTTAATCAACACTTCAAAGAAACAATGTGTAGGTACCAAATAAGGCATAGTAGTAGGTTTCTAGTCTAAACCATGTTCTTTTCCATCAAGAATTACACCACGTTGGAAATATTTTGTGCTAGTTGCTAAACAAAAGGTGTGTGTTTGGTGATTTCGTTCAATTATGGTGAGCATTTGCACCATGGTTACAGATTCTTGATAATCATTTTTCTTGTTTTGGGGTTTTTGCGGGTCTTGAAAAAGTGTAGAGCTACGATGTTTGCCAGGTGGACAAGGAAGTGCTTTTAGCTAAATACAGAAGATTTGGTTGGACTTAGATAGGATTATCATTTCTTGGCAGTTTGAGTCTTGCGTAGTTTCACGAAGTAGACGAGGAGCGTTAGCATTTTATACCGAGAATCCTTAGCAAGAATAAATTTGTACAAGAAGTGGCACACAATATGTTAAAACGTTTGAGATGAATAAAAGGATGCATCTCAACCAGAATTGTTTGGAGAGAGCCAAAGGTTGATTATAAAGGCTGAAAAATTTATTACTCATTACTTTCAGTAGTTGTATTAATGAATTATGTCACAGGCACCCTGCAACAATATTTATTAGAGTAAAGTCATTTAAACAGAATTCTATTGGATTAGAGGCGTTTTACGACCGCGTTTGACAAGATGTTGGAGTTGGAGAAAGATGGTCAGATAAGAGTTATCTATATTACGAAGTAATATTTGATTCTTTCCAATTAACTCTAGTTGCGGTTTCTATGTAGATTATGAAATTTCTGGTTTGGTTTATAGGGCAACATTTCGTTCTTTAAAATCTTTTTGGTTAAAATTATCTTATTAAGCAGGGTTAACACATCGCAAATTTCAACCTAGTGGTTTTAACATTCACGAGAGTAACCCGAAAGCAATACAAAAGATTTACAACAAACTTCAACAACACAGAAGTAATATATTTAACTTAATACATAGGAAAGGTATCTATGTTTTTTTTCTTCTACTGGCCACACGTAGTTATACATAAACAGCTTACTATGCCGCTAGAATATTATGTTTGCTACGCACAATACTATCTTTTATTGTAGATTGTTCGCCACAATTTCTTTTAATCTTCGCACCACTTGCTGTGTTAGTCTTCCGAGGCTTCGATGAAGTCGGAGAAGTTGTGATGCTTTTGTCGCTTCTATGGAGTTGGAGAGGTGAAGATGCTCGCCACGTCTATTTTCTTCAAGTTGCCGATGCAAACATCACGACGATCTTTGAGTTGTTACGAAATTATTTTCGAAGATTTGTTGGTAGTTTCTCATTAAGCAAGAGGGTAGGGAGAAGTTCTTCTAGAAAGAATAACTTAGAAGTGGAGAAAGAGCATCCTATAGAGAAATGAGTATCTGATGAGAAGGCTAATTGCTATAGATGGGAAAATAGTATGTGTGTAACTGATGCTATCCTTTTTATGTTTCTTTTTAGAAAAGTAAGGTTCCCAATTTTTCTAGTTTCCACTCTTAACCTCCATTCAAATGTTTCTATTTAGAAGAATATAATTTTTTCGGTTCTATCTCTCGTTTCATAGCACATAATTTCGTGAGCAAATGAGGTGAGTTTTATGGCATGGTTAGAAATTCTTATTGGAACATTAAGTTTTTAAGCGGCCTAAAGCAACTTAAGTTAGTTTGGTGTTTACTAATATGGTGATCTCAAGCAAAGCTAAGAATAGTAATAGAGACTATACTACTAATCTTGATGAGATTAAATTTTCAAGAAAGGTTAATAACCATAGTGGCTACATAGGTGAGAATCAGCGAGTAAGAGACAAGCTATTTCATGATTTCTTATTCGTCCTATGGGTTGAGATTTCAATATTCATACATGAGGACAATTTATTGCGAAACTTTAACCGTAGTGGTCAAGTTACACATAAATCAGTCCCGACAAACAGAAATAAAAACCAATTCACAATAGCAAGACATAACAACAACATATATTGCTTTATATAACTAGAGCATAATAACATGCTACGCGTATGGGTTCTTATCTTAAAGAAATCCGAATTTATTCTAATCTTCAGTATTTTACTATTGGGTAATCTTGACTCTTCATGAAGTAGTCTCTTCAAACTTTACTACGCTTTGTCGAGATTAGTAGGATGTTGTCGACTTCCTTGAGATGTTGGCGCATACATTGTAGTCTTCATCGGCGGCTTGAAGAATGACAAATGACATGTCCTGGACATCCTTAGAAGCAAATAGAAAAGATGATTTATTTTTAAGGAAAGGGGTATTTGTTTACAAAACCAAATGAAAATGGAGACAAGAGTAGAGTCTTAAGAATGAGGGAAGAGTAGCGAGTCTACATTTTGCAAATATAACATCTTTTGAGACTAACATTTTGAATTTGCTCATTCTATCTTGACGACCATTCTATCTAAGGTTTATCCTACGGTCAAGATAGCTCGATACCAACTCTGTGAGACCCGTTCGATGAGCAGAACCTCCATGTGATTCTTGTGCTATTCCTGGATCGATAGCTAGCACTCACATGTTTACAACAATTGGAAATCACCACCATACATTTATTAATTAAGCGGAAACGATTAACTACATAATTATTACAATTCAGAGAAAAATAACAGCAAAGGAAGCAATGCCTTGTGGTTTACCCATCCAATCCCGCAGGCAACTGACCAGGCATAACTCCTTAGATAGAATACAACGAAGAAAATCCCGCAACTTACGATGGACAACTTCGAAGCTTCGCTTACTAAACCACCTACAATATAATTAGGCAAGGGTGAGTATTTTACATACTCAGCAAGACTTGAGCAAATCCTACAATACATGCAGGCCATTTCAAAGGAGGCTACTACAGTTAATTTGCATAAAGCAAATTTGAATTTGGAAACCAACTTATTTGCAATCGGAATTTAAAAGAGCAGATTAATTGATAGCAAATAAGTAAAGCATAAATAACACTCACCGTCCTCCATGACGTGAGCGATTTAATCAAACCTTGCCATCGCATGGCATATATTCATTCTTTGTCCACACGAGGCTGTGGTGATACCAATACTTGCCCACACAGGTATAGCATTGGGTCATCGTAGGGTAAGCTAACTTATAAAATAACCCTTTTGAAAATCAAAGCTAACATTGGAATGACTTCACCGAGTGCTCATGACCATGGCCTTGACTAATTAATTAGATTTAAACTCTGCGAGGTGTACAACTTTACCCACAAGGAATGACCCACCTTTTGCGAGATCACACACGCCTCAATAGGACATTGTGTCCGCCAGCGATCATACATAGTCTGTTCCGTTACCTAGACATGGCTTTGATCCAGCCGGGACGTTAACCCCTGCCAGTAGAACTAGAAACACACACCCAAGCCGTGGATCCACATTCTCACCCAACACAACGCTTTCTAAACACGGCAGTATGACACCGCTGCATGGGTGGAAACCCCACCCAAGCAGAGCAACGGAATGCTTGGGGACCCGTCCAGCAGACCAAACGGGAATGCTTGTGCTAGCTCCGCCTACCAATGAACAAAGCCACATCTAAATAACTTAATAGGCTAAGGCTAACCCGTCCTCACCCTTGTGGTTGCACGGAAATCTCGGATCAATAGCGCCCATTGCTCGGTCCTTAATTGTGACACAGGCGACACTTCACCCTACACTCGTGCATTTCCTTATTGCACAACCGCTATTGCCAATAATCGCCGCATCAACACATAGTTTTCTTTTGGGTTTTAATCAAAATTACCCACAACCAACGATGCCATTTTCAATGTTTTCAGAAACAATTATTGAATTGATCATCGGCTATTTTGATTCTAAAGCATGGCTAAGCATGAATAAAATAAGCGATATACCCATGATGACATTAAGTAATGCCTATCCTCAATCTATGGTTATCAAGGTTCTCATGTTCATAATCATCAAAGGAGATTCACGAGACAACGGTATAACTACCAATCCACAAGACGACAATTTACATAAAGTAATCGCATGCATAAAACAATTTGATGCACAAAAGGCATAGAAAATAGTAGGATCAATATGGTCAAAGGAAGCTTGCCTTGCTTAATCATTGCTTACGGCGAAGACGAGGATTGCGGTTGACGACGACGATGACGGAAACAACAACGTCGAGCTCTACACGTCGAACCAACGAAAATAAAGCAAAAACACTAACTTCAATAAGGGGCGAAAGAAATAGATAGCAAAACAAATAAACTCTTTACAAGGACAAGGATTGCTCTTTATGAATTCATTAATCTTATTTTACGAATTCAAGATGCAAAGATTGTTTGGATTAATAGAATTAATCATTAGTTGTAATGCTTCATTGATTTACCATTCATAATACTTTTCTGTTAACCTTATTACTCATGGGTTTTGCCTTATTAGGATTCAGATTCGAAGCAAGATAAAATAAGAATATTTTCTTAGATTGCTATAGATTATATCTTGAAGATCAATTCTAGACTATTCTTTACTAAATTCGGATTTAGATGAGTTGCTTTGCGACTTAATGAAAAGGCTTAAATGACCATGTTAGAGTATGAGTGATTTGTTCTTTATCTTTAATTGATTTCGCTTAGAATTAGCTTTATGCAAGTTAGATTTATTGATTTAGGCTACTGATAACATTTCCACCATAATTGAGAAGGTTCTGGTGCTTAAAATAACTTAACTACGGATTCCTTCATTATTACCTAAAGTTTAATCATTCGCATTAATGTCTAACGTAGTGTGATTACTTAGGGTTATTAAGCTATTAAGATTTGTATGCACAACATGACAAAACATGGTTATTTCTTCATACTAAGATGATTTATACCTTGCATAACAATCCTAAGCTATTTCCATAAATTTTAGGCTTTAGCTGATACATTATAATCATTGTTGAAATAGCTTAAGTGGCATTGTTAAGTTGACGCTATTCGGAATCGGCCAAAAGTGAATCAAAAGGTTATCGCTTAAGGGTTTTGATCTGATGGGATTAATATGCAAACCTAAATGGAATATGATTCTTTTCTGATTTTGGTAGTATAAACTTTGTACAGTGTTACTAAACTAATGTTCTTGATTTTAGTATTTAGGCGAGTTATTTTATCTCGCTTTTGAATTAGCCTAAATGACCACAATTGCGAATCACTAAATCGGCCAACTTTATATCGTGATTGCAACTACAATATACATGATCTTTGATTTATTTTTCAGTTGTTAGTAGGTAGCAATCCTAGAAATGTTTTAAAGTCGATTTTGCATTGTTTTGACTTTAATTGCAATAGGTTACCCATTTGAGTATTGTTATATTCGACATTTCTTTATGATAAAAGAATTCAA
Source organism: Guadua angustifolia (assembly GCA_036346375.1). NCBI lineage: Eukaryota > Viridiplantae > Streptophyta > Magnoliopsida > Poales > Poaceae > Guadua > Guadua angustifolia. The sequence goes on along the minus strand of CM070521.1, from coordinate 14,359,230 downwards.
GTTAAACTTTATTCCAATTATTTTTACATATACATGTCCTCACTGGTTTTAGGAACTTGATGCAATTTACGTTATCATTTTATGTGCTATCATGCTATTATTTTGCTAATAGCCATAACAGGGTATAATGATGATTAACAAGCAATTATATTAAACTTGGTTCTAAGATTAAATATTTTTGCATGATTAGGTTTATTACAATCCCAGAGCACATAATCATTCCTTATATGATTTTATAAGCTATTATACACTCATTTCCATTAATGGCCACTTCAAGCATTATTAATCTTGCTAAGCAAATAAATTAAACCTAGTTCAAAATTAAATGTATTTGTATATTTGATTACATCCTGGTCCTAAAATCCCATGAATACTGATTTCATCTCTTCATTACTTATTATTCACAAAGTCTCATTAAAAATCATATTAGCATTATAATCAAGTTTAATATAAATAATTATTCTGGTGCCAAGAATTAAATGTTTTTACATATTTATTTTCTTCTTGATTTTAGATGAATATACAAATTTATTTTACTGAGATTGAATTAACAGTTCAAAAGATATTCAATGATGAAGTCTACTCGGTTGGAAATGACTGGAAATTAGGAATACGCTTTCGCAGCTGAGAGGCGCCTTTCACTTACGCACTGGAGGCTTGGCTGGGGGCTGACGTGGGGGTCCCGATCGGCAGTGAGGGAAAACAGAGCTTCGGCTAGGGCTCCACGCCGGCGACGAAGGAGTGGCGGAGGAGCTCGGCCAAGGGCTGGAGGAGCACCAGCTCATCACGGCGCGTCCAATGGTGGGCTCGGTTGTCGCCAGAGGTGGCCGGAAGTACCTCGCCGTCGAGAGGGGCGGCGGCAATGGCGGGAGCTCGTCGGAGAAGAAGAACGAGTGAGGCTCGGTTCAAATGGGTAACCTTGTGAGCATCAGTGAGGTCAGGGCTTACCATTTTGGTGGTTGCTTCGTCCGGAGAAGTGCCGAGTTGGGCCGCCACCGAGCGACCGGAGGTGAGGAAGAAGGGCTCAGTGGCGGCGGCTTAATTCCACATGGAGGAGCTCGATTATTCTTGAGGGGATTTGATGCTCGTGGCTTGGTGATGCTCTAGACCAACCGAATTGGAGAATGACAGGCTCTCTTGCTCGGATTTCGCCTCGCGCTCGAGCAGCAGGGGCTTTCGGTTCATGGCGGAAATGGGGGATTTTCTTGTGCTGGCTTGAGGAGAAGACAAGGGAAGGCAGAGGGGAATGCTGGGCATTGCTTTGGTGGTCACTGGGCGCAGCTAGTAGCCAAGGAGTGGGATTCGTGGCAACAATCGCCGTAGTAGCGCCACTCGTGGCTTCAAGAGAATTCTCAGTGGAGCGAACGGCAAAAGAGGAAAACGGTCTGGCAGCTGGGACCATTGTCAGTGGCTGGGAGCTTCACCATCGCCCAACGGAACGGGACGGCAATGGTTGGCCCTACGTCGTTGATTGATCGAAGGAACAAGTGGTTTGGGGTGAATTTCTCCTTCTCTCGGTTTTTGGTGGTGGTCAACTAGAGGTAGAGAATGATGAAACATTTTGACCAAAGTCGTTGAATATATTTTGATGTCCGGTAGAATTTCAGTTAAAACGAGTCACCGAGAAATCACTAATATTCTCTCAATAGCGACCATTTGAATTTCCAGCCTCTGGCTTCGATTTTTATTTGAGATCAAATGAAGTCTATTATTTTTGAAACTTTGTTTTTCAAAAGGATTCGAGTTAAGAATGCTCCTATAAATTTCTCAGCTTCAGTTGTGATTCCAATATTTTATGTAAATTCTGACAATACATTATTTCGATTTAAAAGTTATCTTTTCATTTTATCTCTTCATTATTTTATGCATAGAATTTCAATTAGCAGCTAAAATAATTTAATTGAATGATCAAAGTTCTCATGGCAATTTTTCTAAATTTTTACTTTTTGTATTATTGCCTTTTTCCTCTTTTCCATTCTCTAATTTCATTTGTTGGCTTTTTCATACGAAGAACAATTTCAAGGAAATCCAAATAAAACCAATAATGGCAAGGAAACTCAGAAATAAATATTTTCAAATTTAAAATATTTATTTTACTTTATTGAATTTTGGGGATGTTACGATTAAATGCAGGAATCCAGTTTTCCATGGAACAAAAACCCTTTGCCTCTTATACGACTGTGGTGTTCCTTGTTTCCCAAGGCCATGGACAGTGCATCTTTCTCCCTGTCTAGCAAAAAAGAGCCATCGCCCGATTGTGTACTCAACGCTACCTGCAAGATCCGGACAAGTTATTTTACTTATGAAGTCATGGACTAATTACGTAAAATTGGTAGTTCGATTTATATATTACAGCGCTATGCGACTTTCTCGTCCGCGGGGTTTACAAAGGAGACGGTTGCGGAGGACGTGACAGCTGACCTCGCTCTTAGCCAGTCTCTGGCACATTGATCTATGATCGATGCAAATGGCAAGATACCCTCCTCGTCCTCCCTATCCCATTGCGCTCTTCCCCAGAGCGCAGCGGTCTTTGAGTCCGTGAAGTCGTTGTTCCTTGCCTACAAGGCCTTGTTTGCTTCACTTTGACACACGAATTCGTCTGTCGTCTTCATCTCAACAAAACGCCGCCACGTGTCCTCATCAATGAACCCATACTTAGAGTATGGAACTATATCCTTCTTGACGTAGTCTACGAAAAGCGTATGCTTGAAGGTCTTCCATGCCTTTCCTGCCGCTAGCAGTGCATACCGTCGCACTAGGGGAGCGGATTCTTCTGGAATGTCGAACGATAGTCAGCAACCTCCAGGTAGATAGCATGATCGGAACCCATTCCCGTGCTACTATCCCGCACATACTCCGAAATGCATTCGCTGCCTTTTTTGGCTTTGTAGGGGTCCCATCCTTTGGATCGATCTCTGTAATGATATATCGGTCTGTTGGCCTTTTGTTTGGTCCTCTTGTAGCGTGGGTCGATTTTTCTTTTGATGGCACATCATTTCCTTCAGACGATGGATTAGAGGACGACATCTTCTTTATAAGTTAAAATAGTTTCAGGCGAACTAAAAGAGAAGAACAAATAAAATCAAATTAGAGTGAATAAGTTTGTGGATACCATGGCTTGTTATTAGCCTTTTAAAAGAACTAGCCTAAATGGCTTGTTATTAACCTTTTAGCAAAAGAAGCGAACTAGGAGGTTGCCGAACTTAATAAAAATTTCAGCAGCACCTCCCCTAAAACTAGGACATCCACACAGCAGACAAGCAGAAATAAGTGCGAGTATAAGAGCAAGACTTTGTTTATTATTCCTCTTAAGCATATATATGAGAATACATAATTCACACACAAGAGGTATGACATAAACAAGATAACACAAAGGACTAGCTTATAAGCAACTTTGCTCTCATATGAATTCAACCGGGACTAGCTTATAAGCAACTTTGCTCTCAGATTATCTAAATTGATGGGTTGCTCTTAAAGAACCCTCCAACATCAATTTCAACAATATATCACAGGGTATACAAATCTGAGATTAGTGAATCTACGCAATTCAGCACTGGTTAAGAAAATTGATTCACTAGAACTGAACTATGGACTATGAAAAGCTCTTGAACAATGAGACAAGCGAACTAGGAGGTTGCCGAACTTAATAAAAATTTCGCAGACCTCCCTAAAACTAGGACATCCACACGAGACAAGCGAAATAAGTGCAGTATAAGAGCTGAATCACGGACATGATAGCATATCACATATCAAAGAAGAACAACGACCAAGTTGAATTCTAGACACAATGATCTAAACAAAGGTTTGAATCACAAAGGAACTCACTAACTAGCAGATCAATATAGCCTCATTTAATTGAATCATCATCGAGCAGCAGTAGTAGAACAAAATCAGAGCCTCCAGATCGGGAAACGGCCTTCTAGCTCAATGGCTAGTCCCCTAGAAATACTCGATCGGTTCACTGATACTCAAATCAACAGAGAGGGCAAAGTATTTGCTTACGTAGCGTTGGATCCGAGCCAACAAAGCCGAAGCAAAGCGCGAGAATGAAAGAAACAGCGCGAAGAACACAGCGTCCACCCGTGGCCCACGGGTACCAAGCGAAAAAGGCAATGGGGAGCACGTCATTGCGGGGAGGACACCGAGGGGAGGTCGATGCGGGGAGGACGCCGAGAGGGGAGGGCGCCATGAGCACATACGCCGAGGGGAGGCCGCCATGAGACAAAATGAATTAGGGTTTGGCGCTACTGTGAATGAGTTACTGTGCGGGAGGTATATATAGGGATTATATCACGAGCGGTTGTAAAAGAGAACGATGCGTGATGTGAGTTATCACAGACGGTTTTATAACATAACGATGCATGATGTTAAAATATCACTGAGCGGTTATATAATAGAATAAATGCGTGATGTTAAGTTATCCTGCATCGTTATATAATAGAACCGCTCAGTGATAAATAACATCACTGCATTGTTATGTTATAGAACCGCTCGTGATATATACTTATTCATGACATTCACTTATGCATTCGATTCGATCTCTTATGCGTGATCACTTTGTTGTATCTTCGGGAAAGTTGTCTTTAACAGAATATAGATCGCATCTTGTGGTTGAAGTGAAGATTCTAATCCTCAATTCAAACCCTAAAATCTGAGAGCAATCACATACAACTATTTCCATATTGCCAAAGTAGACATAATTACATTCTTGTTTGCCATAGTCTACATAATTTATTTGTTCTCATCAATTATGTCTCGAATGGCCATCTTTGAATCATGTATTTGGAATCATATTGATATTAAGGAATAAATACTTGCTCTTATACTGCATCTTTTCCATCAATCCGGATGCTTCTGAAGCTACTTACAAAGATCATCACAATCATATGTACAAAGCATGATGGGTCGTATCATCTTTACAATAGCATTAATGTAATATTATTACACATGAAAATTAGTAAACATGATGACAATGCACCCTTCTCATAACTACGCCACCACATGCTTATTCTTTTGTATGAAAATTAGCCCTTCATGATGATCGACGCGTGTAGCTTGTTTCCTCATGTTGTTCTTCCGGGACCGGATATCATTTCCGATAGGTGGCAACTCATCAAATTGATTGTACTCTTCCTCATCTACTACATTCTCAACTCCGACAATTCTTCTTTTTCCCGAAGAACTACGTGGCGCTTCTTGTTGGGCGGAATCGGTTACATAGAAGACTTGAACAACTTGGTTAGCGAGTGCGAATGGTTCATCTTGGTATCCGACACGTTCGAGGTCTCTGATAGTGATACCATTCTTGTCAACCTTCACGTGTTGGAGGTGGACCCAACGACACCAAATAGGGAATCTTGAAAAGTACGTGAGTCGAGCTCCCATATCTCCTCTATGAACCCATAGTAGGAGCTCCTCGTCAACCCAGCCAGTATTATTGAATGCATCTATGCGGACACCGCTGTTACGGTTTGTGCTCTTCATATCCTCGATCTCTCGTGTAAAATGTGTACCCATTTAAGTCATATCCTTTCCATGTGACAACTGTAAAAGTTGGTCCTTTTGCCAACCATGTCAGCGTGTCATCTAGCGAGCTTACAGTGATAGGTCGCTCCTTCAACCATTTGTTGAACTGAAGGTTATGCTGTCTCGTGATCCAAGACTCCTGCCGTGCAGGATTCTCGTGTCTTAGTCATTGCTTGTGCTCGACGATATAGGCGGACACTACAACCATGTGTTGCAAAACCGTGAAATGGGCTCGAGCATACACAACCGAATCAGGCGTGATTGCTTTCCTTCCGATGGTCCCGATACCCTGGAGCCTCCCCTCATGGCGAGATCGAGGCACACCTATCGGTTCGACCTAGGCCATGTAATCGACGCAGAACTCGACGACCTCTTCTGTTGCATAACCTTCGACAATGCTACCCTTCGGACGAGATCGATTCCGTACGTAAGACTTGAGAATTCCCATGTACCTCTCGAACGGGTACATGCTACGTAGGAACACTGGCCCGCATATCTTTATCTCTGTCACAAGGTGAACAATGAGATGGACCATGATATCGAAAAATGATGGAGGGAAATACATCTCAAGATTACATAGAGTCATCACCACCTCAGCTTGTAGAGCATCTAGTCCTTCGGGATCGATGACCTTCTGAGCGATTGTGTTAAAGAAATAACACACCTAGTGATTATCTCTCGGACCTTGACCAAGCAAAATACTTCTAATTGCGACGGGAGCATCTGTGTCATCAAGACATGACAATCATGAGACTTCATCTTTGGTTAATTTCAAATCTTCCAACGAAAAAAGTCTCTTCATGTTGGAGAATAACCGACGGAACTTTCACACCATGCAAGCACCGCACGATTCAGTTCTTTCGGCCTTTGATGAGTATAACAAGCGGTTCCAAGTACGTCGACCTTTATCGGTCTCTTTTCGGTGCTAACTCAGGTCTTATGCCCATATCGACCAAGTCAAGCCGTGCGTTGATACCATCCTTTGTTTTACCCTTAATGTTGAGTAAGAGACCAATCACGCATCACGCACATTCTTCTCTCGTGCATGACATCGATGCGATGGCGAACTTCTAGGTGCTCCCAAAAAGATAGGTCCCGAATATTGATCTCTTCTTCCACATGCTCTTTTCACGGGTACTTGATTTACGTCCCTTTCCATACGCAACATCCAAATCCTTAACAATGTCATGAACATCTCTCCTGCTCAAATGCCTTGGAGCTGAACCATTTTCGTTCCTTCCGTCGAAAAGTTGCTTCATCTTCGCGATATGGGTGATTCCTCCAAGGAACCTCTGATGACGCATGTACACGGTTTTATGGGAGTGATTCACCATAAACTCTCGGTATCATCTAAGCGGTGAGTGCGAGCTTTGGTTCCTTTTGTACTCGGCACAGACAGTTTAGCAAGGGCAGGTAATCATTTATGGTGCGAGAACAACAAGCAAGACAAAGTAAAGTTCTCTCGTTTGTACGCATCCCATACGTGTACCCCGGTAACCCACAGTGTTTTTAGATCTTCCACCAATGGAGCTAGGTACACATGAATATCATTCCCAGGTTGTTTCGGTCCTTGGATAAGCACAGACAACAAAATGTACTTCCGCTTCATACACAACCAAGCAGGAAGGTTGTAGATACAGAGATTTACGGGCCAAGTGCTATGCCGGCTGCTCATGTTACCGAAAGGATTCCATCATTCTTACGCTCCTCAAAGTTCCAACACAACAATTTTGCCTTCTTTGGGTTCGCAAACAAACACTTCAAACAGGGAATTACAGGCAGATACCATGCCACCTTCACAGGAGGACCTTTTTTCACCATAATGCTCTCGCCATCATCATCTGAATGACTCTTACGCTTGTACCGAATCGTTGCACACGGACATATATGCAAGTTTGTGTACTCTTTATGGTACAGGGATACAGTCGTTTGGACATGCATGTATTCTTTCTACTTCCATTCCCAAGGGACAAAGAACCTTCTTGGCTTTGTAGGTGGTTGTCGGCAACTCGTTTCCCTCTGGAAGCATGTCCGCCAATAGACGTAACAGCGCTGTGAAACTCTTGTCGGACCAACCATTGCTTGCCTTCAATTTGAGTAGTTCAAGCACGGATGATAACCTTGTGTATTTCAACTTGCACCCTGCGAACAAAGGTTTCTCCGAGTCCTCCATCAAGCCCTGGAACTTTCCATATTCCCTGTCATCAAGGTTTCCTTCTGCATCGCGCAACATCTGATCCAAATTGTCATCCTGCAACCTGTCCTCATCGGAAGCACAATCGATATGATCATCTGACATATCATTGACCTCGTCAACGATATTAACACTACTTGCTACTTCCTGTATATTATGCTCTTCGCCATGACTGGTCCAACATGTATAGCCCCTTTTGAAACCCCTCCGAATCAAGTGTGCTTCGATCTGCGCTGAGTTTCTAAACATTTTCAGATTTTCGCAATCAATGCACGGACATGACATGAATTGCACCCCCTTATTAAACATATCCTCCTCTCCAGCTCTTTTGAAAGTGGAGACGCCATTAAGGTATTCAACACTCGTACGGTTTTCAGCGTACATCCAGCTTCGATCCATCTACGCTACACATGTAACACTTAGTGTTAAATATTAAGTGCACCAGATGTAGTGCGTATGCACACATTCTTAAACTAATTATGCAATTACATACCTTAAATACATCACAAAGAAATAATTAACACAATTCAAATTAATCTTCAATATAATAATGAAATTAGAACCCATTATTAACCTTAGATCACCAAAAGACTTGAATTGATCTATAAGCTAGATCTAGACAATCTTTAAATTATATCCTTCCCAAGCTAGCTAGCTATATCATGATCGAATATAATATTATGCAAATAGAACCATTACTAGCTAGCTAACCTTAGATCAAACAACCAACACATTACTAACCAAATATCACAAAAACAACATATGGATCCAACTACAATTAATTAAGCTAGATCCAATCAAACAATCTTTAAATTAATTCTCTCCTAACTGAAAGACCATGTGGATGTCTATCCTTGTGTGTGATGAGTAATTGACAAGATTTGAGATTGGATTGATTTGAAATTGAGTTTGATTTGAATTGGATCTTCAAATTGAAGCAATTTGAGTGTTGGTTGCTTTTCCTAGTGCTACCGGGCACAGGCGAGTAACCGGACCATTGGATGCAATTATGATTGATTAATGATTGTGGGATAATCATTGAAAATATTTGTGGGCATTGCTATGTGAAAGGTTTTTCCTTGTCTTTGATGGTTGCAGGCGACGGTGCTAGGTCATGGTGAGGCGGAGGATGGCCGGGACTAGGCGAGGCGTCGGAGGTCGAGACGGTCGGAGATCGCGGAAGATGACCGGAGGCGGAGTCCTGGCAAGCCACGAAGATAAGGAAAGGAGATGATGCTAGCTAGATGCGCGTGGATCAATGAGGGCCGTCGGATTGCGGTCTAGTTGATAGGTTAGCGGGTCTAGGTAGTATGCTTTGAAAACCGTGCAAGAAAACCCGGTATGTGTGTGGGTTTTGGGTTAGCCCTTGCATGGCTGTGAGTGGGTTAATCCTAGCCCTTAGATGAGTGTCCTAGGGTTGAGGGACTCATCCAAGGGTGGTAGGTGACCCAAGAGTTGTATAAATAGGGGTGGAGGGGTGGCCTCCTCCCCTTGAAGGTTTGAGTTGCTCCTTTGAGCTTTGCCCACATGAAGTGAGGCTTTGTAAACCTTCCCACCAGAAATACAAAGAAATTTCTTTGCATCATTGTGAATTTAAATTCCGCATTTAAATTATGTCTTTACTTTACGTAATTTAAATTCAGCGTTTACATTACGCATTTACTTTCCCGCAATCTATATTCATGCAATTTGGATTTGCCTCCCCTCCTTCTAAATGCTGATCTTGGATGTTTTGAATGTGTTCATATGGTTTTACATCTCTTTTGCACTCTTTGATTGAGTAGAGATCATCTCTTCTTTCAAGTTCCAGTTCTGTCCAGAACTTGTTCTTCGCGCAGTAGTTAGTCTTTGATTTTTAGAAAAATATAGAAAAATCCTTCTTGAGTGATTCTTGTTGGAGATTGTGCGGGACTCCTATACCCATCTTTAGAAAAAGTTTGGAGTCCACTGGTTTCACCGTTTGGGTGCTATGAAGTGAAAACCGAGCCCCAAATTTTCTGCCCGAAGTTTCTGACTGTCTGTGTTCATAGATTTATGATGATTTTTCTACTTGGCTTTTTGATCTGAATTTTGGTGGAGTGCTTCACGACTCATCTTCTCATAGGGAGAAAATTTCTCATAATTTTTTGAGCAGAAGAAACCCACCAACCTCCTGTTCAAATTAAAGATAGATTCTGAAAATATCTGCTTTTGCTTTTCTAAAAGAGACTTTTGTGTTTTGGCTTGATCTCTTTTAGAAAAGAAGTATTTGAATTGATTCCTCTTTCTTTTGGACACTTGACAACCAGGATTGTGATTGAAAAATCCTCACATATTTTATGGATAATATTCATGTAAGCTAGGGATGCACATAGTTGTCTAGTCGTTCGGTTTTTATGGGTTTTCACGATTTCCTTGCGATCTTTTCTCGGTTTTAGTTGGAGTATTTTGGGGAAAATTTATTTGCGACCATTCACCCCCTCTGTTCGCCATCTCGATCCTTCAATTGGTATCGAGCGGTTTTGCTCTTCCATAGATCTTGACCGGTCTCAAGAGCCATGGCGACGGACAAATATTCCACCAAGCCTCCAATTTTTTACGGTGTTGATTTTCCTTTTGGAAATCCCGGATGGAGTCATACATCACGCTTGGGCTTCTGATATGGCGAAGGTGAAGCTCCCATATGAGGTTCTGGCGATGAGAACGTCACGGCCGGCAATATGGTGACGTTGAGGCAAATGCTAAGGCGAGAACATTCTCATCTGAGGACTCGGCCGCGATGAGTATGATCGATTTTCACCTTCGCTCCGCCCACGAGATTTGGGTAACCCTCGATGCTTACCATGAGGGCACTACTCAAATCAAGACCGTGGCGAGACAGATTCAAGCGCCGAGTACAACAAATTTGAACAACGCTACCGGTGAGAGTCTCGATGAGTGCTTTGGTCGGTTTACCAAGATTTTGGCGACCTCCGGCGATCGGTTGTATATACCTCGACTCGGACAATGCTCGGCATTTCTTGACCGCACTCGACCTTCGGGTTTGGGAGATGAAGGTGACCACCATCAAGGACACCACTGATCTGTCGACTCTGACTCTTGACGGGCTTTATTCCCACCTCAAGACTCATGAGATTGATGTCGTCTCTCGGAAGACGAAATCTCAGTCGATGGCTTTGGTCACCGATCCCATTGGGTCCTCTTTTGGATTTTCTCTTGACGTTGCTTCTGGTTTTTCTCTCTCCGCTCTTTGCGGCGTAAGCGATGAAATTCGGAACAATTTCCAGAAAATGAGCTTGCTCTTGTCGCTCGAAAATTTTCCAATATTTACAAGAGAGTGAGAGAAAGGAAGAGAGGTGGCATGATCACCGCTTGAGTGTGGTGGCCCCAACCACATTCGAGCGAACTGCCCTAAGCCGGAGAAGGGCAAGAACGGCGTCGGCGGTTTGGGCAAAACGACTACTGCGACAAGAACCGCAACAAGAAGCCTCCAGTTCGTGAACGGTCGCGAGAAGAAATACCGCAACTTCTCCAAAAACAAGAAGCTCTTCCACTGCGTCCTCGCCGCCCTCGGCGACATCAACCTCTCCGACACGGAGACATGGAGCGACAAGGCGTGGATGATCCGCAAGAGAAGAAAGGCGGCGACGACTTCTCGGCATGTGCTTCATGGCGGCGCCATTGAAGTGGCGACTCCGATTTGTCTGACAAACACACGGATGAGGTACCCACCTCTGATTTAATTAAATGATGCCTTCAGTAAATTAGGCAAGTTTCATGCTAAGGCTAGGTCGAGGTGTTACGAGTTAGAGAAGGAGGTAGATAGATTGTCTCGGGAGTTAGCTTCACTTAAATCATGTTCCTCCCGAGACTCGATAGTTGTACTCTCTGTGATGCTTTGCTTGAGGAGTTGGAGAACCTAAGGACCTGCATGATAGTGTGGTTTCGATCTTGAGGCTCTTAGGTCGAAGGATGCTAGTACATGTTCTATTGATCCTATTCCTATTGATGATAGTTTTCTTCATACTCACACAACGCATCTTGTGAAAATTGCCCTAAGCTACTTGCTGAAATTGATGCCATGGGTTGTCACCTTAGGAAGCTTTACGCTAGAAATGATGAACTTGAATTGCATGCTTCTAAGGACCCAGTCAGCTCATGTGAGGGCTGTAAGCAACTAAAAAATTGATAATGAAGCTTTGAATGCCAAGTGTGCGCAACTTACTAAGGACTTACTAGTTAAGTCAGATAATGATTGCTTTCTGTGTATTGGGGTTAAGGATGACGTGGATAAGGTCCACGCAGAGCTTAGGAAGAAGATAAAGGCCCAGGTTGGTAGAATTAGAAATGCTTCTTGTGCTTCCTGTGAGTCTCTCAAATTTGAGGCAGCTGTGTATAGGGAACAATATGCACGCGTTGTTCAATCCTCTTCTTCTGGCTCTTCTTCTACTCCTTCCCCTTGCTCTTCTTGTGCCTCTCTCTTAGGGAGTGTGAGTATCTCATGAGCACTCTTGAGAAATTTGTTGGAGGCAAGAAGAAGCTCAATCTCATTCTAGACCAGTACAAGGTTAGCAGATTCAATCAAGGTCTAGGATTTGATTACTTAGAGCACGCACGGGCGCATCCGCCTTCAGTTGTACGTGCTTCCAAGAGTGGTGAGATTGTGGTTGCTCCCACGGTGAGCACCACTGTTTAGGTCTCTTGGTGTGGTCCATGGGACTTGACGAGAAGGATGCTTCTCTGTTATACGCCTCTAACAAGGCAAAGTACACATGCACCTTCAGTAAGAAGGATGGTCACCTAGTAGATTTCTGTTTTAGACGCGCCAAGATCACCAGGCGTGGCGTGTTGCTGCACTTAGGGTATTCGGTCATCCCTGACTCAAAGTGCTCTAAAACACGACTTTACTTCTAAACGAGTTAGAAAGTCGCTTTGTTTTTGGCAGCGTCGAGACTCGGTTTTCATCTTTGTTGATCGAGTTTTAGACACAGAGTTACTCGTGGTCGATCTTTCCGCCGTCCTCTTGATATTCCTCGTTTTCCCATCGAGGTAGATATCGCAGCGTGAGGTGTTTTGGGTAGAGATTTAGGCGACCTCGTTGGGATGGTCGGCCTTTGCACCACGGCGAGCCAAACCAAAGGATGCTCCTAGATCTTCCACTACACCGCTTCTTCCGATCTTGTTAGAGTTGGCGTCGAGAGACACTAGAGTCGATCTTCTTCTTTTGTGGTTTGGTACTTTGAGGCGTCGTGTAATTCAAGATTGGGTTCCCAAGTCTTCACTTTATCCCATCTTGAGTCTTCTCTTCGACTTGATCGGGTTAAATCGGATGGGGAAGGAGATGTTTGGATTGTTGACTCGGTTGTTCTCGCCATATGACCGGAGATTCTCGTTGGTTCTCTTCCTAGTCCGAGCCCCGGTGATGAGTTGATCACCTTTGGGGATGCGTCTTGAGTAGGGTCATTGCAAAAGGTACCATCTGCATTAATGAAAGTTTTATTCTTAAAGATGTTGCCTTAGTAAGTAAGCGCAATACAATCGCTTTACGTTTCTGACTTATCGATGACTCTTTCGAGGTAAGCTTCAAGAGTAATGCTTGTAGAATCCTCGATTCATCAGGAGAGTTAGTTTGCGGGATTTCTAGATTTGGGAGAGTCTTTCGTGCTGATTTTTCTGTTTCTTCTGGAGACTCTCTTCGGTGTTTGATTATTCGAGTCCCGTGATCTCTCCTTCGGCATAGGAGACTTGGTCACATTGGTTTTGATCATTTGACCAGAGTTAGCGGCCGCGATCTTATTAAGTGGTTTGCCCAAACTCAAGATGGTCAAAGACTTAGTTTGCTCTCCCTGCCGACATGGCAAGATAGTTCTTGCTTCTCATCCTCCGATCCCGTAGTGATGGTGATGCACCAGACAGCTTTTACACATGGACACCGTTGGTCGGCTAGAGTCGGTCGATGGGAGGAAGTGGTATGTCCTTGTCATTGTTGATGATTTTTCGAGGTATTCTTGGGTATTTTTCATGGCCTCGAAGGATGAGACTTTTTCTCACTTGAGGATTTGTTAGTAGGTTGTCTATTGAGCTCCCGGGTGCATTACGAGCTATCTGCATGATAATGGCACGAGTTCAAGAACTCCTACTTTGAGAGTTTCGTGTGGAGTCAGGTTAGAGCATCGGTTCTCCTCTCCATCGTCCCTCAACAAAATGGCGTAGTGGAAAGGAAGAATAGGACCTTGGTTGAGATGGCGGGGCGATGCTAGACGAGTCTGATACTCCTAGGAAGTTTTGGGCTGAGGCTATAGCTACTGCTTGTCATGTTTCCAATCGCGTTTTCTTGAGAGCACATTTGCATCGCACTTCTTATGAGTTGAGGTATGGGCGAAAGCCCAGTGTTTCTCATTTTCGCGTTTTTGGTTGCAAGTGTTTCATCTTGAAGTCTGGTAACCTAGATAAGTTTGAGTCTCGTTCTTCGATGGTATTTTTACGGGTTACTCGACTTCTTCTCGTAGCTATAAGTGCAGGTTGTGATGCGAATAGGATCATAGAGACACGTGGCGTGACCTTTGATGAGGCTAGCCTGTGCTAGACACGATATTTCGAGCTCTTCTTATCCCTCCGAGACCATCTTTGTAGAGGATGAGGATGATGGAGATGATGGTGTTCCACGATCCATCTCCTCTTCACCGAGGTGCCTCTGTTTCCATTTCTCGCACCTCGGGAAGATCGGCCTTTACCTTGAGACTCTCCTTGGCGAGTGGCTCTGTTCCTACCTCTTCTCCTCAAGAGGTAGAGGCCACTCCTGCTTCTGGTCCTCCTCGCCACATTCAACGTTCTCATCCACCTGAGCAGATCATTGGTGATCTGTTTGAGCGGGTGACACGCTCAAAATCAGGCTTATCTTCAGTTTCTGCCTTCACTCTGCCTTTGTTGCCTCTTTTGAGCCAAAGGATGTTACTCATGCATTATCCGATGAATCATGGATTAATGCTATGCATGAGGAACTGAAAACTTTGAGAGGAACAAAGTTTGGCGGCTTGTAGAAACCCCATCTGGTCATAATGTCATTGGGACCAAGTGGGTGTTCAAAAACAAGCAGAGTGAGGATGGGGTTATCGTCGCAACAAGGCTAGGCTAGTTGCACAGGGGCTTCACTCAAAGGTTGAGGTCTTGACTTTGAGGAGACCTTTGCCCTGTAGCTAGACTAGAGGCGATTAGAATCTGCTTGCATTCTCTGCATCCCAAGGCTTCAAGCTTTATCAAATGGATGTCAAGAGTGCATTTCTCAATGGCTTCATTGAGGAAGAGGTGTATGTCAAGCAACCTCCGAGTTTGAGAGCCCTAAATACCCGAACCATGTCTACAAGCTTTCCAAAGCCTTGTATGGACTTAAGCAGCCCCTAGAGCTTGGTATGAGAGGCTTAAGTCCTATCTTCTCGATCATGGTTTCAAAATGGGTATAGTAGACAAAACTCTATTCATCGACACACGAGATTCTCATTTTCTTCTCGTCCAGTTTATGTGGGCGATATTATCTTTGGTGGCTCATCTCGGTCTCTTGTGTCTCATTTTTCGAAGTGATGAGCACAGAATTTGAGATAAGTATGATGGGTGAGTTGAGCTACTTTCTTGGCTTCCAAATCAAGCGGACTCGGGGGTACTTTCCTACACCAAGGTAAGTACACTCGGGACCTCTGAAACGGTTTGATTTGTCCGATGGGAAGCCCGTGATGACTCCTATAGCCACCTTCTTGTCCTCGAGCCCGATGAAGATGGTGAGCCTGCTGATCAAAAGGAGTTTGAGCATGATTGGCTCTCTTTGTATCTTCTTGCCTCGTGGCGGACATACACTTTGCTGTGTGTATGTGCGCTCGATTTCAGGCTTCTCCTCGCGTCTCTCATCGCCAGGCGGTGAAGCGCATCTTTAGGTACCTTCGTGCTACCATTGATTATGGTATTTGGTATTCTTCTTCTTCTTGTCTATCTCTTAGAGCCTTTTACGATGCGAGACTTTCTTGGTCAGAGGATAGATAGGAAGAGCACTTCAGCACTTGCCAATTCATTGGCACTTCTCTTGTTTCTTGGTCATCTAAGAAGCGATCCGAGTCGCATGATCCACCGCCGAGGCCGAGTATGTTGTTTGCAGACGATTCTTTGTAGCAGTGCTCTGGATGAGATCGACCTTGCGGATTTTGGGTTAGAGATAGAGAGTGTTCCACTTTTACGTGATAACACTTCGCTATTTGCATTGCTAAGAACCCGGTCAAAGACTCTCGGACCAAGCACATTGATATTAGATATCACTTCCTTAGAGACCATGTGGAGAAAGGAGACATAGTGCTTCAGCCAGTGAGAGTGACCACCGGTTGGCGATATCTTTACCAAGCCTTTGGATAGCTCTAGGTTTGTTGCCTTGAGGAGTGAGCTTGGTGTCGTGTGTCCTTACGGCTTATTGTGAGGGGGAGCTGATTTGTACTTTATGTATTATATGTATATATTTTCTTCCAATTTTTCCCTTCTTTTGTCTTGTTCTGGGTGCTACGGGTTTTCTTTTCTAGAGTTACGAGTTCACTTCACCTAGACTTGGCATGCCTCGGCATGGACCTCTCATCTTATGCTTTAGGATGCTATTCTCTTCTTCTTCTCGGTTGAGCTCACTCACGTCTTGTAGGTCTAGCAGGTGTTGGGCCCCTGGTAGACAGGTGCATGTTTGCTCTGAGCTGGAGTTTGAGAGCTAGCTTTCCTTTGTCGATCATTGGGGAAGATGAGAGCGAGTTTGAGCCTAGTGTTCTCTGCTATCTTTTCTATACTCTATAGTCACCCGATTCGCAGTTTCTTGACTTCTTCCCTCCATTACGTGTTTCGGATTTAATTGAGTTCTTTTCGACCTTTCTTGAGCTTAATCTTGCTAATAACTCAATTTGAACCAGATTTGTGCTTAAAATGGAATCACATGTTGAGGGGAGTTTAAGAATCTGTCTCATTCATTGCATATAGACTTGATTTTTCATTTTATGAGCTTTGTCTATTATGCAATTGACTCAATCTTCATGTAATGCACCTGCTACATCTTTTGAAGAAAATCACTAGCTTCGGGTTGTCCAAGTTCATCCATCATGCTAAGCTTGTTAAAATTTGAAAATTGAAAGTTTTAAGCTGAAAAACTTGATAAAACATGTTGCTTTTTCTTGCTAAGTTTAGTCTCTAGAGGTATTTACCATAATTTGTGAAATTTTGGAGTTCTCTAGAGTCCATATAGCAACTTGGGTGAAACTAGCTTGATCCATACTTGAGTCCTTCCAATTGCTCATATGTGCTAAAATGAAAACAAAATTGACTCTTTTGTGCAAAATTGATCTCAACACTTTGCATTCACGAGGCGCCTCCCATTGCACTTGGGATGAACTTGGAATGCATCGTGTATGACCAAGACCATCCTCTTAAGAGTTCTTCTTGAGATGGTCGAAGATGGCATGAGTCAATTACTCTTGAAAAATGCAAATAAACAAAAAACATATGTGGGTAATGAATGCAAATTATGTCAAACATTTGCACCCCGCTATGTCTTTTCAATTACTAAGGCAAAATTTGCATTATATGGAAAATGAGCTCGAAGGACCTTGTATGCACTTCTAGATTTCCCAAAGTGTTGAGTAGGTTGAACTCTAGGTTTTCCATTTGATCCTATGAGTGGTGTTTGCTTCTAGCTTTGAAACTTTTGCTAAGTTTTGCACTTGTTCAAATCTTGCTAAAATAAAATCTTGTAAACAAAGCTTGTGAGCAAAATGAATTTGTTCTTGGAGACATCCAAGTTTAGTCATTTTCTAAATTGATTAGCTTGGTGTCATATCTTGTCATTATGATCAGTTGGATAATCTTCAAAGCTCCTTAGGTTGCATCTCATGCATACATATTCAAAGGGGGATAAAAGATAAAAAAAATTGACTTCTTGATGCCTATATTGTCAAAAGGGGGAGAAAATGTAGAAAAGGCATCTTCAAAGGAAAAATTCTAATCCACCTTGGTTCTTATGATCTTTGTGATAATTGCAAATTTTTATGATCATAAGCATATTCGAGTGTTCCTTGTGAGTTTTATTGGATATTTTAGAGCTTTTGTGGAAAACTTGCTCTTTCTTTTATATTGCTCTAAAATCTTTCTAGCCAACTTGGTCATGATATTATTTCCTTCTCTCTGGACCGAGTTTGGCTTTGCATTCAAATTGCTTTCTTCTTCTCCTTCAAACTCAAACTTATGCCTTTTCATGTGTTTGTCAATATACTCATCAAGGGGGAGATTGAAAGACCATGTGGATGTCTATCTTTGTGTGTGATGAGTAATTGACAAGATTTGAGATTGGATTGATTTGAAATTGAGTTTGATTTGAATTGGATCTTCAAATTGAAGCAATTTGAGTGTTGGTTGCTTTTCTTAGTGCTACCGGCCTGGGGGCAGTAGCACCGGACCATTGGACGCAATTATGATTGATTAATGATTGTGGGATAATCATTGAAAATATTTGTGGGCATTGCTATGTGAAAGGTTTTTCCTTGTCTTTGATGGTTGCAGGCGGCGGTGCTAGGTCATGGTGAGGCGGAGGATGGCCGGGACTAGGCGAGGCGTCGGAGGTCGAGACGGTCGGAGATCGCGGAAGATGACCGGAGGCGGAGTCCTGCAAGCCAAGAAGATAAGGAAAGGAGATGATGCTAGCTAGATGCGCGTGGATCAATGAGGGCCGTCGGATTGCGGTCTAGTTGATAGGTTAGCGGGTCTAGGTAGTATGCTTTGAAACCGTGCAAGAAAACCCGGTATGTGTGTGGGTTTTGGGTTAGCCCTTGCATGGCTGTGAGTGGGTTAATCCTAGCCCTTAGATGAGTGTCCTAGGGTTGAGGGACTCATCCAAGGGTGGTAGGTGACCCAAGAGTTGTATAAATAGGGGTGGAGGGTGGCCTCCTCCCTTGAAGGTTTGAGTTGCTCCTTTGAGCTTTGCCCACATGAAGTGAGGCTTTGTAAACCTTCCACCAGAAATACAAAGAAATTTCTTTGCATCATTGTGAATTTAAATTCGCATTTAAATTATGTCTTTACTTTTACGCAATTTAAATTCAGCGTTTACATTACGCATTTACTTTCCATAATCTATATTCATGCAATTTGGATTTGCCTCCTCCTTCTAAATGCTGATCTTGGATGTTTTGAATGTGTTCATATGGTTTTACATCTCTTTTGCACTCTTTGATTGAGTAGAGATCATCTCTTCTTTCAAGTTCCAGTTCTGTCCAGAACTTGTTCTTCGCGCAGCAGTTAGTCTTTGATTTTTTGAAAAATATAGAAAAATCCTTCTTGAGTGATTCTTATTGGAGATTGTGCGGGACTCCTATACCCATCTTTAGAAAAAGTTTGGAGTCCACTGGTTTCACCGTTTGGGTGCTATGAAGTGAAAACCGAGCCCCAAATTTTCTGCCCGAAGTTTCTGACTGTCTGTGTTCATAGATTTATGATGATTTTTCTACTTGGCTTTTTGATCTGAATTTTGGTGGAGTGCTTCACGACTCATCTTCTCATAGGGAGAAAATTTCTCATAATTTTGTGAGCAGCAGAAACCCACCAACCTCCTGTTCAAATTAAAGATAGATTCTGGAAATATCTGCTTTTGCTTTTCTAAAAGAGACTTTTGTGTTTTAGCTTGATCTCTTTTAGAAAAGAAGTATTTGAATTGATTCCTCTTTCTTTTGGACACTTGACAACCAGGATTGTGATTGAAAAATCCTCACATATTTTATGGATAATATTCATGTAAGCTAGGGATGCACATAGTTGTCTAGTCGTTCGGTTTTTATGGTTTTTCACAATTTCCTTGCGATCTTTTCTCGGTTTTAGTTGGAGTATTTTGGGGGAAAATTTATTTGCGACCATTCACCCCCCCTCTGTTCGCCATCTCGATCCTTCACTAACCAACCTAGATATTGAATTGGATGCATGCAATTAGAACTCATTACTAACCTTAGATCACCAAAATCAAATGAATCTAATATCACCCTTCGAAATCAATGGCATTGTTTCACAAAATCGCCTCACTTGCACAGCCGCCAGTCTCAGTTTAGAAACCGAAACCCTATAAACGAAGTGGCTGGATCGAGACTCTGCTTATAGGTGAAATATCACAGACGGTTTCTAAATATAACATGCAGAAAGATATTACTGAGCGGTTGTGTTATATAAGCGTCAGTGATTTCCTGACGGTTTTACTTAGAAACCGTCTGTAATGAGTACTTAGATATCACAGAGCGGTTATATTTAGAAACCGTCTCAGGATATTCATTACATCACTGCATTTATCGCCATATAAAACCGTCTGTGATATATACACTAACGGTTTGAGTACATAACCGTCTGTGATGTTAGATATCACAGACGGTTTTTCAAAACCGTCTGTGATCGTGCGTCTGATATAAGCCTCGCTGTAGTAGTGCTCCCTCTCCCGCACGCTCTCTCTCTCCCTCTCTTCCTCTTCCTCTCCCTCTCCCTCTCTTCTTTTTCGCGGTCACTCTCCTCTCTTCTCGCTCGGTAAGCAGGCCTTCGCTTCGATCGATCGATCGCACTCGGAAAGCGATACTCTTTATTTTCGCCAAATGGTGTGGCACACCATTTGGCGAAAATAGGTGATTAGGGTTCAAAGCGAGTATTAATGCCGGATTAACCTATTTTCGCCAAACGGTTTGGCGAAGATGTATTATTTTTGTAATTTTTTTAATCTGAATATTAATGTCGCAATTTCTAAAAAATAATATTATTTAAAAAATTCCTACATGGTGTTTCAACAACGAGCAATCTCCACTTCTTTCCATTCAGTGCCACAAGCTCGTCTAGAAATTTTACTGCCACAAGTCATATATCTGATTGCGATTTGATCTTCGCATGGCACAGTGCAGTGATTTGAGGCTCTGAGAGCATGTTCAGCGCCTCCACCACCTCCTCCATTGCCGGCCGGACCTTAGGAGAATCTTGCGTGCACCACAACACAACGTCGAAGAACGCTTTCACCTCCTCGGCCTCCTTGCCTTCTCCCCCGATCCCCATCCGACGGTCCACGATCTCCAAGGCGATGCCTTCCTCTACCATCTCCCTGGCCCATTTCAACAGCTCCACCTCCTTTCCTCCGATGTTCTTCACCGGCCAGCTCGGCCGCCTGCCGGTCGCTATCTCCATCATTAGCACGCCGAAGCTGTACACGTCCGCTTTTGCGCTTGCTCCCACACCGACGCGTATCTCCGGCGCCATGTACCTGTTTGGCGTTGCACAAACATAAGATGCAATATTTCTGACAAGAAGACTAGCAGCACGTAGTATCATTTATAAATTACTTGTCAAACCTGGGGATTTCTGAGACTAAAAAATTCATTGAAGCATATGTAAGTTTCTTCATTTCTGGTTGTGTTTCTATGCATCGCTATTTCAAAGTTATATAAATACTAAGGCATGAGTGAATTGAAGAGTTGACGATGATTACTTATCCTTTCGTTTGCTTTAAGATTTATATATTTATATTGAATGGATGATACATATGATGATATGAGCACGGTTGGTTCGTTCTATTATGTTTCGATTCTATCTACTATCCAAGTATCAAAACAAATAAAACAGCAGGTATCAGTGTACATGTAAACGTCGAAAGCACGTAAGTATGAATAGATTACAAGTGTAATTTGCAAGAATGGTGCATTACCCGGCGGTGCCGGCGGGCTGTGTGCTGACGTGCGACACGGCAGGACTGCCGCTGACGACCCTGGCGAGCCCGAAGTCGGCAAGTTTCGCCTCGAACCCCTCGTCGAGCAGGACGTTACTGGCCTTGATGTCGCGGTGGAGAACGGACGGGTGGCAGCCATGGTGCAGGAAGGCGAGAGCGGCCGCAGCACCGCGGGTGATGCCGAGGCGCGCGGGCCATGGGAGCGGATCGGCGGCGTCGCCATGGAGCCAGGCATCAAGGCTGCCGCGCTCGAGGAGCTCGTAGACGAGGAGCCGGTCGCGGCCGGCGACGCAGTAGCCGAGGAGGCGCGCGAGGTTGGGGTGCCTGAGGCTGCCGAGGACCTCCAGCTCGGCGCGGAACTCGCGGTTGCCGGCGCAGGCGGCGTGGTCGGAGGAGAGGCGCTTGACGGCTACGGCGGATCCGGCGTCGGGGAGGACGGCGCGGTACACAAAGCCGAAGCTGCCGTCGCCGATGATGTTGTCCGGGGAGAAGTTGCCGGTGGCCTTGGCGAGATCATCGAGGGAAAGCTTCTTGAGGGAGGAATCGATGGCCGAGCCGTACAACGACCACGAGGAGAGCTCGAATATACCGGCGGGGGCTGATACGGGGAGCGTCGCCGACGAGCAGTGGTGGTGGGGCTTGAGGAGGCTGTTCTTGCGGTGGCGACATAGGAAGGCAAGGAAGACGCAGGGGAAGGAAATGGCGGCGAAGGCGGCCACGGCGGCGATCAGGGCTTTGAACGGGCCGTCCATGATGGCCGGCTGGCTGTGTAGCTCGGCTAGTAGGAGGAGGAGGAGGAGGAGGAGGAGAAGCTCTTGGCTCTTGGGTGGAAGTGGAACTGTGGAAGTGGAAGAGAGAAGACGAAGAGGATTGAGTCGTCCATGGAGTCAACAGTGTTTGGCAGTTTGCGGTTGACTATTTCTCCGTCTCCGACTGTGTGGAGGACGACTTTGACTGGTGACTACTTTGGTCTCCTTTTCCACTTACCTCTACCAGGATAAAAATAGGACGTGGAAAATTTTCGCATCGTATTAAAGTATAAAATAATAGATTAACCCCGTCGGTATCCATAGATCTAATACACTCATGTAACACAAGTGGTAAGGTGGTTCTACACTCAACCATATGAAATGGTTTATGAGGTTGTTTTGCCTGTACACATACCTCACACTTGAGATTTTTATCATAATTGTATTTAGGAATAAGCTCCATCTTGCTCAATTGCATAATAGCTTGATTATTAACATGACAAAGGCGAGAATGCCATAAATCATTTTTATTATCATAATATGAAGATTGAAAAATATTTACATCATTATTAAGAGTAGAAATGTAGAACATGCCTTTGCAATCATAGCCTTTTCCTAAAAATAAACCAAACTTGGTTAACATGACCTTATTGGATTTAAAGACTAATTTTATTTCTAACCGACATAGCATTGACCCACTCAATAGATTGCGAGTCATGGCAGGTTGTACAACATGTTCTTAATAACAAGTATCTTGCCTGAAGTCAACTTCAGGCATATTTATCCTATCCCACATACCGTTGTTGCCACACCATTCCCTATCAAGATGATTCCACCTGCTACACCCTAAAAAGTGGAGAAACAAGAATGATTCGCGAATATGTGTCTAGTAGCACCCATATCGATCCACAAGTCAAGTGATGAATCTATCATAAAGGCCATAGGTACATACCCACTAGTGGAAGTGCCTGCATCGAGGTCTCCAATCTCTATAACAGCCACATGCACCTGAGCCTTAGCAACCTTCTGCTGTTTAGGCATCGGCCCATTTCCTCTTCGGTTGCGGTGTCGATTGGCTTTATGATTAGGCTCACCACAAACGAAGCAGACAATCTCTGTATTCTTTTTTTCGTGATCTTAGTCTTGATATTATTCATAGGAGGTAGCTTTTTAAATTTCTTTATATTCTTATCTAGGTTCTTGTGCTCAACAAAATTAGCCTAAGTGGGAGCCATCAACTTTCCATAGCTATTCTTGGACTTCTCCTCAATATTAATAGTAGTAGCTAGTTCACCAACTGTCAACCGCTTCTTTAAATATCGATGGGCAGTGACAAACTCATGCTATAAAGAAGTCAATTTAGTTAGGATGACATTCACCTAAAAACTTTCTGGAAGAACATGCTCTTTTTGATCTAAGTCACGTGCGAGGAACTATAGCTCATGGATTTATTCCATGATAAATCTACCTTCAACTATTTGTTAATTTAGGTATTTTGCTATGATAAAAGACTCGTTGTCGCGCTCTTAGCATATTTCTCATTGTGCTCCACCTAAATCTTACATGCTGTCGTGAATTTCACATACACGTCAACAGCCTATTTGACAGGATAGCTAAGATGCGAGTTAATGTAGCAAGATAATTCGGCCTCATCGGTAACATCTTCCCCCGAAGGGGTGGGCATCTCTTTGCTGATGACCCAAAATAATCAGAGTTTAATCAATCAGAGCTTCACCCTAGCCTGCTAGCGCTTAAAGCCAGCCCCATCAAACACTTCTACTTTGATCGCGTCTGAGGATACTGAAGCCATTGAAGCTAATATTGCAATTCTGGAATTTTGAACATAATGCGATAATAAGAGCAAGGTAATGATAATAATCCCACATAACAATATGATGAATATCACATAATTCGAAGATGACTGAATTGACATAATAAAAAAGATATAGCATATCATAAATTTTATGTCAACTACACAATGAATCATGTCATCTAAAATTGATTATTGAATGAAAGAGTATTTTATTTTGCTCTCAGGTGTTGGGTTGCTTAAAGATTAAATCTTCACCTTCTCGTTACTAGGTATAGAGCTCCTAGAGAACTCTCTTACCTCCTCTACATCTGGGTCAAGAATCACTATTGAACTAAACAATCAACTATGCAAATGAGGCCTTGAACCCTTACCTTCCTAAATATGCACCCCAAAGTATCAATTTCACTATTCTAAATATCAAAATTCAGATTATACACTGTTCGGCTAAGGTTCAAAGCAAGTCTGACAACACATGCTATATAACAGAGCAAGATATACAATGTGAACAATGAATACAATGTTGGAAAAGATGTGATAAGTAGAGCAAGTTTTTATTGATTATTCCATATAACAATATGAGTAACAGAACACAAATCTTAATCAATCGAAATGACATGCATGGCAAGAGACAGCATAAAAGCAATATTGTGTCATTCACATAAAGAATCATGTCTACTTTGGCAATATGGAGATAGTTATATGTGATTGCTCTCAGATTTTAGGGTTTGAATGAAGATTAGAATCTTCACTCCAATTACAAATGGGCAAACAATTTATTGAGTGAATAAGGCTTCAAACCCTTATCACCTTAACATGCACAACAAGAATTGATAATAAGATTCACTGAAATTAAAGTTCTTATTGCTAGATTAAGTTTAGAACAGTACAGTCTATATTCTATTAAAGACAATTTTTCCAGAAGATACAACAAAGTGATCAGTTCAACAGTAGTGTGAGTAAGCTAACTGACTCAATCATGCATTAGATGACAAATTTAGATTATCAGTAATAGTCTAATCAGCAACCGAACAGGGGATAATGACAAATTCAGATTATCAGTAATAGTCTAATCTGTAGACAAACCGAACAGGGGATATTGCTGCAGTAGATCAACAAGCTTTACTAATATAACTAAAAAACTACTGAATAAACATTCGCTGATCACATACAAGAAATTGAACTGAACAAGAATCTTCAACTTGACAGTGAATAAATCAACACTTCTACAACATATAAGTCTACCCGTTTAAAGCCTTATTCACAGAATAATTGTCAATATTATTATTAACCCTAGGATCATCACAGAGTAATACTTCTCTCTTCAACCAGCAAGAATCACATGTAGTATCTGAGAAAAACTTACAATAGAATAGCACTCGAAGCTATTCAGTAGGATGGGCTAGGCACGATATAAATCACTGTCCCAGAAATCCAATTGCCTCCGCTAGTGCCACGGTGAAGCCGGCCTAGATTCGGAGATACAGAGCCCTTCCTCACTTGGGACACACCAAGAACGGAGTCGAACCTCAAACAACTGCTACGCAAGACCAAGCCTCACACCAAAATCCACCAATGGCTCAGAATGTAAGATCAGAATTCGGCACACCCCAAACACTGGACAGCCCTTGGCTCAACTAATGATCGGCACTCAACCAAATGGGTGAGATGTAGATTACACTCCAGTGCACAAATACCCGAAAGCAAAACCAGAACAATTGATCTATTAATAACCGATTCCAATCAGAACTTAACCAAGAGATGGGAGTAAGGAATGAAGAGAAGAAAAATTTTCCATCATTGAAGAAGAACCAGCAGGCTCCTTTAAAATGGAGGAGTGCGCTCTGGGACCTTGAGATCCAGTCGCTCAACGGCCGCTGCAACCATCGCCTACCTCTCAGGAGCCATCGCCCTCATCTCATCTGTAGAGCAAGACCCGGTCGCGCCCCACTTTTCCTTTCGCACCGGACATGCTCTACTCATTCGCAGGAGCAGCATCAAGCCAAAGAAAAATAAGCAGCCACCGTTCGCTTTCCAAACGAGAAAAGGAGCTAGCCTCCTGATTTTTCCCGAAGCCCTAATGGGCCAACGAGACAACCCAAATTAACTAGCAGGCCAGCCCACAAAACTTCTCCACTAACAGGAAAACATCAAATTTTCACAACATACAACACAACTCAAAAGAGAATATATAGTAATCAAATGATGAGTACGAGGTACTGATAAGATCAAGATTAATAACAGTGAACTGCAAAAATACTTTCAAGCATAAACAGGAAGTACAACTAATAGTTCTAGGCCTGATTTACTCATCCAATTCATCAATGACCTATTCTGCATCATAGAGAAATAAACAAGTGCTGCAAAAAATGAGGACAATGCAAATATACTCACAAAGGAATAGACACTCAAAGCTTGTTCAGAAGACTGAGCAAGGCACAACAAGAAAGCTGCTGTCCCAGAATTCCAATTGCCACCATTTGTGCCACCGTATGATCGGCCAGGAAGACGGAGATACAATGCTCTTTTCGCACACGTGACACACTGAGTGCAACCTCGAGCCTTAAATTGAGCTGCACAAGACCAATTTCCAAACTAGATTCCTCCCTTGAGTTCAATGCGCAGGGCCAAGTTCTCAGTATGGCCGAGAGAACAAGCACACAGCAAGCACAGAACAAGCCGCCCAAAACAATCTCTTCGGTGCCAATCTCCAGATCATGAGAATTGGCACAAGGAAACCACCAGCTAGGCTCAAGAATGCGCAGAGGCAAACCTCACCAACCGAGAGACCCAAGGCACTGACCAAAACACTAACCAGGAGACCTGGTAGATGTAGCATCCTAAGAAGAAGAAGATGGGGAGCAAGTGAAGATTTTGATTGAGACCTGTACTTAGAGAGGAAGAGCATGGACCTTCAAATAGGAAAGGAAATCTCATGCCGTAGGCACCCATCCTCCTCACCGGCTGGTGAAAATTGCTCACGGGAGCCCTAGAAGCTCGATGCCGCTCCGGCAAGATCGAGAGAGGTGAGGACTTGATCCTCATCTCTCCTCCCACCCATATGATCAGCCTTAATGGACCAGCCGAATAGCCTAGTAAGCAAAAAAGGCTGGCCCACAAGTCATACACAAAAATTTCACAACTGGAGAAGTAGACTAACACTTATGGCAATGTGTTTGACTTTTTTTGTGACGAAATGTGTTTGACATTTCAATCAGGGTTTCCCGTTTGTCAATGTGAAACCTAATTTGGTGATCAGTTGATTGATTCCTCCACCGGTACCAGAAAAGAAAATTCATTGCCTGCTGCCTTGTTGAGTGAGTAGTCCAGCGTTCACTTCAATACTGTGTATATTAGACAACTGTTTTTAATTTTAGAGCTGATGGTGGTTGATAATTTTCATTTCAGCATCAGGAGAAGGAGGCTTGTTTAATCTCATTCGAGTTAATAGGTCAAACTTGCGAAGTTACATCCAGTTACCTTATGCAGCATTGCTGCTGCTCTAGCTAAGATTGCTAGGGCCAGTTGACTTTTGTAAATCGGTAGAGTTAAGGATGAAAAGCAGAGGAAATAGTTTCTACTCCAAGACTGTCGGCAAATGGACAGGGATTCTTCTACTCGTACTGATTTCATGTCTGCCATGAACGAGTGTCATCGCGTCTAAGTCCTCCCACAAGTTACAAATAGTTGTTGTTTTGAATATTGGTGTAGTCAAACTTTTAAAAATTTGACTATAAATATCTTTTTAAACATTTAAATTGGATACGTAAAAATCATATACCTAGATTTGTCTTGAAAAACATTTTCATAATATTATAATTTTATTGGATTTTATAAATATGCTATAATAGAAATTAGTTGCTAAAGTTATAACGGCAACTATATGTGACTAGATGGATTATAATGCTACTACAGTTCCTTCCTCAATTAGTCCAAATTAGATTGGATTAACCAATGCAAAATGCAGATGAATGCGATCCTCGCCGACAAGCTTGCCTTGAGAATCGTTCTCGACTTGTGCAATTGACAAGATACATAAGTGCTCTAATGATGCTTAAGTATGGGACTTCAGACCCTAAGACTTCCTCATTTTCTTTCCTCGGTCTATGTTGAACCCTAGGAATAAATCCTCGAAATCCTCTATGTAACCTGTACTAGTCTAAGAAAAGTTAGTACACACGTAGAGTTGGAATCACAACATATCAAACGTATATCATTAATTAAGTATTCAATTACAAAATGAGTGGCACGCAGGCCAAATAATAATAAAGTAGCGGAAATAAAGTAAGAAGTAGTAAGACCAATGTATTTGCCATAGGGAATCTATTGGAAAGCGGCCTAGTCCACTTGGTCCTCAACATCATAGAACTCCTCTAAAATAATAGATTAAGTAAGAGTAAGTACAAAAAATACTACACAAGTTACATAGAAAATGCAATAGTAATGTAAAAGTGACAAAGGGGGATTATAAGGTTAATTTGGCATAAAGCGGCAATTCTACAAGAACTTTATTAAGTTTCCAATTGCATAGTTTCAAGGAAATTTATTTTTAACTATCTTTCAACTCAAGAATCACTCCTAGAGCTAACCCACTGTTCCCATGATGGAATCTCTGCATCCAAATCCCATTTTTCTTGATAACATTTTTGGAATAATAAAGTTTAATCCATGAAAAGCCATCTTGGCATGCCCATGATAGCGGGCACGGCTTATCGATTAGTTTTACACTCTATAGAGGTTGTATAAGTTTAACTAGAAGACACGATTGCCTCCTTTTTCCAAATACACATTTCCTTTGGTGTGTGGCAGAAAAAATCACGACATGGCCTCTAAAAAGATCCATCCCATGTAGTCTGGCCCGTTAAGGTTTATCGCTAAAATGGTTACATCCACCCTAGTTAGAAACCCCCTCTTGCGCAATGCGGTGGTTAACCGACCCCACATTCAACTCAATGGCATAACTAACAATGAAATGTTTCAAGATAGATAGCCAAGCTTGTCCTATACTAGGCTTATCGTAGTAAGATAATACTTTACATTCAGTAGCTCACAAACTGGCCCATAATTGACTAGATGAGTTTTCACAACCCAAAAACCACTGGTCAACAATTCTCTCCTAGTTTGAACCATAATTTTATTTTACTTGATATCACATGATAACACACAAATATCACTATAAAAGATAAAGCCTAATTATGAATTTAAATGGAATTTATTTGGCACAAAATTCCAAAAAGACTTAATTTAGTTATAAGCATGACTAAGCAAATATCTAATTATTTCGGTATTTGTATAACTTAGGGTTACATTGTGACATACCAAAATCTAAGACTAGAGGGGGTAAATAGGAGCCAAATAAAATTTTTCACCTCAAAAATCTCTTCTAGAACACTACTGCTATGGAGCAAATATTAGGTTCAAGAACACACAAAACAGAATGAATGGAGTAGGAAATTCAACAACTTAGATGAATAGAAATGTCAAATTTGGTCGTCAAGAAATATGAATAACTTTAGATCTACTCATAAAAAATTGTTGAAATTTGAATCATAGCAAGATAAGGTCCTCAGGGTTGTTATTCCAATAGGAATTTTAAAATAAATCCCAAAAGAGAAACATATCTAGCTCTACATCCATGCTACATAAAAATAGAGTTTTTAGAAACTTGACCGCAAAGAAACCTCAATAACTTTTGATATACTCATCAAAAGTTTATGAAATTTGAAACATAGTAGGAAAAGATCCTTAGGTCATGATTCCAAAAGGAATTCCAAAATAATTCCAAATAAGTGACCTATCTAGCTTAACATTCAAGCTACATAAAAACAGAGATTTCAGAAACTTTGACCATTAATAAACATCAATAACTTTTGATCTAACCAACTAAACTTGATGAAACTTGAATCATGGCTAGGAAATGACCTTAGGACTATGATTCTAGAAGGAATTATAAGAATAAGCTCAAGGCCTCAACCTTTCATTCAAATAGTTCAAGTTGCACCAAAAATAGTGATTTCAAATCAGGAACATGGTGTTGCAAGCATAACTTGAGCATGAATGAGTTCTAATGGATCTTCTTAGGTTGGGACATGATTTAGATGAGTTACTCAACATCTTACATGTCCTAGATCTAAGAGAATTATAGCAAGTAGAAGGAGGGTAAGCAAAGCTCAAGTACAAGAAAGAACCAAGCAAAAATACAAAAAATAAAATAAATTTCAGAATATAGATAAACTTGAATCTTACATTGCCTAGAGAGGAATGATTATAAAGCCACACTTCTAATTGAACAAAGCTTAAAGGAGCATAAAGAAATAAAAAGTCTTTCTCTAAGACTTGGTGTGGATGTATCCCTCCACCTCTCTGTTCATAGCCCACTAGGAGTAACCTCCACCCTTGGATGATTTTTTTGGCCCTCAAAAAACTTCATTAAAGGTAGAGATTCACTCATTCACTCATACATGATTGAAGCAATCTCTACCCTTAGATGACCTTCTTGATCCTCAAGAAACCTCATCAAAGATTGAGATTCACTCCCTCACTTATACATGGGCTAACCCACAACCCAATAATATTGAAAGACGATTTGGAGGTCTATCCTTGGGTGTGATGAGTAATTGACAAGATTTGAGATTGGTTTGATTTGAAATTAAGTTTGATTTGAATTGGATTTTTGATTTGAAGCAATTTGAATGTTGGTTGCTTTTCCCAATGCTACCGGCATGGGGGCGGTAGCACCGGACTTTTGAGCGAAATTATGATTGATTAATGATTTTGGGATAATCATTGAATATCTTTGTGGGTATTGCTATGTGAAAGGTTTTTTTCCTTGTCTTTGATGGTTGCAGGGCTACGG
The DNA here is from genome assembly GCA_036346375.1 of Guadua angustifolia. Lineage (NCBI taxonomy): Eukaryota > Viridiplantae > Streptophyta > Magnoliopsida > Poales > Poaceae > Guadua > Guadua angustifolia. The sequence continues at coordinate 14,328,372 of CM070521.1, read as the reverse complement.
TGCTAGGTCATGGTGAGGCGGAGGATGACCGGGACTAGGCGAGGAGCGTCGGAGGTCCAGACGGTCGGGAGATCGTCGGAAGATGATCGGAGATGGAGTTCGGGCAAGTCAAGAAGACAAGAAAAGGAGATGATGCTAGCTAGATGCCGCGTGGATCAATGAGGGCCTGTTTGCACCAGATTTTGGAAATCACGAGAAAGATCGGCAGAATCACACGAGTTTGGATAGTGCACGGAGCATCTTTGGAAAGATTGGATAACATGCAGCGAGTATCTGGAAACAGGAGTCCAATTAGGAAACTATAGCCGACTCGGATTATGTTGCCGTGATTGAATAGGACTCGGATCAGCTGATGGGTATATAAGGCGTGCTAGGACTGCTTGAAGAAGATCAACCACAGCAAATCACATCTGCCAGTTTTTTGTTTCCTGTAGCTTTTAGTCTTTTAGCCTTGTAATTCCCTTTTGTAAGTTGACATCGATCAAATAAAGTTGCGTATCGCCGATTGTTTGATCGTCTTCGATTTCTTCAGGTTTGATTCATTCTGTCTTGCTGCGCATCGCCTTTTCAGAATCAATCTACCTTTACCCTTATGATTAGCCTTGATCGGCTAAATTGTTTACCTTTTAATCGGTCTTTGACTGATTCTATTTTAGCCGATTCGCCTCCAAGGATCGACTTAGATTGAATTTCACAATTCTTTCCTTATTGATTGCAGGGTCAAATCGATTGGCATGCTTCACACTTGAACTCGGTGTTCGTCTGGTGTGTTGCAAGCCAGAAACCCTACATCACGTTTTTGGTGTCAACATATTTTTGGCACGCCCGGTGGGACCACTCAATCGGAAAGATGACTGCAAGCAAATCTGTTGCGCCAGCCGACGTTAATACCGACGCCATAATCATCCCTACTTTGGATGATTTAACTCCAGAGCAGCGCAAGGAAATTGAAGATCGAAAAGCGGCCTTGGAGGAATTAATGTTGGGCTGTTATCAGAAAACCCAACGAGGGGTCACGCAGAAGATGGCGCTTCCAACGTTGAATTCGCTCGGCGAAGCTGGCGTCGTGACGACTTCGGTAAGCCGATATATTCCGGCTCAAGCTGAATTGTCCGTTATGATTGAGCAATCTGTGCATCATGCATTAATCAATCAATCATCGGCTTTGGTCACGACCTTAAAGCCGATGATCGAGAATAGCGTAAAAATGATTGCGCATGAGTTGGCGGCATCCGGAGGATTGCTAGATCCATTGCAGCCTCTCCCAACATATCATGTGTACTTCGTGGCACAAAATGCCAACACAATAAAAGTGTCGGCACCTACACCCTCCCTGATGCCGACTCAACCTACTGTGTTGGCACCAACAAATCCTTGTCCGAGTCCAGTTACTCATTACCATGCATACACTGACGCTGCAAAGTTAGATCCATCGGCGTCAGGGACTTCCTACGTCTAGTCGGCTTCTCAGCCGATTGAATTAGATAGAAATTATAAACCCCAAGGACCAATCCAAGTTAGAAATCCGGTTCCACATAAGGTAGTTTCATATGCAGAGCCGTTTGTTCCATTGCCCGAGGTCTCGGCTGCCAGAGCCGATGGGTACGAACCATGGCAACACCAGTATCCGTCGGTTAGGACAAGCTGACCGACCGAGTTTGCACTCGGGGGGCAGGATGCTATTCATCATAATTGGCCGAACCCTGGTGCTACATCGGCCAATAGCATTAATTGGGCAGATCAGATTTCTATGGTCTTGAGAGATCAATTCGGTTTACAACCCAAAGGAAAAACGATCGGCTATAGGAAGCCATACCCAGATTACATCGACTGCATGCCATATCCCCATAATTTCAGGATTCCCGATTTTGCAAAATTTTCAGGGGATGATTCGGTCACTACTTTAGAACATGTTGGACGGTTTATCGCCCAAAGGTGGTGAAGCAATTTCGAGATGATGGGTTAAAAATTAGACTCTTTCCTCTGTCATTATCAGGAATTGCTTTTACTTGGTTCACAAATTTGCCTCCAAATTCGGTCCATTTTTGGAACTATTTAGAGAGCCGATTTCATGAATACTTTTTCTCTGGCAACCTAGAACTAAGGATTTCAGACCAAAGTGCTGTCCGGCAGAAATTTGGTGAGTCGGCTTCTGATTATATCAGAAGGTTTAGAGAAGTGCAAAATCGATGCTTCAGTGTAGTGTTGCCTGACAATCAGCTAGCCGATTTAGCATTTCAAGGACTGATTCCCCCGCTCAAGGAAAAATTTATGACGGAGTTTATCGATCTAAGTGATCTGCTTCATCGAGTATCGGCACAGGAAAGCCGATATTTAAGTAAAGAGTTCAAGGATAAAATTAGGCTAAATGGCAATGGCAAGGATAAGGCCAAAGTAAATACGGTCGATTATAGTTCAAGTGAAACTTCTGAGGATGAAGCAGATATGAATATAGCCGAATGGATAAAGGGTCCCAAGAAATCACTTATCTGTTCATGGCTTAAGCCGACAAGGAGTAAGTCAGAGGTTAAATATGCTTTCGACGTATCCAAGTGTGACCGCATATTTGATATGTTATTACAAGAAAAGTTGATATGGCTACCAGAGGGGCATACCATACCATCGGCCGATGAGATCAAAAAGCGATTTATATTGTAAGTGGCATCATTTTTTTTCTCATAATACTAATGATCAGAATATCTTCCCAAGCAGCAGATACAAGCAGCCATTGAAGACGGTCGTCTCAAATTCGCAGAAGAGCCGGCCATGAAAGTTGATGTCAATCCCTTCTCAATAAACATGGTTCAATGCTCAAGCAAAGGAAAGGAAATCATCGACGAAAGATCTAAAACAACGCGGCAAGTCGACATACAGTCTAGCTCGAAAGGCGAAACGCTGAAGATAACGATCGGCTCACTACAAATAGAAGCCAATCAAGATGGAAAAAATTCAAGGATAGTCAAGCCGAAAGGAGAGTTACAAGTCGGGCGATGGTACAAAGCCGAACGGTCTCCACCTCGAAACCAGCATTCAAACCCAAACCAACTTTTTCACAGTTGCTTGAAAAGTATGAGAGGATAAGTCATCGGCAGAGGTAGCAATCTCGCCAACCAGACAACCTGCATCGGACGAATAGCGTGTTCCGGCCAGATAATTTGTATCGGCCAGACAACATAGAAAGAGCTCACCAGAGATGCCCTTTTTGGCAATTTTGTTGGGAAAGGGGTGTGGCATTGCCTTCCCCAAGATCCTGCCCTATGGAACATTACCCACGGAGAGATTGGCCAAAGCAATCAGTAAAAGAACGGCTATCCAAACCGATTCCTGATCAGGCTGAGTCAGAGTACAAAAAACCGATAAGGGAAAGGCTGAGCACGCCAAACCAAGAAAAGGGTGTAGAGCCTACAGAGAATCTAGTTGGTAAAATTCGCAAGCCGATTGAACCAAAACCAAGGTGGTGCCCGACGGGACTTAGCCGATCTCAACGCAGACGGCTTCAGCGACTAAGGACGCAAGAGATGAGGGAGGCTGAAGAAGAAAAACAAAGAGATGAAACCTTCAACGAATTACGGCCGATGAAACTTGTCAAAAAAGAATGGAGAAGAAAAGAGCAAGCCAATGATGAATCGGATTCTTTAGATGATTTGCTGTCACCTATGATTCGAGATGACACCCCCCATGGATATCAACATGGTCTTCACTTTGCCAGCCGAATTCAGGATCAAAACTGAATCGGTTAAAGATACGTTCGCTCAACTGTGCCTAGGTGCACAAGACGCCGTGTTTGAAAAACCACAAGATCCGCATCGGCACTTGAAGTCGTTGTATCTAAAGGGGTATATCAACGGAAAGCCGATATCCAGGATGTTAGTAAATGGGGGAGCTACGGTGAACCTGATGCCACTCACTACTTGCAAGAAGTTGGGCAAAACCGATGAAGATCTAATCAAGACAAACATGGTATTAAATGATTTCACAGGTGATCCCACTAAAGCAAAAGGAGTAATGGTTACAGAGTTAACCGTCGGCAGCAAGACTTTGCCGACCGCATTTTTTGTGATTGAAGCCAAAGGAAATTATAGTGTGTTCCTTGGACGCGATTGGATACATGCCAATTGTTGTATAACGTCGACCATGCACCAGCTTCTTGTGCAATGGAACGGAGATGAGGTTGAAGTCGTCTCAGCCGACACATCGGCTCATATCGCTATGGCTAGTTCCGATGCAAATTGGCCACACGAAGAAGCGGAATGCATATCGAGGAAAACTTTAGACGATTGCGACTTTATATGCATTGGTAAGTCAGGATTGATGCCGATTAGTGTTAAGCCAGGCACGTTTGATCGGGCAAATGAAGTCTTATGAAGATGGAGTTAGAAATGATCCAAATCTTGCAAGACAAGGTGAAGAGCTATCGGCATGTGATAAATTTGTGTGAAGCAATCGAAGACTTCCAGAGCGAAAAATTGGGTCAAGGTTTCACTTCTGCCGATATGCTAGAAGAAGTCGATATAAGAGAAGGTGATAGAAAAAAACCAACTTTTGTAAGTGCGAGGCTAGGTTTAGAATACAAAAACAAGTTGGTTGAAATACTTAGGAATTATAGAGATTGTTTTGCCTGGGAATATTATGAGATGCCTGGATTAAGCCAACAACTAGTAGAATATCGGCTGCCTATAAAGCCAGGATATCGGCCATATAAACAATCGCCTCGACGTTTTAACCCAGAGTTGTATGATGTGATAAAGGAGGAAATTGAGAGGTTATTAGATGCCAAGTTTATAAGGCCTTGCTGATATGCTGAATGGGTGTCCAATATCGTTCCCGTCATGAAGAAGAATGGTAAGCTTCGAGTGTGTGTAGACTTCAGGAATTTGAATAAAGCCACGCCAAAAGATGAATACCCAATGCCTATAGCCGACATGCTCATCGATGTTGCATCAGGTAACAAGATTATTAGTTTTCTTGATAAGAACGCTGGATATAACCAGATATTTATGGTAGAAGCCGACGTCCCCAAAACTGCCTTCAGATGCCCCGGTGCTCTGGGGTTGTATGAATGGGTCAGAATGACGCTCGCTTGAAAAATGCAAAAGCTACTTATCGCGTGCGATGAATTTAATTTTTCACGACCTAATCGGCCATATTGTTGAAATATATATTGATGATGTAGTAGTGAAATCTAAAGAAGAGTGGCAGCATTTGGCCGATTTAGAAAGGGTGTTTCAAAACACAAGGGCTCATGGGTTGAAGATGAACCCCTTAAAATGCGCGTTTGGCATGTCGGCTGGACAATTTCTCGGGTTTATGGTTCACCAGAGAGGAATCGAGGTAAACCAAACAAGAGTGAAAGCCATAGTCAATACAAAACCACCGACGTAAAAATGAATTGCAGAAGCTGATCGGCAAAATCAATTACTTGAGACGATTTATTTCAAATCTGTCTGGTAGGATTCAAGCTTTTACACCTTTGTTAAAGTTAAAGGATCATCAGGATTTGATATGGGGAGCCGATCAGCAAAAAGCTTTTGATGATATAAAGCAAGATTTAGCGCCACCACCGATCCCCGGCAAAGACCAAAGAAAGGAGTCCCATTCAAATTATAATGACGGTTGAAGATGAGACTATTGGGGCAATGTTGGCCTGTGAAATTGATGGCAAAGAGCGAGTAATATTTTATTTAAGCCGATTTACTCTTGGAGATGTAAACCGGTACCCTTCAGTAGAAAAGTTATGCCTGTCATTATACTTTGCCTGTACAAAATTGAGACATTATATATTGGTATCGACTTGAGTAATAGTATGTAGAACCGATATCGTTAAGTATATGCTGTCTGCACCCATCTTAAGAGGACGACTTGGGAAGTGGGCTTACGCTCTGACCGAGTTCGATCTACAGTACGAATCGGTTAAAGCCATTAAAGGTCAAGCAATAGCCGATTTCATTACGGGACATGGTACCATGGCAGGAATGGTTGATGTGGTTCCATGGCAACTGTATTTTGATGGATCGGTTTGCCAGGAAGGAAGTGGAGTAGGCTTTGTACTGGTTTCGCTAAAAGGGCATAGCATTGAGTTTGCATATCGGCTTAATAGCCGATGCTCTAATAATCAAGCTGAATACAAAGCATTGCTCAAGGGGCTCCAACTATTAGAGAGTATCGGAGTAAGCAACGTAGAAGCATATGGTGATTCATTGTTGGTTGTTCAACAAGTAAAAGGGGAATTCCGATGCAATGATGAAATATTATCGAAATGTTTGGAGTATTGCTTTAGTACTATCAGCACATTCACTTCGTTTTCTATTAGTCATGTGCCCAAGGAGATGAATGACAAAGCCAATATGTTGGCTTAGGCAGCATCGGGCTATAAGAAATACAGCCGATACGAAGCACTTGACACGATTGACAAAGCAATGTTGTGTATTGATATGGCCGATTGGAGAGCAAAAATAAAAGCTTATTTGATGAACCCATCCAGACCTACTGAATGCAAAGTTCAGCAGCAAGCGTTGAAGTATGTTATGTTGGGAGATGAGCTATACTATCGGACAATGGAAGGTTTGCTTTTGAGATGTCTTGGTGACGAAGAAGCAAAGGTGGCTATGGGAGAAGTTCATGAAGGGATTTGTGGTTCACATCAGTCGGCTTACAAAATGAAGTGGATACTAAGGCGAACGGGATATTTTTGGCCGACGATGTTAGAGAATTGTTTCAAGTCCTATAAAGGGTGCCAAAGTTGTCAAAAGTTCGAAGTGTGCAACTCGCACCAGCATCGGCTTTACACCCGATTATCAAGCCATGGCCGTTTAGAGGATGGGGAATAGATGTAATCGGCCAAATATTCCCAGCATCGAGCAAAGGCCATAAATTCATCCTTGCAGCCACAGATTATTTTTCAAAATGGGTAGAAGCCATTCCACTCAAAAAGGTCACTAGTATAGAAGCTATCGGCTTTGTTAATGAGCATATTATCCATCGGTTTGGTATCCCGCAGACGATCACAACTGATCAAGGGACCGTATTCATGTCTACCGAATTTCGAAGCTTTGCAGAAAGTTTGGGTATCAAACTGCTTAACTCATCACCATATTACGCTCAGGCTAATGGGCAAGCCGAGTCATCCAACAAAACTCTAATCAAGCTGATTAAAAGGAAAATCGATGAAAGGCCTTGAAATTAGCATACTACATTGTCAGAATCCCTGTGGACTTATCGGCTAGCATTCCACGGATCGACTAAATTGTCACCATATCAGTTGGTGTATGGTTAGGAAGCCGTGTTACCCGTAGAGATAAATATTGAGTCAATGCGAGTGGTAAGACAAAATAATCTATCGGCTGACGAATACAAAGAATTGATGCTATGCAATTTGGATGACTTGGTGGAATTAAGACTGATTACATTAAGTCGGCTCGAAAATAATAAGAAAAGAGTTGCAAGAGCATATAACAAGAAAGTCGTGCCAAAATCATTTAGTGAAGCCGATCTAGTCTGGAAAACAATATTACCGATCGATTCTAGAGATAATCGATTTGGCAAGTGGTCGCCAACGTGGGAAGGGCCGTACAAGATAAATTTACTGTGTTGCCAAAGGCTATCAATGGAAAATACTTAAAAAAGTACTACCCTAGCGTATGGATCGGGGCATGAATAATTAAGACGACACGCAGCGCAAGAATTTGGAAAAGAGTAAGTATAATCGGTTAAACAGCCGATAAAAGCATGGATTAGAACTAATCGGTCAATCAGCCGATTAGAGGAGTAAATGAAAGGTGCCGAAGTTTCACCACTGAAGTTTCACCCAAAAGTTACATCAGCATGACAGACAAATTACGGCATAAAATTACAACCCAAACCCTGGGATTCTAGCACCTAACCCCCATAGCACTGCAGCGGCCTTGGCCAAAGTATGTGTGATGCCATAGACAAGGTCTTCATCAGCTTTAGCATTGCCGGGCACTGGGACGACCTTGGATGATTGATCCTTGACATTTGCAACGGCCTGGCTAACATCGTTCTTCTGGTCTTTCAAAGACGATGCCGTTGCGCTCATGGTCACAAGGTTATCGGCCAGCTCCTGGTTCACTTTGGCCAATTTGTCCTCAAGCTGCTTCTTAGCCGATTCTAGCCTTTGAGCAGAAGATTTGGCAGCCATAAGTTCAAGAATGCCGCATGCTCCTCGTCCGATACTAGTCCATTCACTTTGTTATTATGCTGAATATACTTCGTACATCCTTCGCCCTTGGATCGGATCAATTTAAATCTGGGCTTACCACTAAAGGCCGATACTTGATCTCCATTGGGCCCGAGGCAAAATAATCTTGCCACATCCGGAGAGTCGGACCGATTGGACCAGTATGAAAAGAAAGGCGTTAAAAGTATCAGACCAAAAATAACATGCCGTGGCCACCAAGGGCTCATTGGCTTCTGGATTGGCTAAGCTTAAGGGGAGACATTCGGCTATGCCCATTCTTTCCCATTCAGATCTCTTCTAGGCCGATACTCTTATATACCAAGTTCTCCATCCTTTAAGTGTTGTCGCCCAAGCTCTAAAACTCTTTCCCCACTCTTTTATGTTGTAACCTTTTGTCGATAAAGGGAGCCTCGGGATTTCCTTGTTAATTACCGTATCGGCAGTCAAATTTCCTACTGGTCCTAGATAGTATTGATTGTCACTTTCTGGAATCAGAATTAGTACCTTAGAAGAATCCATTCAAGCTGATTGGGGAGATTCATCTGGAAGCCGATTGCAAGAGCAGAGAAGCCGATTGCAGATGATTCGAGAGCTGGGGGTCCCGCATATATATAGCATGGTGAAAAGTTGAAATTGGCGGGAAACGAATTCAAGGCAATGCGTGCAATTAAACCGCACTGAGATTTTTACGGCGCAATTAATGCAGCGGTTATTGGAACAATTCTGTAGCCAATAAGGGAGAAGCCGATAAAAGAAGAAGCCGATGAATTTTTGAAAGATAACAAGTTATCTTCCAAAAATGGGTGGCATATGTTTGCACCAGATTTTGGAAATCGCAAGAAAGATCGGCAAAATCACACGAGTTTGGATAGTGCACGGAGCATCTTTGGAAAGATTGGATAACATGTGGCGAGTATCTAGAAACAGGAGTCCAATTAGGAAACTATAGCCGACTCGAATTATGTTGCCGTGACTGAACAGGACTCGGATCGGCTGACGGGTATATAAGGCGTGCTAGGACTGCTTGAGGAAGATCATCCATAGCAAATCACATCTGCCAGTTTTTCGTTTCCTGTAGCTTTTAGTCTTTTAGCCTTGTAATTCCCTTTTGTAAGTCGACATCGATCAAATAAAGTTGCGTATCACCGATTGTTTGATCGTCTTCGATTTCTTCAGGTTTGATTCATTCTGTCTTGCTGCGCGTCGCCTTTTCAGAATCGATCTACCTTTACCCTTCTGATTAGCCTTGATCGGCTAATTTGTTTACCTTTTAATCGGTCTTTGACTGATTCTATTTTAGCCGATTCGCCTCCAAGGATCGGCTTAGATTGAATTTCATAATTCTTTCCTTATTGATTGCAGGGTCAAATCGATTGGCACGCTTTGCACTTGAACTCGGCATTCGTCTGGTGTGTTGCAAGCCAGAAACCCTACATCACGTTTTTGGTGTCAACAAGGCCGTTGGATCGTGGTCTAGTTGATAGGTTAGCGGGTCTAGGTAGTATGCTTTGAAAACCGTGCAAGAAAACCTGGTATGTGTGTGGGTTTTGGGTTAGCCCTTGTATGGCTGTGTGAGTGGGCAAATCCTAGCTCTTAGATGAGTTCTCTAGGGTTGAGAGCTGCATCCAAGGGTGGTAGGTGGCCCAAGATTAGTATAAATAGGGGTGGAGGGGTAACCTCCTCCCCTTGAAGGTTTGAGTTGCTCCTTTGAGCTTTACCCACATGAAGTGAGGCTTTGTAAACCTTCCCACTAGAAATACAAAGAATTTCTTTACATTATTGTGAATTTAAATTCCGCATTTACATTATGTCTTTACTATACGCAATTTAAATTTAGCATTTAAATTCCTGCAATTTACTTTCATGCAATTTACTTTCTTGCAATTTGGATTTGCCTCCCCTCTTTCTAAATGCTGATCTTGGATGTCTTGAGTGTGTTCATATGGTTTTACATGTCTTTTGCACTCTTGAATTGAGTAGAGACCATCTTTTCTTTCAATTTGCAACTCTGTCCAGAACTTGTTCTTCACGCAGTAGTTAGTGTTTGATTTTTAGAAAAATATAGAAAAATCCTTTTTGAATTATTCTTCTTGGAAAAGGTGGGGTACTCCCATATGCATCTTTAGAAAAATTTTGGAGTCTAATTATTGTACTTTTTGGGCACCATGAGGTGAAAACCGAGCCCTAAACTTTCTGCTCGAAGTTCCTGTCTATCTGTGTTCTTTGATTTTTGATGATTTTTTGTAAGGATTTTTAAGGTGAAATTTTTTGGCGTTCTTCACAACTCATCTTCACATAGGGATAAAAATGCTCAAAATTTGTTGAGCTTCAGAAACCCACCAACCACCTGTTCAAATTGAGAACAGCTTCTGAAAATTCTGCTTTTGCTTTTCTGAAAGTGGCTTTTGTAATTTGAATTGATTTCTGTCGACGATTCGGGAACCGGTCCCCCGTCGAGCTTACTTGTTGAATGAGGGATTAGCCTAAGGCCCCTTTTCCGCGGGGGGTGTGTCGTCTGAGGGCCTGCCGAGCAACGGATCGAGATGGTCGGGACAATCACAGCGAACAGGGGAAGGCTTTTTGACCTGGTTCGGGCCTCTCGCAGGGGAGATAATGACCCTACATCCAGTGATTGTAATAACTTCTTGAGGGTGTGTTACAAGACGCTTGCTCGGGGGGCCTTGGGAGGTTCTAAGGACTATCCTCCAGACCACCAACAATAAGCTCTCTGCGTGAGGGAAACAGGGAATGAAGTCGAACTCGCTGAACCCTGAACCCTTCGTGCGAGAAGGTATTTATAGGGGGTTACAAGTGACACAGCATTTATTACAGGGGGCACGCCACTGTTTCGGACGTGGGCGGAGTTGTTCCCTTGCTTCCCGTCGGGCACAACGCGATGTGGGTACAGTGGGCGCAGATAGCAGGTGCGCAGACCACGGGCGTGCAGATCATGGGCGTGCAGTCCTTCGAGCCACCGCGTAATTAAGGCCACGTCGTCTTCGTGGACTGCGCCCGGCTTTTGGGCGAAGCCCAAGGTCCCTTCGGTAGACATGGTCGTCTGGTCGCGGACTCTCGAGCAGGCATGCTCGGGGGCGAGCTCGAGGGAGGATGGGGGCCGGCCCGGAGGTCGGGCGGTCCGAAGATCTTTCTTGGGGATGATGTCTGAGCATGGGCATGCTCGGAGGCCGCCGGGATACGATGGTCGTCTACTGAGAATATCCAATCCCCGACAATTTCCTTTCTAAAAGCAAGAGTTGAATTGATTCCTTCTTATTTTGGACACTAGACAACCAGAATTGTGACTTAAAAAATCCCCACATATTCTATGGTACTCACCCATGCAAGCTAGGGGTACACATAGTTGTCTAGTTGTTTGGGTTTTTCACGATTCCCTTTACGCGATCCTTTCGAGGTTTTAGTTGGAGTATTTTGGGGGAAAATTTATTTGCGACCATTCACCCCCCTCTGTTCGCCATCTCGATCCTTCAAATATAATGGGTTACAACCATTTAACACTAGCTTAACCACTACTCCGCTCGTGAACCCTTGATCTAATGATCCTCCTTCACTAAAGTATGCCTTAAGTTAGTATCTCATCCATCCACTTATCATCTTGACTTACAGCAACTGTCTAGCCTTAATCATCTTTCAGCGTCACCTTGACGATCTGAACAAGAATCGAATTGATTGTGACGATGGGGCATATCACATCGGTACTTGTCGACGATCGGGATCGCCAACCGCAAGAAGTGAAGTGGGGGTCAGTGTATTATGAGACCCGAGCTGTGTTTCGCTCGAACGGAGGAACAAGACAGTCGTGATGATGGTCGGAGCAAAACGATAACGAGCACGAGACAAGGGTTTATCCTGGTTCGAGCCCCTGTGAGGGTAATAGCTCTACTCCAGTCGCCTTGCGGCGGTGATTCTTGTTATATCGGTGTACAGGGAGGTGTTTACAACTCAAGACAGTAACGGTGATTCCTAGCTCAAGCTGCTGTGTGTACTGGGTTGTCTTGTTGTCCTTCGGAGCCTGCGCGTCTTGGCTTTTATACCTCCTTTACATGTAACGGCTGGGCGAGATCCTCGGGAAGTGGCCTTCATGCACATTGAGGGTCAAGCGATAATCGCCGGACTTGCCGCACACTCTGAGTCATCCTCACGACCCGCTCTCTGGCAATTGCCGTTCAAATGCTAGATCCGAAATCCCAGGGCGGACCAAGGCTTCGAACGAGATCCCGCCCGAGCTAGAGGTCGAGCGGGATCGAGCTCGGGTTCACAGCGCTCTAGGTCGAGCGCCTCAAGATGCACCAGTGTCGTGGTCGGGCCTTCCGAGCTTGGAGGATCCGTTGACCGTCTGCTGGGCCAAGGAGCACCAGCCCTCATCGCCTAGCCCCGATGCTCTAGGTCGGAGGGAACTCCCAAGACGACCTCGAGCCTTTATCTTGAAACGGAGGCGACCTTCGCAGGTCTTGGCTCCTTGGCCGAGGTCGGGCGGAGACCACAAAGCGAGTTTTTAGCCTCGACACCTGGCGACCTTCGGACTTCTCGATGCTGGTACGGATGTGAACGATTAGCGGGCACCTGGCGGCGTCTCGACTCCGCAGCCCGAGCCTTAACTGCACCCGTCAAATCACGGTTGGCACGCCTTTTGAGGCGTCGTGGACTGGATTTCGCTGTGTTGCAGTTTATAAACCCAGCGCCGCATCGTCCGTCGAAAGTTCTCGCTCTTGCGCCGCTTCGTCTTCAAGCTTTCTGCCGAGCAAGGTCCTCCTTTCTCGCACCAAACCAGCCACAACCGCCATGGCCAAGTTAGGAAGGAGCACTCTGTCGCTTTCGAGGATGAAGGAGCTCGAGTCCACGGGTCGCTAGATCCGTTTACATGGCGGCTACCGGGCAACGAGACCGAGCCGCGCCCCAAGGACGACGAGATAGTCTGCACCGAGCATTATGCCCTCTTTGGCTTGCGGACCCCGGAGAGTGAGTTCGTCGCAAAGGTCCTCACCAGCTGCGACATCGAGCTCATCAACCTGGCGCCAAACTCCGTTCTTCTCCTCACCATCTTTTCCCATCTATGCGAGGGATTTCTAGGATCCTCCCGACTCCTCGCTTCTTCCCAGATTTCAATCTCTTCCGCTCCGGGAAGGACCCCGTGGTCGGATGCCTCTACTTCCGGCAGCGGGTCGGGCTCAAGTGGGCCTTCCCTAAGTACCAACCTCGGGATTCCCTCGGCCCGTGGAGCGAGCGCTGGTTCTACCTGAGGAGGGGTGAGACCGGGACGCTGGTGTACGAAGGGACCCCCATCGCCAACCGCAAGAAGGAGACTCCGGAGTCGGACGGCCTCGAGGTCGACGAAGAGGCCATCGCCCTCATTCATATCTGCGCCACGCGCGGTCTCAACGGGTAGGCGATCGCCAACGATTTCCTGCGGAACCGCGTGTCCCCTCTCAGGCAGAGGCAGCACCCGTTCTTCGAGATCTGGGGTTCTGACGATGCGACCCGTGAGGGCACGTCTGGTAAGTCTTCTTACCCCAAGGTCTGGCTCGCGCACACCCTCCGATCTTCCCTTGACAACCGCTTGTCTTGCAGCGCCGAAAGAATCCTGGGTCTCCGCCAGGATGGTCGAGATGTTTGGGAAGCAGGCGCACGAGTACATCATCGACAACCCCGTCCCGAAGAACGTGCTCCGTCGGAAGGACGAGGTAAGTCACCCGACCAAACGCCCGAGTCTTTTGCCCACGAGCCCCTTCCCGAGCTTCGCTTGCACGCAGGCCCACCAGGAGTTGCTCGAAACGGCCAGGAGGATGCTCCCGTTGCTTGGCGGGGGCAGGAGCAAGTGTAGGGTCGAGGATGCGCCTAGAGGGGGGGTGAATAGGCGTTTTACAAAATTAATCGCTCTCTAATCAATTCGCTCTAATACACCCCTAAGTCAAAACCTAATCAAAGATATATGCGGAGCGATAAATAGGTTTTGACAATTTAAAGCCTAAATCAACTAGGCTCCTTTGGTGCACTATCTAAATTAAGTCTCTACACTAGAATTGCTAAATTGAACAATCAATTAATACTAAGCAATTCTAATACATTCAAGCAATCAATAATATGCACAAGGTAAATACTTGAAAGTAAAGAGACAAGGGACAACCGATGTTTTTCCGTGGTGTTCGGAGACTTGCTTGTCTCCCTAGTCCACGTTGAGGCTAGCCCACACTTGGACCGGCTCCCGCCGAGCACCGCCTCTTTCCACTAGTCGTGGTTTTTCACGCTCAGCGTGGCTCAACCCGAACCTTCACAAACTTCGGGGCTTCTCACACCTCGAGAGCTCCACAAGACGACGCCTACGCCGTCTAGGAGTCGGCAACCTCCAAGAGTAACAAGCCGCTCCTTCGCTTGAACTTCACCGGGCACAACAAATGCGCTCCTCGGTGATCACCAAGTGCAACACATGCACAAGGCCTCCCTCAAGTGCAACACATGCACAAGAGGCTCTCAAACCCACTCCTAATTGCAACACATGCAATTAGTTCACTCTTTAGCTCAAAAACCAAATGTGAGTATGCAACACATGCAACACCTCACCCAAACTTTCAAACACAGCAACAACAACCTGCCCAAGCCCCCCAAGGGGTGTATTTATAGCCCCCACAAGAAAACTAGCCGTTTGGGGGCGAAACGGGCAAAAGTCAGCAAAATCCGGTCCGACCGGCCCTCACAGGCCAACGGTCGGAAAACCGACCGTTACACGGCCGGTCGCACCACGCACGGGCCGGTCGCACCGCCCGTCCGGTCACACCGGACCCTGGCCGGTTCGACCGCCAGGCAAAAACCCCGAAACATACTCCTCTGGAAAAATCAGGCCGAGGGCCGGTCCGATCCGCTTGGCCGGTCCGATCGACAGGGGCAGTCCGACCGCCTCACACCACCGGCCGACGAGCCCAGGGCGGTCCACACCGCCTGGCGTAAACAACTCGAATTGCAAACCTTTCTCCGAAAAACCAAATGACATTCTTTGAGCCCATTAGATGATCAACACATGATCATACACACATGCAAAACACATTTGTACCAAATCAAACCATGCTCAAAGAATTCAACCAAATTGCAAAAACACATTTTGCAACCAACTCCAAATCTATTTGCAAACCGTATTAAGCAAATCAAACTCGAGTTTATGAGATTAATCCCTCTAGCCATGTGAAGGTCAACACAAGACCCGGTCAACTTGCCAACACCCGTTGCAAGCCCCACTCACATGCTCTCGGAATTCCGGACTCATAAACCTCGGTTTATTCGCTGTAACTTGCAAATAACGAATGAACATATTTCATGCTTGAGCACTACTCTTTGCAACACATGCAAAAGTCTAGCTCCAAGCAACATTAAATCAAGGTGCTTGAACTCTCTAATTGCAACACATGCAATTCTCTAGTTCAAAACAACCACAAATCAAACTTCGACTAAAACTAAAACCATACGTATGAGCTCTTTACTCTTAACACATGCAAGCCTCTAGCTCCATACAAACACACAACATAAAATCATGCTTGAGCTCTCTCTTTTGCAACACATGCAAAACTTAGCTCCAAGCAACACCAAGGTTTTATAAAGATGTTTTGCAAAACCAAAGCATGAAGCTTTAACTAATGCAACACATGCAAAAGTGAACTTCACGCAAATGCCAACGCACTAGCTTATCCTATTTGCAACACATGCAAATCAAAATATAATGCGAAAACCAAATACAACCAAGCATAAGTTTAACCCATTCGCAACACATGCCAAGTGGTTAACCCTCATGCAAAAACCAAATCCAAATGGTTTGAGCTTGAGTGAACGCGAAATGAGATCATCAACACATGATGAAGCTCAAGCGAAAGAGGCAACCCTCTTAATAGTACGGCGATAAAAGAACTAGACTCAAAGACTACAAAAGTCCTTAGCCTATCTAGTTATACCTTCGCATGCCAGAAGCAATCCCTTTGGGGTCTTTATAATCAACACTGGATTTCTCCCGGGATCTCTACTTGACTCCTCTTCGGATCCACTCTTTCGCCCATCAACTCATGATGCCGTCCAAGTCCCGTTTTCATTCATCTCATCCATCTTTGGACCTAACTCAAATATAACTCATAAAATAGTTAGTCCAAGATGCATGGTTGTCTCAATTATCTCTTGCACTCCATTAACACATAATGGATGCCTTTAGATCAATTGAGCACAACCTAAATCAATTGAAATGATTTAATTGTGTCTTAAGTACAATAATGCAACTCATGCTTTATTATACTTAAGAACTATTCATTTGTCCTTAATTAATCACGAAGCACCATCAACACATGATGAAGTGTTCTTTAATGATTAATGAGACAAATGAACTCAATTTAAATTATCATTTAAATTGATATGAGTATATATTAACTACACAAGTTTTCATATACTCATGTTGATGAAAGGTAATGATCCATTTTATGTAAATTGTATGGAAATGATCATTACTCTAAATCATCAACTATAGAATAAACTCCACATGTATATGTGCATAAATATGATTGACTTGGATATAATATGCACATACTTACTTTGATCATATTGGAGTATATCCCATAATACCATGAGTATACTTATAACTAGGCAATTCAAATATATACTCAATGATTTAGTTTCTTTGTCTTGATCCTTATGTGTATCAATAAGAATCGATCAATACAAAGAAACTATCAAGTTAAACCACGAACTCCCCCTAAGTGTGTGCATCCATGTAATATATGGATTAGGAAACATGATGCATATTTTGTGGTTAATATGACGGGGACATTCATATTTTAACTTGACTCCAAAGTATGCAACTAATATTAAGATGAATATGCAAACATACCTTGGGTTTTCCATTTTTCCATGCGATGAGACTAAACAAAGATATTCTAATCAAACAAGTTAGTCTCGATATAAGATTGACATTAATAACAATATCGCATTAGGGGATAAGCTTAATATTGGATTTGTCATTAATACAAGATTAGATTTGTCATTAACACCAAAACCATAACTAATGAAGGTTGAACTTACAATCTCCCCCTTTTTGGTGATTAATGACAAATCCAAGCTTAATGAGCACATTTTGGTTAAAACTATCATAATGAGAGAATTTAAGCTAATTGAACACATATGCATATTAATTCTCCCCCTTAATCATATTAAGCTCTCTTTTTAACCAAATGACATTAAGCAAGCTCTCTTTTTAACCAAATGACGTTAAGCTTCCTAATTCTCCCCCTTTTGGCATTAAGCACCAAAAATGGAAAAACTAAAAGATTAACTTGAAAAACATTTGCCCTTTTATTCATATTATTCTCCCCTTTTTGGCAAACATTTTTAAATATTCTCTCCCCCTTTTGTTTATTCAATTATTCTCCCCTTTTGGCATTTAACAATCTCTTTTAGGGGTCATATCTAATGAAGGTCATACAAGAATTTAAAAGAATACTAATGACCTTGGCAGTGAATTAGATTTTAGATACCAATTGAAAAAGGTAGGCAATAAAATCCCAAATGAAAAGGATATACAAGGAATAAAACAAGTTTTCATTTCAAATATGGCCTTATACCAAAAGAAGAAAACTCGAAAAGAGACCATATTCGGGATTTTGGATACCAATTTGAAGGAAGAATAAGCGCTTGCAATTATGGATACCACTTGTAAAAATTAATCTCAAGTGCTTTGCTTGAAAATCCAAGAGAAATGAGCATTTTTAAATTTTCATGAAGAACAATGCTCAACAAGAGAATTCCTCTTTAATGTATTTCAACTCATAAAGATTCTCACACAGAGAAGTCTTAGGTGGTTGAACTTACAATTTTAGCTTGAGAGGAAAAATCTTAATCAATAATATGGGTATCGCAAGAATACTACAAAGAGGCAATGAAATACCACTTGTAGGAAATAATTGAATTCAATGATACCACTTAAAAAGGAATCCATATAATCAAGGATATCACTAGAAGAAATGAATAATGAGAACCATGATACCTCTTGGAGAAGAGAGAAACTCAATGATACCACTTTGTAAGCATATGAAATGAATAAAAGCTCGATTGATACCACTTAGGATCAACTCACAAAGAATTGATACCACTTGAAAGGATTATCTATGATATCGATGGGTATCAGAGCAATATTCTCAGAACGATATACTTACGGGTATCGAAATAGAGCAAGGCTCAAGAATAATCAATGAAATCGCAAAGATTTAGTATCAGAGCAAAATAAAGATATGACATCACTTGGAAGCAATAAGTGCCCAAAACTTGCAATAAATAAACTCCCCAAGATATTCAACAGGTGAATCATGGAGTTATTTGCATTTGAATTGCACAAGTTTTGTCTTTTCAAAAGATCAAGTGAATATCACTCTTTAAACCAATTAAGTGCTCATAACTGATACCACTTGAAAATACAATCAAATAATTTTAGAAACTTTTGAAATTTTGCACAAATAAACTTTGGGATAGTAAGAATCATTTCTAAAAAGAATTTTTGAAAAAGAAGGTTCCAATCAAAAGATATCCCAAAAGAAAACTCTGAAAAATCTGAAATTTCAGACTTGACCTGCCATGGCCGGTGCAACCGCCCTGGGGCTGGTCCAACCGCCCCAATGGCGGTGCACAGCCTTGAGGCAGTCCAACTGCCCTGACAGGCTGAAAACCCTGATTTTTGCAAATTTTGGCAAAAACGATTCAAACGAAGTCCAATTGATTTGAAATTTTGCAGAGATGAACTTTGGACTAATTAGAGGGTTTTGCAAAAAGAATTTTCTGAAAATCAATTTTATTTTGAAGATTATGGCAATTTACGCTTTGAGGTATAAAAGGAAATTGATTTTCACGAAAAGCCTCAAAATGCAATTCAATTTGGATTTCATGCAATTTCTTTTTCCATGGCTTAGATAGGTGTATCAAGAATGTTTCTAGCCAAGATTTATAATGAAATCCAACTTGAAAGCCATCATTTGAGCTATATGCCTAAATAGGATATTTTGGATCAAATCAAACTGTTTTTGAGCCAAATTCGATTTTAACATATAGTTTTCACTTTGAAAACTTGTAAAACATTTGAAATACATAATAGAATACTTTTTCAAAGCTTTTCATAAATTTGGGCCTTTTAAATATGAATTTTGGTTCTTGATCTAAATAGTCCAATTTGAAGAAGCAATAGAAATCAAGTCAAATTCAACAACACAAGAATTCAATTAAAGCAAGGGGTAAGATATATAGATTTGAATTTTGTGTATGAGTCTAAAATACCATTTTGAATCACAATTCTACACAAGA
The DNA here is from genome assembly GCA_036346375.1 of Guadua angustifolia. Lineage (NCBI taxonomy): Eukaryota > Viridiplantae > Streptophyta > Magnoliopsida > Poales > Poaceae > Guadua > Guadua angustifolia. The sequence continues at coordinate 14,308,847 of CM070521.1, read as the reverse complement.
ATTGATCCAAATGGAGAAACTCACAAAGTGCAATAGTATGACCATTATGGGTCGATTATAATTTTTCGGTGAGTTTCAAAATCAAATAACTTTTGATAAGTTGGTCTTTTGAAAAACTTTTGAACACGAAAATTGTTAAGAATGACCAACTCTAAGATTTTTGTTTTGGAAATACTTTCAAAATCTTTTTACTTTTATTTCTATGAAAATCATAAGTTTAAATCAAAATCAAGATACTCGTAACTAGATTTTAGGCATAAAATTCAATTTCTTTTCAAAATAGATTTTGTGAAGCCAACACCTTTGGAAAACATTTCGAAAGCATTTGCATACATTATTCAACTAGTTTTTCACAAGAATAGTAATTAGTATACAAAGTTTTGACTTTTGGCTAAATGGTTTGATTTTGAAATTATATATATATGCACTTATATTAATATGGGCACACGTAGGGATGTGATACACATGAATATGAATTAACACCCCCCTAAATGTGCCACTACCTAACTTGCTCAAGATTTGCAATAAGAGAATAGGTAAGAGGCGAGAGCAAGTTCTTACAACAAGTGATCTAAATTGATTTTCATTAATATTTCAATATAACCTACACACGGCTATAAGACATAATAGTAATCAATTTAAATTCTTGTTACCGAGATGGCATTGGCTCATGATGGACTTGATTCCCTTCATGCTTGACACCACTTGTAGACGAATGTAATCTTTCTCCTCTTGATGTGCAAGCGTCCAATCCATCTCTTTATTGCCTAAAAATCTTTTAGGCGGTTTTTGGTACCCAATCCTTGTTGGGTCCGACAATGTTAGTCACAAGAGTTTTAGGAACCCAAATGGTCCTAATTTTAACATTATTGAATTGACTAACACGACTAGGAACGGTTTTGCGATAGTTATTCCTCCTAAGCAAAATATTTGGATTTAAGTGAGAGGACTTAGGAGGGCATTGATATTTTGCAAAGCCATTTCTAGTTTGATCTCTTCTAAGCATATGATAATTAAAATTATGAAATGGCTTAGAGGATCTAGCATTTGTAGCAAATGTTTTGCTATTATTTTTCCTAAGCATATGATCATCATGATTTTTCTTATTCTTAGGAAATTTAGCATTTTGAGCAAATACATTTCTAGAAATACTCTTCCTATGCAAATGAATATTATCATTCTTAGCCGGCATAGGGGATTTGACAAGTTTGGCAAACACATTGCCATTCTTGTCCTTCCTAAGCAAATAATTTTCATTAATGAGAATAGGCTTAGGAGTTATACCTTTGGGACAATCCTTACCGAAGTGTCCCTTTACCCGGCAATTGAAGCATGTCACGCTATTTGGCCCTCTCTTGACCGATTTGACTTGCTCCTTGCCGGTTTGCCTCATGGTTGATGCTTGTGGCTTGACATCCACTTGATTTGGGCACACGGAGGCGATGTGGCCCTTCTTGTTGCAAGTGAAGCATTTGATTGTCTTCGAGTGACGCGCGTTGTGCCTCGTCTTGCTATTCTCCCTCTTGGAGTTGTGCAGAGTCCTCGCTTGTCTTGAGCGCCCTTGGCTTGCTCAAGATTTAAATCGGAGGGCTTTTCCTTAACGCACCTCTTCAAGTCATTTTCCAACTTAATGACTTGAGCCTTGAGCTCATTGTTTTCCTCTACAATATTAGCATCTAAAGACATAGAGGAACTAAAAGCATTTTCATTAGAGCAATAAGGCAAATCATCGCTAGATGTGGATATGCATTTATTTGATGAATTGATTGTAATAGAATTTAAGCAAGGCAATTCATCATCTAGATTACATTGAATAGCACTATCCACACTAGACTTAGAGAATTCCTTGAAAAGAACTTTTTCATGATTTTCTTTAAGCACATTATAATCATTTTGAAGTGAGTCATGTTCTAACTTCAAAATTTTATATTTCTTTTCTCTTTTCCAAGAAATTCATTTAGCTCCTCTAACATATTCATTAATTCATCGTAAGAGGGCTCACCTTCATCATCACTCACCTCATTTTTACCTTTTGCCACGAAGCAACGAATTTTTGATATAAGTGAAGATTAAATGCCGCTTGAGGCGGAGGTTGAGGTTGAAGGAGATGTCGACCATTACTTGATGTTGAAGTTGAATCGTCAACGACACTTCTTCCTCATTGCAATCCTCAATCGATGTGGATGATTCAAATAAGTCTTGAAGTTTAATCCACATTGCATGAACGCTTGAGAGGTTGCAAATGAGATTGAAAATATCTACGCTCACAACGCTAAACAAAACGTTAGTAGCTTGAGCGTCGAGATGTAGACATTTCTCCTCTCCTTTAGTTGGAGCAATATCATTTATCGGAGAAGAAATGCCAACATCTACGATCCACCATATTTGTGGGCTCATGGATTTAAAATGTGAAATCATAAATGGTTTCCATTGAGCATAATTTGATTCATTAAACATGAGTGGATCGTGAGAGTGCACTAAACCTCTAGTTGCCATCCTTTTTACTCTCTAGACGGTTAAGCCTAAAATGAGAGTGACCGTGGCTCTGATACCACTTGTAGGGTCGAGGATGCGCCTAGAGGGGGGGTGAATAGGCATTTTACAAAATTAATCGCTCTCTAATCAATTCGCTCTAATACACCCCTAAGTCAAAACCTAATCAAAGATATATGCGGAAGCGATAAATAGGTTTTGACAATTTAAAGCCTAAATCAACTAGGCTCATTGGTGCACTATCTAAATTAAGTCTCTACACTAGAATTGCTAAATTGAACAATCAATTAATACTAAGCAATTCTAATACATTCAAGCAATCAATAATATGCACAAGGTAAATACTTGAAAGTAAAGAGACAAGGGACAACCGATGTTTTTCCGTGGTGTTCGGAGACTTGCGGTCTCCCTAGTCCACGTTGAGGCTAGCCCACACTTGGACCGGCTCCCGCTCGAGCACCGCCTCTTTCCACTAGTCGTGGTTTTCACGCTCGCGCGTAGGCTCAACCCGAACCTTCACAAACTTCGCCGGGGCTTCTCACACCTCGAGAGCTCCGCGCCGACGACGCCACGCCGTCTAGGAGTCGGCAACCTCCAAGAGTAACAAGCCGCCCTTCGCTTGAACTTCACCGGCACAACAAATCGCTCCTCGGTGATCACCAAGTGCAACACATGCACAAGGCCTCCCTCAAGTGCAACACATGCACAAGAGGCTCTCAAACCCACTCCTAATTGCAACACATGCAATTAGTTCACTCTTAGCTCAAAACCAAATGTGAGTGTGCAACACATGCAACACCTCACCCAAACTTTCAAACACAAGAACAACAACCTGCCCAAGCCCCCAAGGGGTGTATTTATAGCCCCACAAGAAAACTAGCCGTTTGGGGCTAAGCAGACAAAAGTCAAAAAATCCGGTCCGACCGCCCTCACGAGCCAACGGTCGGAAAACCGACTGATACACGGCACGGCCAGTCGCTGCCTGCCGGCCAGACCGCCCGTCCGGTCCACACCGACTCGGCCGGTTCGACCGCCAGCAAAACCCCGAAACATACTCCTCTGGAAAAATCAGGCCGCCCGAGGGCCGGTCCGACCGCCCGGCCGGTCCGACCGGACCAGGGCCGGTCCGACCGCCCTCACACCACCGGTCTGACCGCCCAGGGGCCGGTCACACCGCCCCTGGCAGAAACAACTCCAGAAATTCGCAAACCTTTCTCCGAAAAACCAAATGACATTCTTTGAGCCCATTAGATGATCAACACATGATCATACACACATGCAAAACACATTTGTACCAAATCAAACCATGCTCAAAGAATTCAACCAAATTGCAAAAACACATTTTGCAACCAACTCCAAATCTATTTGCAAACCGTATTAAGCAAATCAAACTCGAGTTTATGAGATTAATCCCTCTAGCCATGTGAAGGTCAACACAAGACCCGGTCAACTTGCCAACACCCGTTGCAAGCCCCACTCACATGCTCTCGAATTCGGACTCATAAACCTCGGTTTATTCGCACTGCTGAACTTGCAAATAACGCAATGAACATATTTCATGCTTGAGCACTACTCTTTGCAACACATGCAAAAGTCTAGCTCCAAGCAACATTAAATCAAGGTGCTTGAACTCTCTAATTGCAACACATGCAATTCTCTAGTTCAAAGCAACCACAAATCAAACTTCGACTAAAACCAAAACCATACGTATGAGCTCTTTACTCGCAACACATGCAAGCCTCTAGCTCCATACAAACACACAACATAAAATCATGCTTGAGCTCTCTCCTTTTGCAACACATGCAAAACTTAGCTCCAAGCAACACCAAGGTTTTATAAAGATGTTTTGCAAAACCAAAGCATGAAGCTTTAACTAATGCAACACATGCAAAAGTGAACTTCACGCAAACGCCAACGCACTAGCTTATCCTATTTGCAACACATGCAAATCAAAACATAATGCGAAAACCAAATACAACCAAGCATAAGTTTAACCCATTCGCAACACATGCCAAGTGGTTAACCCTCATGCAAAAACCAAATCCAAATGGTTTGAGCTTGAGTGAACGCGGAAATGAGATCATCAACACATGATGAAGCTCAAGCGAAAGAGGCAACCCCTCTTAATAGTACGGCGATAAAAGAACTAGACTCAAAGACTACAAAAGTCCTTAGCCTATCTAGTTATACCTTCGCCGCCCGCAAGCAATCCCCTTTGGGGTCTTTATAATCAACACTGGATTTCTCCCCCGGGATCTCTACTTGACTCCTCTTCGGGATCCACTCTTTACGCCCATCAACTCATGATGCCGTCCAAGTCCCGTTTTCATTCATCTCATCCATCTTTGGACCTAACTCAAACATAACTCATAAAATAGTTAGTCCAAGATGCATGGTTGTCTCAATTATCTCTTGCACTCCATTAACACATAATGGATGCCTTTAGATCAATTGAGCACAACCTAAATCAATTGAAATGATTTAATTGTGTCTTAAGTACAATAATGCAACTCATGCTTTATTATACTTAAGAACTATTCATTGTCCTTAATTAATCACGAAGCACCATCAACACATGATGAAGTGTTCTTTAATGATTAATGAGACAAATGAACTCAATTTAAATTATCATTTAAATTGATATGAGTATATATTAACTACACAAGTTTTCATATACTCATGTTGATGAAAGGTAATGATCCATTTTATGTAAATTGTATGGAAATGATCATTACTCTAAATCATCAACTATAGAATAAACTCCACATGTATATGTGCATAAATATGATTGACTTGGATATAATATGCACATACTTACTTTGATCATATTGGAGTATATCCCATATTACCATGAGTATACTTATAACTAGGCAATTCAAATATATACTCAATGATTTAGTTTCTTTGTCTTGATCCTTATGTGTATCAATAAGAATCGATCAATACAAAGAAACTATCAAGTTAAACCACGAACTCCCCCTAAGTGTGTGCATCCATGTAATATATGGATTAGGAAACATGATGCATATTTTGTGGTTAATATGGCGGGACATTCATATTTTAACTTGACTCCAAAGTATGCAACTAATATTAAGATGAATATGCAAACATACCTTGGGTTTTCCATTTTTCCATGCGATGAGACTAAACAAAGATATTCTAATCAAACAAGTTAGTCTCGATATAAGATTGACATTAATAACAATATCGCATTAGGGGATAAGCTTAATATTGGATTTGTCATTAATACAAGATTAGATTTGTCATTAACACCAAAACCATAACTAATGAAGGTTGAACTTACAGCAAGAAAGGGAAGAAGCGACCTCCTCCGGCCGGATCAAGCCAGACGGAGGCGAAGAAGCGCCATGTCGAGTGGGGGGACCGCGCCACGGTAAGGGCCCTACTAGTCGAGCCCCCGAGCTTGTGTTTATGTGCCTTGCCGTTTGATGAGCTTTCCCTTATGCAGCAGCAGAGCGCGGCTGCCGCCGCCAGGTCTTCGAGTATCCCCCCGCCCTCAGAGCCTCGAGCTCGGACCCCCGCCGCGGCGGGCGATGCGGAGCTGGCTCGGACCCCGAGACCTCAGGTCTCGAGGACACGCAAGCGCAGCGCCCCCTCGGCATCGGGGCAACAAGACCTTCGACGACCCTTGGCGAGGAGGAGACTGGTGACCCAAGTAAGCTCCCAGCGTCCCGGTCTGCGCCGTCCCTTTCGTATCTTTCTGGCTTAGTGTATGCTTTTGATCGCAGACCTTGAGCGCCCGAGCTTGAAACTTACCGCTTTGGACGATGGTCATTGTCCAGTATGCAGTCCGAGTCCGAGGAGGAAAACGCCGAAGCCGGTCCAGCCATGTGATCGTCGCCGCCGCACATTCTCCTTCCGAAGTCCCAATCCAGCCCCTGGTCGGCGAGTTTTATCAAGGGCTCGACGACTCGTTCGAGGAGAATGAGCCCGCGACCAGCGAGGACTTCGACACGGGCGAGGCCCATGACTCAGCCGCCGCCGATGACCTTCCCGAGGTCACAGCGAGGGAGGGCACTCAGGGCTTTGTGGCAGCACCCGTTTCAAGATAAAGGCTCGAGGTCGTCTTGGGAGTTCCCTCCGACCTAGAGCATCGGGGGCTAGCTGATGAGGGCTGGGTGCTCCTTGACCGGCCAGCGCACGGTCAACGGATCCTCCAAGCTCGGAAGGCCCCGACCACGACCTGGGTGCATACTGAGGCGCTCGACCTAGAGCGCTGTGAACCCGAGCTCGATCCCGCTCGACCTCTAACTCGGGCGGGATCTCGTTCGAAGCCTTGGTCCGCCCTGGGATTTCGGATCTAGCATTTGAACGGCAATTGCCAGAGAGCGGGTCGTGAGGATGACTCAAGAGTGTGCGGCAAGTCCGGGGCAGTTACCGCCAGCCCTCAATGTGCATGAAGGCCACTTCCCGAGGATCTCGCCCAGCCGTTACATGTAAAGGAGGTATAAAAGCCAAGACGCGCAGGCTCCGAAGGACAACAAGACAACCCAGTACACACAGCAGCTTGAGCTAGGAATCACCGTTACTATCTTGAGTTGTAAACACCTACCTGTACACCGATATAACAAGAATCACCGTCGCAAGGCGACTGGAGTAGAGCTATTACCCTCACAGGGGCTCGAACCAGGATAAACCCTTGTCTCGTGCTCGTTATCGTTTTGCTCCGACCATCATCACGATTGTCTTGTTCCTCCGTTCGAGCGAAACACAGCTCGGGTCTCATAATACACTGACCCCCACTTCACTTCTTGCGGTTGGCGATCCCGATCGTCGACAAGTACCGATTGTGATATGCCCCATCGTCACAATCAATTCAGTTACTTGTTCAGATCGTCAAGGTGACGCTGAAAGATGATTAAGGCTAGACAGTTGCTGTAAGTCAAGATGATAAGTGGATGGATGAGATACTAACTTAAGGCATACTTTAGTGAAGGAGGATCATTAGATCAAGGGTTCACGAGCGGAGTAGTGGTTAAGCTAGTGTTAAATGGTTGTAACCCATTATATTTGAAGGATCGAGATGGCGAACAGAGGGGGGTGAATGGTCGCAAATAAATTTTCCCCCAAAATACTCCAACTAAAACCTCGAAAGGATCGCGCAAAGGGAATCGTGAAAAACCCAAACAACTAGACAACTATGTGTACCCCTAGCTTGCATGGGTGAGTACCATAGAATATGTGGGGATTATATGTGGGGATTTTTTAAGTCACAATTCTGGTTGTCTAGTGTCCAAAATAAGAAGGAATCAATTCAACTCTTGCTTTTAGAAAGGAAATTGTCGGGGATTGGATATTCTCAGTAGACGACCATCGTATCCCGGCGGCCTCCGAGCATGCCCATGCTCAGACATCATCCCCAAGAAAGATCTTGGACGCCTTGAGCCTCCGGCCGGCCCCATCCTCCTCGAGCTCGCCCCAGCATGCACCGCCGAGAGTCCGCGACTGAACGACCATGTCTCTGAAGGACCTTGGGCTTCAAAAGCCGCGCGATCCACGAAGACGACGTGGCCTTAATTACGCGGTGGCTCAAGGATCGCGACGCCCATGATCTGCACGCCCGTGGTCTGCGCACCTGCTATCTGCGCCCACTGTACCCACATCGCGTTGTGCCCGACGGGAAGCAAGGGAACAACTCCGCCCACGTCCGAAACAGTGGCGTGCCCCCTGTAATAAATGCTGTGTCACTTGTAACCCCCTATAAATACCTTCTCGCACGAAGGGTTCAGGGTTCAGCGAGTTCGACTTCATTCCCTGTTTCCCTCACGCAGAGAGCTTATTGTTGGTGGTCTGGAGGATAGTCCTTAGAACCTCCCAAGGCCCCCCGAGCAAGCGTCTTGTAACACACCCTCAAGAAGTTATTACAATCACTGGATGTAGGGTCATTATCTCCCCTGCGAGAGGCCCGAACCAGGTCAAAAAGCCTTCCCCTGTTCGCTGTGATTGTCCCGACCATCTCGATCCGTTGCTTCGGCGAGCCCTCGGGCGACACACCCTCATGGAAAAGGGGCCTTAGGCTAATCCTCATTCAACAAGTAAGCTCGACGGGGACCGGTTCCCGAATCGTCGACAAATCAATTCAAATTACAAAAGCCACTTTCGGAAAAGCAAAAGCAGAATTTTGGTCGTTCTCAATTTGAGCAATGGTTGGTGGGTTTCTGAAGCTCAACAAATTTTGAGCATTTTTATCCCTATGTGAAGATGAGTTGTGAAGAACGCCAAAAATTTCACCTTAAAATCCTTACAAAAAATCATCAAAATCAAAGAACACAGATAGACAGAACTTGAGCGAGAAGTTTAGGGCTCGGTTTTCACCTCATGGTGCCCAAAAGTACAATAATTAGACTCCAAAATTTTTCTAAAGATGCATATGGGAGTACCCCACCTTTTCCAAGAAGAATAATTCAAAAGGATTTTTCTATATTTTTCTAAAAATCAAACACTAACTCATGCGTGAAGAACAAGTTCGACAGAGTTGCAAATTGAAAGAAAAGATGGTCTCTACTCAATTCAAGAGTGCAAAAGACATGTAAAACCATATGAACACACTCAAGACATCCAAGATCAGCATTTAGAAAGAGGGAGGCAAATCCAAATTGCAAGAAAGTAAATTGCATGAAAGTAAATTGCGAGAATTTAAATGCTAAATTTAAATTATGATAGTAAAGACATAATGTAAATGCGGAATTTAAATTCACAATAATGTAAAGAAATTCTTTGTATTTCTAGTGGGAAGGTTTACAAAGCCTCACTTCATGTGGGTAAAGCTCAAAGGAGCAACTCAAACCTTCAAGGGGAGGAGGTTACCCCTCCACCCCTATTTATACTAATCTTGGGCCACCTACCACCCTTGGATGTAGCTCTCAACCCTAGAGAACTCATCTAAGAGCTAGGATTTGCCCACTCACACAGCCATACAAGGGCTAACCCAAAACCCACACACATACCAGGGTTTTCTTGCACGGTTTTCAAAGCATACTACCTAGACCCGCTAACCTATCAACTAGACCACGATCCAACGGCCTTGTTGACACCAAAAAGCGTGATGTAGGGTTTCGCTTGCAACACACCGCATTTAATGCCGAGTTCAAGTGCAAAGCGTGCAATCGATTTGACCTCGCAATCAATAAGGAAAGAATTATGAAATTCAATCTAAGCCGATCCTTGGAGGCGAATCGGCTAAAATAGAATCAGTCAAAGACCGATTAAAAGGTAAACAAATTAGCCGATCAAGGCTAATCAGAAGGGTAAAGGTAGATCGAAGCCGCGACGCCACCGGCCGCTGAAGGTGATCGGGTCGTAGAGGCTTCGAAGACCTCCCCAGCTGTGGCCGCGTCGAGCGCCGAGGTCGCGGCATCCCGTACCACGGAAGTTGCGAATGCCACGGCGGATCCGGCCGCCACTCCCTTGAGGCCGGAAGCGAGCGGGGCTCCGGCCGCGGAGGTCGGGTCTAACATGGTGGCCGCACCTTCTCCCGTCGATGGGCTAAACCCACCGGAGGAGACAGAGGTTGACGATCGCCCGAGGCGGGGTTCAAACCCCGCCTGCGCCACCAATGGTGAGGATCGACCTCGGTACGGGCGATGCGGTCGACGAGGAGGAAATCCCTCGCGGTCGTATCGATGACCGCGAGGAGTTCACCCTCGCGCGCTTGAGGGTCATCTCAATGGGGTACGCGTCTTCCCGCATTCTCCATACTTGGTAGTCCGAGTTTCTTGTCCCTCCTCACTTTGGACTGCCTCTTTTGCCGTGCAGGCGATCGACCATGCCTCTCAAGGGCTACAAGGCCTCCAAGAGCACGCCGACGCCACCGAGAGGCCTCTGAATCTGAGAGGCGCGGAAGCCGGCGCTCAGGCTCATCAAGAACATCGAGGTTGAGCGGGGAGCTCGAGCAGATGGCCCAGGAGCTCGCCGACCTGCGCCAGACGATGAGGGCTCAGGAGGTGGCCCACGCGGCCGAGCTCGAGCAAGCCAGGACCTCCGAGCGCGAGTTCGGCTTTGAGGCCGTGGAGCAAGAGCGCGCACGGTCGGCCAAGGCACTCGAGGCCGAGCGGGCCAAGGTCGCGGCGCTGGAGAAGGCTTCTGAGGAGGCGTCTCTTCCTGAGCTCGAGGTCAAGATCCTCAGGCTTGAGGAGGAACTTGGGCGCGCCAACAAAGCGCTCGAGGACGAGCGAGCTAAAATCGAGGTCTTTGAGAGGGGCTCTGCGGAGCAAGCATCCTCTATGCCGAGGGCGTCCCCCGAGCTCGAGGCCAAAATCCTCGAGCTTGAAGGGAAGTTGGAGCGCGCCACCAAGGTGCTCGAGGCCGAACGGGCCAAGGTCGAACGCCGAGAAGGCTTCATGAGAAGGCGCCACCCGCGCCCGAGACCAAGGCCCCTGGGCTTGAGGAGAAACTTGAGCGCGTCAGTAGAGCGGCAAAGAGCGCCTTGGCCCAACTTGAAGACGAGAGGCACTGAGCATGGGATGCTTCCCAAAGAACCCTCCAACTCCAGGCGAGTGGCGACCACGAGAGCGAGAGTAGCCCACTCGGCGAGAAAATCTTGCCCGCGAGATGGCCGACTGTGAAAAACATTAACAAGCAAGGGATGCATTTAACGAAAATGATCGTTTTGGTAAACATAAGAAACCTCGTCCCCTGTTGTAAACCCGTAGCTTGGGGATACTTGTAAGTCTTTCTTGCTTCGCCTGTTTGCCGTGCCCGTGCTCTTTAGGTCGTGCGCCGGTGTAACACCCCAATTTTTTTCTTTTCTTGCATTTAAATGGTATTTTGAATTTTTGGGAATTTATGGAGTTTATTTGGATTTATTTGGATTTATTTTGAATTAAACCATTTATCAAATCAATTAAATAATAGAAAATTTAAAATAAATTTTTTCTGAAAATATTTTAGTTGAGTCACAAATGTCCTAAAATATTTATGAGAATTTTTCCAGAATTTTTCTGATATTTTTAATGCCCCAAATAAATTATTTGAATTTTGGGAATTATTTTTAATCGAAAAAGAATTAAAAATCCGAATGAATAGTACTGGGCCGAGTACTGTGCGGCCCGCTCCGGAAAAACCCTAGCGCGCCAGCCGTTCGATCTTCATCCGACGGCCCTCATCGCGCCACGTCACCCAACCCGATTCCTCGCCGGATTCCGCCGCCGCCGTGTGGGCCTCGGTTTCCGCGATTTTCACGGAAGCCGAGGGCACTATTTATTGCGCCGCCACCCGTGTTGGGATCCTTACCTCGCGCCGCACCCGTCCGTACTCATCACGCCGCCCGAGACGCCGCCGCCTCGCCGCACGACCTCGCCGAAGTTCGTGGAGTCACCGCCGCGGTTTTTCTTCGTCTCCGTCGCCGGTGAAGCCGCTTCGCCGACTTGAAGGTCTCCCTCGAGTTCCTCAAGAGGAGACACACCGAGGGTAACCCATTCGACCGGAGACACGCCGGGCGCCATGCGCATCGTCGTCTTCCCGGCTCCGTCGAGCCAGCCGCAAGACCATCACCGTCGCCCCGAGCTCCGTCGACCGTCCGATCGCGCATCAACGATCCAGATCCCGCCACGTCGCCCTTAAAACAGTAAACTTCATCTTCCAATCTCCGCCATTAGATGCAAATCCGAGGGTCGCCGTATTGCCACGTCGCCGTTCACTGTGCACGAGACGCTGACAACACGGACCCACATGTCAGTGGCACCGCACCACTCACTGTGCATGAGACGCTGACAAGGCGGACCCACATGTCAGCCGCACTGTGCATTGTTCACACGAGACGCTGACAGCATGGGCCCACTCGTCAGCCGCACGCACCGTGCGTGTGACGTCACCGCCGTCATCGCCGACGTCACGATGGGACCCACTTGTCGCTGAGAGAGCCGAGTCGTCCGACGTCACGATGACGTCATCTTGACGCCATCATGGGAGCGTCGGGGCTGCGTCGGCAAACCACGTGTCACTCTCTGGTGGCGACCGTGTCACAGATGACGCAATAATTAATTTTCGAAAAAGAAAATATTTATTTAATTCGGTATATTGATTTTAAATATATTTTGAAACTTCAAATGCTTATAACTTTTATGCTTTTAACTCCGATTTGAGTGATTCCAATTTCTATAAATTTGTAAAATTGTGATCTTTCTGTTTATGAATTTTAATTGAATTTTTGAGCACTGTTTGTCTACTGTTTATTTATTTATTGTTGTTTAATTGCGTCTGGCGTAGACGTTGAAGTGCGAAGGTTTCGAGGAGAAGTTCGACCTGGGAGCAAGTTCAGGAACCAGAACCAGCACTTTTTGAAGGCAAGTTGTGTTTGATCATGTTGAACCTATTAGAGCAAATTATTTTGATTTAAACTATTGCATGCTAATTTGATAGAAATGACTTTGAATAAGTTTGGGATTAGTTAAATGCCTAGTTGCTCTATGCCACCTTGTCATATATAATTGTAGACCATGAATCCTTTGTCACCCTAGGTTATGAATTAATAGTTGGACATTAATAATTTGCCAACATGGGTTGAGTAGACCGAAGTAGTGTGCTTAGCCTGCCACGAGGACAATTCATGATTTTGGAACACCAAAGTAAATAATGACTTAATGAGATATGGAACACGTTTTGTGAATGAGACATGTGTTATTGAGTTGATGATGGCACGTGGTGCAATGGTAAAGAACCGGTGGGAAAATGATTTAGGCTGGGGCAAATGGCAAGGTTGTTTCGTGGGCCAAGAGTGGCAATCAAGGTCGATTTGGTTTTTATTGGACATGGATATTTGAGTTACACTTGGTTAGTCTTGCCTCGGTCAACTAAGGACTTAACCTTGCGAGCATTTGAACTGAGTCTCTCATACAGCCACAAGCTCCGTAATGGGACGGGCTTAATGAGTAAACCGGAAATCTATTCTTTGGTACTGTCGTGGTGGTGTGAGGCCCGGAGAAGCGGAATGAGAACTCACATGGCGCAAGAGGGGGGCCCTGGGTGTGGTAACCAGTCCCTCCAGTGTTGAAACCTTAGCGGGCAGTACTGAGTTTAGATGGAACTTTGGAAAGGCTTCGTTACGGTTATTTGCCTTGGTGGTATTTGACCTGTATCTTGTGGGTAAAGTGTATAACCTCTGCAGAGTGTACAACCTATTCGAATAGCCGTGTTCACGGTATTGAGCATCGCTTCGGTGATTACTGATCAAGGGTTAGATTTTCATAAAATGAATTGTTTATGGAAAAATGCTTGGGTTGGTAATGAGGAACTTGACTTAGGATGGAAAAAGGATTTACGATTGAAATGTTTGTGAAAGCTATTATTCTTACTACTGCTTTTATCGCTTTGCAATCTATTACTTTGCTTATCTTGAATCTTTGTATCGCTCATGAACCATAGCCTATCCTTTGTACTAAGCCATGCATGTAGAATATTAGAATTGCATTCATGCATGACTTGTTGAGTGCTCAAAGTACTCACCCACAACAACACAACTTCAGTTGAAGAAGAAGCAAACCTCGCCGGAGGAGGAGTATCGGAGGAGCCGACAAACTAGGGAGCGAGCCCGGTCGGTTACTGTGACAAATTGGTTGGCGCCACGAGTTGATTTTATTTCATTGCTTTTGAATATTTTAATAAGTCTTAGCCTGCGTCGTATCTTTGTAATTTGACCATAAGGTCAATCAACTAGTTTGAGTATTTTATTGAAGTACTACATTATTTCGCTGGTTATGACTGTGATATATACCAATGTTGAGACTGTGTGCACTAGCGTGATCCTAGACTATTGCTGAATACACAGAGGGTCCGGATTTGCAAACCCGGGTCCCGACAGCCGGTAGCCTTACCTAGCCCCCGTTGGGCCCGAGGTCGAGCGACGCGTGCCTTGGGCACAAGACGTAGATACGGACGAGAGGCCACGACCTGCAAAGTTGAGGGACAATTCGCAAAGGTAGAAGGACACGAAGCGAACGTCGTTAAGTAGATTAGTGTTCGTACAGCCCTTGCAACCATGCGCATTGCTCGACCGTCCAAGCGGCGAGGTTCTTGGCTCGAGCCCGGGCACAGGGAAGAGCTAGATTGCGAAGAGGTTCGGCTTACGTTTAGCTCGTCTGCTGGGGGTGAACGCAGAACCCCGCGCCACTTAGACTTAGAGCGAATCGCCACATGCCGAAGGTCGTGATCGAAAAGAGAAGGAGTCGCCGAAAAAAGAAAAGTAGCAACACAAGGGGAAGCAGATATAAAAGGGCAAAAATGAAAGACCAGCTTTTATTGAAATGTGAGGCATAGAGGTTACACATAAAACTTCCGAAGCTGATCTATGTTCCACGAGCTAGAGAGCTCTCTGCCATCGGGCATCGCTAGCCGGTAAGCCCCCGTGCGATCTGTTGAAATAATTCTATAGGGGCCCTCCCACCGGGGGGATAACTTGTTGGTGCTGGACGAGCTCTGAATCTACCTCAGGGCTAGGTCCCCAACAAGGAGCTTCCTAGGTCGTACCGACCGAGACGCATGTCTGCGAAGAGCTTGCAGGTAGTGCGTTGATCGTAGCAGTGCACAACATCTTACTTCTTCTGCGAGGGTGAGGTCGAGAGACCGTTCGTGCTCGAAGTCGACTTGGTCGACCAAGCTGACCCTGGCAGAGCCCAGCGTGACCTCAGGAGGCAAGACGGCTTCGGCATCAATCTGAGCCGGAAGGGTGTGGACCACGTGGCTCGGCTTGTAGTGGTACGAATAGACCATAGGATGGTGGGAAGTTCGTCCCACCTGTGCCTTGCCATATCGGTCGAGCTCATCTCGCAACCCGTTTCTTTCACGCTGGACAATTTGCGGTTCGCTATGCCATTCTCCGTTGCTTTGGGGTGGGCCACCGGCCGAAGCATATTTTGATGCCGAAGTTCCTCGCAAAACTCCCGAACAACTCATTTGGTAAACCGGGTACCGTTGTCGTGATAAGTTTACATGGAACCCGTGCACTGTGACCACGAACAAGCGGAAGAAACGAATCGCCGCCCGAAAGAGCTATGGTCGAGACCGGTTCAGCCTCTATCCACTTGGTGAAGGTGTCGACAATGACGAACAGAACTTCTTCCCCGTGGGCTTGAGGAAAAGGGCCGAGGATGTCCAAATTTCATGTCGAGAAGGGCCAGGCGAGCGGGATGGTCTGGAGCGCGTAGGCGGGCTGATGCGACTTCCGGGCATGGAATTGGCATGCTCGGCAGGTGCGGACGATATCATGAGCGTCCTGAAGCACCGAGGGCCAATAGTACCCCATGCGGAAGGCCTTCCCGACCATTGTCCTGTACGAAGAGTGCGCCCCACAGAGGCCTGAGTGAATGTCATGTAGTAGGTACATATCCTCCTCCGTGGAGATGCACCGCGTCAGGATGCCGGAAATATTGCGTCTGTAGAGCTCTCCCTCGACAAGTGTGTATAAGCTCGCCCGGCACTTGATCCGGCTCCTCTCGACAGGGTCGGGTGGCAGGTCGCCCCGTGAGAGGAAATTGTGAATGGCCTCGGCCCAGGAGGAAATGCCCTCGACCACAGCGACCATGGCCTCTTGGTCGGAAATCGACGGGGCCGATAGCGTTTCCAGGATGACGTCGGGTGGGATATCGTCGTCGGAGGAGCCGAGCTTGGAGAGGAAATCCGCACTGGAGTTATCCCGCCTGGGGATATGCTTCAGCTCCAAGTTTTGGAACCACTTCTCCATCTTGCGCGCCTCGGCGAGGTACTTTGCCATCGAGTCTCCCGAGCACTGGTAGTCCTTGTTGAACTGGTTGATGACGAGCTGGGAGTCGCCCTTCACGACCAGACGGCGCACGCCCAAAGCCTTGCAAGCTCGTAAGCCGGCCAGGAGGGCTTCATACTCCGCCACATTGTTGGTCGCTGGAAAGCCAAAACGAATTACGTACCTCAACTTATCGCCGCGCGGGGTAAGGATAAGGATCCCAGCCCCCGAGCGCTTGAAGGACCTCGAGCCGTCGAAGAACATGACCCAGGGCTTCTCCTCTTCGTCTTGAAGCTCGGGAGCGGGCTGCGACATCTGCTCGACCACGAAGTCGGCGAGCACTTGCGATTTTATGGTTGTGCGTGCCACGACCTGGACGTCGAACGCCGCCAGCTCCATGGCCCACTTGGCGATTCGCCCGCCACCCTCCGGGTTCCTCAGGATGTCCCCGAGCGGGAAGTTGCTCGGGACGACCACGGAGTGCGCCTGAAAATAGTGCCGGAGCTTCCTCGAAGCCATGAGGAGAGCATACAACAGCTTCTGTACCTGCGGGTAGCGCTCCTTCGGGCCGTGCAAGACCTCGCTGACGTAATAGATTGGGTCTTCTTGAGCCCCCGCTCCGCCACCAGATCGGATCGACAACAGTGGGCGGTGGCGCGCAGGTAGAAGAAACTTCTCAACAGTTGCGGCGTTGTAAGGAGAGGTGGGGACAATAGATATACCTTCAGGTCGTCGAAGGACCGTTGCGCCTCTGGAGTCCACTCAAAGCCCCCGTGCTTGCGCAGGGTCCGAAAGAATGGGAGCCCATGCTCGCCAAGCCTCGAAATGAACCTGCTGAGGGCGGCCATGCGGCCGGTGAGGCTTTGCACCTGCTTGATCGAGGTCGGGGGCGCCATCTTCTCGATCGCCTCGATCTTCTCCGGGTTTGGACCAACCCCCGAGCCCCCGATCATGTAGCCGAGCACCTTACCGGACGCCGCGCCGAACACGCACTTCTCAGGGTTGAGTTTGATATTGTGCATGTTCAGGTTAGCGAAGGTTTCCTCGAGGTCACGGATGTGGTTGCCTTCAGAGAGGCTTTTGACTATAATATCGTCCACGTAGACCTCGAGGTTACGCCCGATCTGCGGCTCGAACGTCCTGGTCATCAGACGCTGAAAAGTGGCCCCCGCATTGCGCAAACCGAATGACATGGTCGTGTAGCAATAGGTGCCAAAAGGCGTGATGAAGGTTGTCTTGCTCTCGTCGTCGACCGCCAGCTTGATCTGGTGGTACCCCGAGTAAGCGTCCAGAAAGCTCAACATCCTGGCATTTGCGGTGGAGTCGAAGATCTGGTCGATGCACGGAAGCGGGAAGTTGTCCTTTGGGCAAGCCGAGTTCAACCCCGTATGGTCGACGCACATTCTCCACTTTCCGCCTTTCTTCTGAACGATGACCGGGTTGGCCAGCCACTCAGAGTAATCAATGTCCCGGATGAATCCAGCCTTCAAAAGCTTGTCAAGGTTCTCCTTGATGACTGCGACCTTCTCCGGGGAGAAGCGATGCGTACCGTCGTCAGACAAAGTCGGGAGCCGGATCCCACGCAATTTGTGCTCGATCACCTCCCTCGACGCCAGCATGTCCGCTGGCTCCTGCGAATATACCTTTGTTGGCGCGAAGGAAGGTGACGAGCTCGAGTTCCTATTTGGAACTCAGCTCGGTGGAGACGTGGACGCACCTGGTCGGGTCGCTCTCGTCGAGCAGCACGGCCTTTGTAGCCCCGCTAGGCTGGATCGCCGCCTTCTGGCGGGCGTTCTTCATCGTCGCCTCCGGGCCGCGCTGGGGCAGCATACCTGCAAGGGCCAAGGCCTTCGTCTCGCATCCATGTACCGCCTGTAGATCGCCCCGCACGGTAATGATGCCGTTGGGGCCGGGCAGCTTCATGCATCGGTGGCCATAGTGGTTGGCGGCCATGAATTTGACCAAGGCGGGCCGCCCGAGGATGGCGTTGTACGAGAGGTCGCCCTCGACCACCTCGAAGGTGACCAGCTCGGTGCGAAAGTTGTCCGAGCCGCCGAAGGTGACGGGCAAGACCACATGCCCCAGGGGAATGGTCGAGCTCCCGGGCACATTCCCGAAGAAGGGAATGGCGACGTTCTTGACCTTCGACCAGGGAATCTGCATCCGGTCAAGTGCCCCTGCCTGCAGCAAGTTAAGAGAGCTGCCGCCGTCGACCATGACGCGACCGACCACGGTGTTGCTGATGGTCGGGGTCACGACCAAGGCGGTCTTCAGGTCTCGGGCCATACCTGGGAGAGCGTCCTCTGGAGAGAAGGTGATGGTGGCCCCAACCCACTTGCGTGGTCGCCGATGGGTTTCCGGCGACACGGTAGATGGTCACACGGCGGCCTTGACTCGCGCCGTCTGCGGTAGGCCAACGAGCCACCGAAGATAACATCGATCCGGCTACGCCTTTGCCGAACTCCAAATTGGGTCGTCGTGTTCGCACCGTTATTTACCTCGTCGGCCGGTCGTCGATCGCCGGAGCACACGAGCATCTCACCCCGCCCATCGTAGAAAGCATCCAGCTTATTTTGCCAAGCCTGCAGGCCCGCAGGTCGTGGCCAGCCGCCCTGTGGAATAGGCAGAACTTGGCTTCGCTACTTCGTCGGCGCTCGGCCCCCTGCGGCCGAACATCGGTCCGCCGGGACCCAGGCCGTTGGCCCTCCTGCTGGGGCTGGTTCTTCGCCTGGTGGGGTCGAGGCCGACCTTGGCGAGGCTTAGAGTCCTCCCGAGGTTGACCTCGGACCTCGAGGACCTCGCGCTGGCCATCCGCCGAAACGATCACCCGCGGTAGGCCTCCGCCGCCCCTGCGATCGCGCTTCCGCTTCTTGGAGGAGGTGCCGTGGTCGGCGCCCCTGGAGCTGGACGGGCCGGCTTCTGTTTGGTTTAGACCAAGCTTACCTTGGTCGTAGTCGCGCTTCCGAAGGATGGGCCGTCGTCGTCGCGTCTGCGCACTGCTCCGCCATGCGGAAAAGCTTGTTGACGCTGAGCCTCGACGTGATCTCCAGGTCCTCGGTGAGGCGTCGATCACGGACCCCGAACTTGAAGGCTTTGATAATGGCCTCATCAGAGATGCTCGGGATCAGGTTCCTCGTGCGGATGAATCGCCGCACAAAGTCGCCAGAGCGCTCGTTTCTGCCCTGGATGACACGGTCCAGTCCTTCTCCTGCCTACCGCCGAATAACTCACGAAAGTTGGAGCGAAGGGCGCTCTGGATTTGGCGCCACGACCTGAAGGAGCCGGGCTTCTGGTTAAAAAGCCAGGTCCTCGCGGCACCGCCCAGCACGGTCGGGAGGTAGTTTGCCATCACGAGCTCGTCCCCCCCGGCCGCCAAGATAGCGGTCGAGTAGATGGACAAGAACTCGTCAGGGTTCTTGGTCCCGTCGAAGCGCTCGATCAGCGCGGGCTTGAACCGAGCCGGCCACCGCACACGACGAAGGCCGTCGGAGTACGCCATGCAGCCATAGGCCGGAACTGGTGCACGCCGGTCGTGGTCGTCGCCGACAAGATCCCGGCTGCTGCCGGATTCGGAGTCGAGGCTTGTTCGGCGGCCCGACCTGCGGTGGGAACGCCCATGGTGCCGGGCACGGGAATCACCTGGTTGGTAACGCAGGCGGTCCTGGACCCTACGGCGCCTGGGCGGAATGTCCCGGGAAAGGTCCGCAGACTTGCTGCCAGTCGACTCGGTGTGGTCTGGCTCGGGCCTGTCCCTGCCTGGCGCGGTGCCCGTGAGGCGCCGGTGCGTCTGCGTCAAAGCCTCATCCCGAGCCCGTTGCTCGGGGGCTGGCTCCTGTGCAGGAGGCGTCCGGCGCGGGTGACGGCGTGACGTGTTATCAATACTTCTCTGGGAGCGGGTCCCCGAGTGCTGGCTTCGGTGCTGCGGAGGTACGACCTCGGTCGCAGCCCGATCGAGTTCTTCGCCGTGGCTCGCCAAAGAGCTCAGACTCGCCCTATCGGGTCACCATGACCCGAGCGATAGCTCGGGCGCGCCCGGTGGGTGGGAGCCTGGGCGGCCCAGAAGACGTGCTAGCCTTCTCCTGGGCCTCCCGCCGGAGAGCGGTTATGGCTTGGTTGATGGCAACCTGCACCATCCGGCGAGCGTCTTCAGGAGTCTGCGGATCACGGTCATCCGCTCCTCCCTCGGCGCCTTGAGCATCCGCCACTAGAACGTCTTTGCTTTCGGCGGCGGCGGCGAAGGTGAAAACAGGGACACGGAGTCGGAGTCCGTGCCCGAGGAAAATTCTTCGATGAGGTGTGCCATGCTCCTGGGATCCTGGTGTCGTTCCTGTGAAAGAGCAAAACAATCGGGCCCCACGGTGGGCGCCACCGCCGACGATCGGGATCGCCAACCGCAAGAAGTGAAGTGGGGTCGAGTATTATGAGACCCGAGCTGTGTTTCGCTCGAACGGAGGAACAAGACAGTCGTGATGATGGTCGGAGCAAAACGATAACGAGCACGAGACAAGGGTTTATCCTGGTTCGAGCCCCTGTGAGGGTAATAGCTCTACTCCAGTCGCCTTGCGGCGGTGATTCTTGTTATATCGGTGTATACAGGAGGTGTTTACAACTCAAGACAGTAACGGTGATTCCTAGCTCAAGCTGCTGTGTGTACTGGGTTGTCTTGTTGTCCTTCGGAGCCTGCGCGTCTTGGCTTTTATACCTCCTTTACATGTAACGGCTGGGCGAGATCCTCGGGAAGTGGCCTTCATGCACATTGAGGGTCGGTAATCGCCTGACTTGCCGACACTCTGAGTCATCCTCACGACCCGCTCTCCGCAATTGCCGCTCAAATGCTAGATCTGAAATTTCAGGTGGACCAAGGCTTCGAACGAGATCCCGCCTGAGCTAGAGGTCGAGCGGGATCGAGCTCGGGTTCACAGCGCTCTAGGTCGAGCGCCTCAGTACGCACCCAGGTCGTGGTCGGGGCCTTCCGAGCTTGGGGGATCCGTTGACCACGCGCCGGCCGGTCAAGGAGCACCCAGCCCTCGTCAGTACTAATCTAGAATTGATTGTGACTATGGGGCATATCACAATCGATTTTGAGCTAGAACCAATGGTGATGTACCACATTAGAACCGGCTGTGATGCGTCACCCATCACAAACGGTTCTAAGCTCAGAAATGATTGTGATGTGGGTGTTTGATTTTCAATACACAAATTATAGTACACATATCACATTTACAATATCTAACATAATATATAAAACACAAATATATCACATAACATTCACATTGGATAATATTGTTTACATACCACATAACATTCACAACACAAGCATATCACATTCACAATACACATACCATTCACATGATATAATATTGTTTACATATGCGCTTGCACTACACCATGACACAATATTACCGTCAGATGGCTATCGGAAATAATCAGTGATCACCAACAAACTATCTGTCGGCAAAGTTACGCAACAGACTATCTGTCGGTAATACTTCTTTCAGAGTCAGATTGTCTGTCAGCAATTATACATGTATTAAGGACTGATTATGTGTCGGTAAATCTCATATTGTGCATCAAACTGTCCGTCGGTAAAACTATCATAACTAACTATGTGTCGGCAAATATGTAGGAGCGAAAAATTCAATGCGCGGCAAGATTCGGCAGGAGAACAAAAACTGCTAGGTTTCCCACTGTACATCACACGCGGCTCCTTCGCCAAAATCCCCAAATCCCACTGCCTCCCACGCGCCTTCCCCCCGTCGCCGCCCCCACGCACGCTTCCCCCGCCGCCGCCCCACGCCTCCCCACCTCGCCGCCGCCTCGCCATCGCCCCCACGCGTGACTTCCGCCCTCGCCGCCGCCCCGCGCTGCTTCACCCCCCGCCGCCCCCCCGCGCCGTTCTCTCCCTCATAGTGCCGCCACTCGATCCCTTCTCTCCCCTCACAGCTCGCCACCGAAACCTCCCTCCTCTCCCCTCATAGCGCCGCCACCCAAATTTTCCCCTCCATCCAAATGCGTTCAGCTGCCTCCGCCGTGTCCGCGCCTCGCTCCCCCACCTCATCCCCCCAAGACTTCCGCCGCACCTGCTCCCGGCTGCCTTCAATCTGCTCGACACTTTGCCTCCTTCTCGTCTCCGCCTCCGCCTCTTCACTGGAGGCCTCTTCGCCCGCGGGCCGCAGCTCCCTCCTCAGGCCCTCGCTGCAGGCCCCCGCCACCGTCGCCTTAGGCCCCCGCCTGAGGTCCCCGCCGCCACCCGCCTCGGGCCCCCGCCGCTGCATCAGGATCCTCGCCCCCGCCTCAGGCCCTCGCTAGGAATTTCGATTTTGAAGATTTCTTGAATCTGCTACCTATTCTGAACTCTTAAGGTATTTTTCCAACGATCTTGTTAGTAGTACATTGCATAACTTGTGATAAGTAGAATGAGGACAGCTAGTGAAGAATGCTTGGTTATTCAGATTTTTATGGAAGATCTTTGTTATATAGATTTTTATCATGGTTCACTCAAAAGAAAATGTCTTTTAAGGTTTTGCAATGAAGTTTGTTATCAAAAAAGGTTTTGCGGTGAAGTGATGGATGTTTGACCTCTCCTTGTTTATATTCAGAGATGTCTTTGCCTTGATTGATTATCATAGTAGTTCTTTTCATTTTAGGTGCAGAAATGTCACAATCATAAAAAACATTGCATATGCCTGTATAGTTGGATATTGTTCCGTTGTCATTGTTGCGTGGACTGGTTATCTTGAATGAAATGTTTGCTCTCCTTATGCATAGCTTTTGTGACATGTTGTTTTAATTAGAGTTACCATGCTCCTGTTTTCCTTTTGTTCACCACACTATCCTTTTCATGTGTCTTAACACTATCTTGTGCCGTGACTATTAGTAAGAATAATCTGTGAGGAAGCTATCACCTATAACGAGATCATGCCATGTCACTTGGCAGATTTTGGGGATTTATCTATCACCTTTTTAAATGTTCGAACCAATGTGTTGTACAATTGCACATCTATGTCACAACCATACCTTTTATCCTCTTTTGAGTACCACACAAACCCACCTCAAAATTTTGACCGCTTATTTGTTTCATATTTGTTATGTTCATTGTCGTGGTCCACTTCGACTTGTTGTTTGAAGAGGGAAAATCCAAATGTTCCTGGGTTAGTCTTGATGACATCACTAATTGCTTGATAAGAGGTAAAAACCTTCTGCAGTAAATTGTCTGTAATTTGTTTCTCATAAAAGCATTAGTTTAACTATCAAAAGGGCATGGCTTTAATTCTGGAACGGCATTATTGTGCTTGAACTACATGGTAACACATCAGTCTCTGATCTGCTAGAACTACATGGTGTTTGGTGGGGTATCCTATTCTGCTTTGATTTTCATAAGTCATAAGCTTCTCAAAATAGTTTGAAGCTTATTATTATGCATATGGCTTATGAAAGGAACTGGTTAAATTTGTTTGGATTACAGTCTGATGTTTATGTTTATATTAAAGGTTGGGATAGAGATTGCAAAGCTCTTCTTGAACAAAGGAGACACGGTATGGAACTATGGATTTTGCTTCGTTCCATATTTTCAAATTTCAACATATGGTTGCCTTTCTGTAATCCTTCTAAGAATTGATGTGTTTTTTTTAACTTTTTGATTCAAAATGGTGCTTTATCACTGGTTGTTTCCTGAAAACTGCTCGCCTTTATCCATAGAAAGAACTTGTTGAAGTAGCCAGACTTTTGTTCTGGCACAAATTTCTTTAAAATCCAATGAACCTCTATATGTCCACTTCAATTAAAACTTAGTTTTCATGAGCTAACTCAAAATTTAAGTGCAACACTGTGGAAAGATGCTTCTAATTTTGATTGGAACTTGTAAACGTCAAATCATCATGCTAGTTGTTTCATGTTGACACTGATTCGAAATTCTGAACAAAGTTTGTAGTTCTATCTTGTTAACAAGAAAATGGGTTCACCACCCCCAACTCCACTAATGCAGTGTCTCTATGAGAAACCCTCTCAGCCTTGATATTTGTCTCGGAAAAAAATTTGATACCCTTGTTTGGCTAACAATAAGCTAATTCTCACGCACCGTAGTTACAATTCTTTTATGTGCTTTCAAGATAATCTTTGTTGAAATTTAAATATTTTTCCTGACATATTGAAAAGATTGAGGGTTTTCGTGCATGTGATTGCTTAAAACATGGCTATTTGTTAGTTTGTCCTTTATGTCATTAACTGACTTTGGAGGTGTAGTATTTATGCCACTATGGAAATTCTTCGTAATTTCTATTGTCACGAGATCGCCAAGTCCAAAATACAATTGTTGCTGAAAATGGACCTTTGGTTACTACTCCTCCGATGGTACATTTATGCTATGATGATATAACTATTTCACATCGTACTAAGAGATCTAAAGCAAATACTAGTTTTACACGGTTCTGTTAAAATGTGGAACGGAAAGTGTGGAGACCTGCATTTACACATATACTCCTATCCACATTGAAGTTGTTAATGTGAGAATCTTCAAGTATGCCACTTTGTTATACTCAACAATGTGAAGATTTTCAAGTTGTAGAGCATTTATTAGTATACATAGCTGATTATGATTTTTCACTTTTTGATTGGTGGTTCTAGAACCGGCATATCTGATTCAATTTTCTATTGTATTGAATTTCCTAGTTTACCGTATACTTCACCTTTTACTAAAATTTAGCTGAATCATGCCATAGATTTTTGCCCGCCATGTAGACTCTCATTTGTATTTATCACATGTCCATCTACATATTATGGCACAGTACTAGTGAGTAATAGGACAGTGACTCGGTGAGTGCCAGTGAAATAGTAAGTGGGGATATATCGGTGAAAACCACCCTTATCATGTAAACTCCGTGAAAACCATATATAAAATTTTTTAAAAATTGTTGAAAAAATTACCATACGTAGGGGTATCTTTCAAATGCTATTGAGTTTGGTCTTTAAATTTTACAGGGTTGTAGAAGCTAACATTCCCTACTAGTATTTTTTTTAGAATTTTGGAAAATATTTACATATGGTTTTTGCTTTTTACAGAGTTCACACGATAAGCGTGGTTTGCGCTTGATATGTCCCCGTAGTATTAGAACCATAACAGAAGAGCTTACCAAGGTAACTACTTGTTTCTAGGTTGCTTCAAAGACTTCATGACAATCGCAAAGTCGTTCTTATCGGTGAACGAACTTTTGGCAAGGTTTGAACCACACAAATAGTGGATCCTATGGCAATGCCCTTTACGTGACCAGCGAGGCTTATAGAGTCCCTTTTTTATGTGTAACTTGGTGTCTTGGATATGGCAGGGCTTAATCCAATCCGCATTTGAACTTCATGATGGTTTGGGCATTGTCGTCATAGTTGGCAAGTATGTGACACCAAATCACAAAGACATCAATTGATATGGAATTGAACCAGATTAAATCCGTCTTCTTTGGTGCTATTCACATTCACCCGATTTTCTTTTGTTACACTCAAAATATGCAATGTAATTACCATTGGCTGAATTTTCTTTTATGCGACAAATTTTAATGAAGCCGTGGATTACCTTTTGCATCACCAAGTAAGAAATTAAGTTGAGTGAAGTGCATTATTCTCAAGCTTCTCACATAGTAAGCAAATTTTATTTATCTTTGCATATTTGGTTCTTCTTGCTCGCATTATTCTAAATAGTGTGATGAGCCATTTTCCTAGTGATAATTGATCGCTTGTAGCAATAGATGAGAATCTAATATGGTTGACTATACTTTGTCTATTTGTAACAACAATGGGCGAGAATCTAGCTTGTTGAGTGTACTTGTGTTTGATCGGTGTACTTGGTCCAAGCCCTAAAGAGGAAAATTACTCTCTCTTTTCACTTTATGCGGTTAAACTCAGTTAGTTTCACAAAAACATGTCTATTGTGGTTGTGCACAATACTCAAAGTCTCAAAGCCACATGTGCTCACACTCCAATAGGTCCACAAACGCAGAAATGCTTGCATCGATATATGATCACCGTTGATTGTATGTATCCATCTCATAACTATCTCTTCTTCCCGCTTGTCTGCCGAGCATGATCCTAATGATCAACATAATCGAATTTCATAATTTTTAATGTCTCTTTTGTAGGGTCGATGAACCAACTCATCGAAAAGATGGAACAGAGCTGATGCTTAGGAGATTGTACAATGATATATCGATGGTGAGCCGAGATCACAAGCTCTACACTTAAGCGTGAACACAAGCCATTTGCCTTCAGAGAGTGAGCCTGTCCTTCACTTCATTTGGTGTCGGTCGGCATAGAAACATAAAACACTTGGAATTCATCGAACCACATCACAAACAAGATTGCATGGACTTCCATTGGATACACCCAACACCGATCCGTAAAAAGTTTCGGTCTTTGTACAACACTAATGAAATGGAATGGATGTATTTTGATGGATAAATCGCCATTTATACTAATGAAATGGAATGGATGTATTTTGATGTTCCAGTTGTTGTGTTGAATGGATGTATTAATTGAATCATTTTCTCTCGCGATGTGGTGAAAATATGAATTAATTATCGCTTGGATTTATAATATTCTCCACAATAATGTTTATCATTGTTTTCTATCCGAGAAATTAATGGAATTCACACCAATATGGTTTATCGTCGGACCGTTCGTCGGCAAAAGTCTACCCTCGACTATCTGTCGGCAAAAGTCTACCCTCAGACTATCTGTCGGCAAAAGTCTGTCTGACGAAAAAATTATATCTGTTGGCAAAAGTCTTATAACAATGTCAGATCATCTGTCGGTAAAAATATATCTGTCGGCAAATGTTTTTCCCGACAAGACTTTTACCGACAGTTGTTTTCTGTCGAAAAAACTTTTGCCGACAGATAATTCGTCGCTCTACGTGGCTTTTGCCGACAGATAGACTGTTGATGAAAATGTGTCATGGTGTAGTGTTGTAGGAGCCTGTCAGGTCTCTAAACCTACTGTCCTCTATAACTTTTGTCCAGTACCACTAGCATATGTGGTCATGCAATTTGTGAAGATCTTTGTTTTGTAGGCTCTTGAGGGGGATATTGAGGTTTTGCAAAATAGAAAGTAGTGCACTAATTCATGTTTTAAAATTTGTATGTAAAAGGTTGTGTTATTATGCATGTACATATACCTTAGAGAAAAGGTGTGTGCTGCCAACCGGATCAACATGTGATGTATGATGTAGAAACTGCATAGGTCATTACATCCCTATTGATGACACTTAGAACAAAGAAGAATAGATGTCAGAAAAATCATATACTAGGCACTTGTACCTTGAAGCGCTTCCATATGAGCTGGTTGTCTCATTTGTCATTGTGTCGCCCTCCTTCAACAACGTAAGACAAGAAAACCATACATACATTGGAGAGATGCCATTAAGGCAAAAAAATGAATTTAGTTAAATACAGAAAGTTTTAGGTTAGAGGAATGTACTTACTTCTACAAAATAGGCTTGATCGCATAGGCTATCAATCTCTTCTTGATCGAGTTAAAAGTGTAGACTTTGTTTTCACTCCGAGCGACCAAGAGTAGAAGGTATGCAGTGTAAAAAAAATAAGTTCATATATGGTCTAAGTGTGTACAAGTAACTGAAGGGTAAAGTCATTAGAATATTACTGACTCATTATGGTATGGGAATAGAATGAAGTCCTTTTTCACCTCAGCCTGCAATGCCTGCTTGATATAGTTGGTAAGGAACTCCAAATGAAGCCTACCCATGGTCGTAGAAACCATCTCGGGGTTGACAAAACCCAACTAGGTGGTGACCCGTCACGGCTCGCTGCCTCTTTATCCTGCAACTCGTGTTAATTGTTAAAAAATATAATATATAATCGTATAATAGTCATAGGCTCATGCTATATGGTACGATACTCACAGCGTCCATGATCGTACAATATAAATATTGATGGCTTTCAGGCTGTACAAAAGGAACAGATCCTTAAAACTCACTAGAAATGTTCCATGCTCATGTCAGTGGAAATGTCCCCCTCAATACCCCACATTGAAATCGATGTTACGCTTAGCCTCAAGCACCTTGTCAATGTACCATCCATGGAACAAGCAATTGCACTTGCCTAGAGCATTTAATTCATTGCTAGGGACAAGGGGCTTTCCAAGTATACCCCGGAGAATCTCGAGGGGGCTCTGTAGTCTCTGTCAACTTTGCTTTCCAGACAGAAGGAGTCTTTGAGGTCAGGACAAGTGGCTTTCCATATGTTTGAAGGGGCTCCGTGGCTTCTATCAACTAAAGGACGGGTTCTAAGATATATAATTTTACTCCTGATACCTTCTTCCCCAGTTAAAAGCTTTCAATTCCCTAGTTAGGAGACATGTATTTAAAAGATCAATAATGATATTGAATTACCTAATTCAGTAAGCTTGCAATTCTTTTGACTTCAATAAAATAAAATAAAGGTGGAAGTATTAACAAAGTCGAGGAATTGAATGATCTTAAAGAAATATCTATCTGTTGACCAACTATACCAACAATGACTCCTAATCTCTAATTAGGTTAAATCCTAATCCCATTCGAGGATATGTGATTCAAGTAAATTCCTAAATTGTTGTACAACTCTAGAGAAATTTTTGGTAGCATCTCTCCATTGTTCTCGAAATACACTTCTCAACAACAAATCAGGAGGGTGTGTATCTAGAGAACACCAGGGAGATACTGCCAAAATTTTCTCTGCAATTGTATAACAGCTTAGGAACTTTCCCGAACCACATATCCTTAAACTATCCAAAATCATAGATAATTCAAGAGTGTTTTTAAACACGCCATTTCATCATATTTATAAATAAGTACCCTCGAACGGGAGACGTAGATTACACAACCTAAACTCTAACATTCATCATATTATAGCAACAATAATTCCAGATTAACACGAGAGTACTAAAAAGATAAATAGATGTGTGTTTGCCAAATAAAGGATGTGAAATCTGATAGGATACATATAATTCTAGAGTAACGTCAACTCTCTTTTCAACATATCGAATTACCTAATGCACAATTGAAGGGATTTGAAGGAATACTCACATTTTAAAGAAAACCACAAATGGGGAAAATTGAGAGGAAATCTTCTTAAGCTAGGATTTCAACTTTACCCTATTAATACCCATCCTTGAGGATTTCATAATTTCTCACCCAAGATTTGATTCCAACTAGAATATGTTGTGTTTTTTAGGGTAATAACGGTTTTTTGCCTCTAAAACAACAACAGAGGAGAGTTCAGCCTGAAGGTTATATAACATAGCGAGACACATCACAATCGATTCTATGATCAGAACCAATTGTGATATGCCATGATTTATCATAATCGGCTCTTAGTTTAGAACTGATTGTGATGTACACGAGAACATCACAATCGATCCACACCTAAGAATTGATTGTGATGTGAATGGCACATCACAAATTGTGACATACACATGTACATCACAATCGGTTTTCACCTGACAAACGATTGTGATGTAGATGACACATCACAACCAATTCTCATGTTAGAATCGATTATGATGTGCATAATACTACACCATAATTGGTTCTAACCTAAGAACCGATTGTGATGATTCCCCAAAATTATTTATACCCCCACCAAATCATCTATCACAATCGATTTTTTTTTTGAAAAGTTGGGAACCGACCCAGATGAAGTGATAGCATTGTATTATTCTGTAGTAATGGAAGATGAACCTCACAAGAAATGATGAAATTCCAAAAATTATAGCTCTCGGCTGACATGGAGAAGAAAGGGTTGCTGACGGAGCTCCAGTGGGAATTTTCTAGAATTGTTTTTTATGGACCTTGAGGACATCTTAGGGAAGCTCCAGCAAAAAATTGAGTTCCAACGAAGGTTGGAAGTGATCGAGAAACTTGTTAAAATTTTTTGGAGTTGAAGAAGAAATGCTTCAAAGAGGAGGATTGTGTGGAATGAGCAGAGGAACCTAGGGTTCAATTTATAGGGAAAATGGCACAAAACAGAAGTTTTGGTTTATTTTCTAAAGAAAATTTGAATTACTGTGCAAGCACTAGATTGATTTTTAAATTTTTCCAGCATTGGGTAGAACATGGTGCCATGACATCAATAGTGTGGTTGATTGTGGCTGAAGAGCTTGTATGGCAGTGGAAATGGCGGCGAAGCATGGTTCAGCTAGTAGCGAACAACTAGATCGATCCAGCAATATGGTTGGGAAACTCCAAATAAATTAAGGGGTTTTGCTCGTGGTGCCCTAGAACATGATGTGATGTGGATAGCATTGAAAGAAACTCATCGGAAGATGGCGGAGCAAGGTGGAGCATGTTGGCCAGTTGCGAGGAGGACGACAGACATGATGACGTTGTTCAAGTGGTCTTTCAATGAAAGCGAAGAGAGCATGGCGTAGAACACGCTAAGGCGAAGTTAGCAAGGGGCTCAGAGTTGGCAACGAAGGCCGGATGGTGGCGCAAACCAGCGAGGAGTGCCGTTCGACCGGTGGCAAAGAAATAAAAAATTCAGCAAAGGGACGAGGGAATCGGGGTGGGAAGAGAGCGAAATGAAAGGGGAAGGTGAGGCGCACCTCGTGACATGGATGGTTTATCAAATGGAGCTTCGAGGCACTAGTAAGATTGCAAGGATGCGTCGATTGACGTTCGGGACACGCTGCTTGGCTTCATGATTCCTGCCATACTAGGGCATGGGGGAGAGAACAAAGTGGAGGAATGGGTTGTGTGAGGGGAGAGGAGCACTGTGCTCACCTTAAATAGGGTCAGGGAGGGTCATAGAGAAGGAAAGGGACACAGGTTACATGGTAGCCAAAGGGGAAATTCCCAAAATTTGGGCATTGGATTTGGGGGAAATTGGTCGAGTATGTAAAGAGGAAAGTCCGGGGATTGATTTGGCACAAAAAGGAAAGGAATCGGATGAGAAAATCATGCATTCTTGAAGCTTCTTTGGAGCAAAAATGGAGGCAAGAGATAAATCATTCTCTAGCTTGGCTGAAGGTTGAAGACGTGTGCTGTGCTAACAAGTGGACCCACTGCACTTTTTTTAATTAAAGGTATTGATTTTTTTGAAAATATAGCAAATAAGGTTCAAAAGTTCTAGAAAAATCATGAAAATATCTTGATATATTTGGGACTGAATAAAATTATTTTCAAAAATTTTATGACTTTTATTTTTTCAATAAATCATTTTATAAATCTAAAACAAAAAGTTTTAAATAATTCCAAAAATTCAGGAAAATCTATGAGAAATCATAAACAAATAATTAAGCTATACTAAAAAATTAGGGTGTTACAGTCTGAAAGTTTCTTTATCCACTTCGAGAGATCTTATTACCATGGGGGTCTTCAAACGATGAGATTTATATATATTAAAATTTTCTATTGCCTTCTTGGTACACATATTGATGTGTAAAAATTCTTTCTAATAAATGCTCTAGCTGCAGACATAAGAAATATTTGGTTTTACCCATATCTTTCATCTCAAATTCCATCATAATGTAAGAACATACTTTCTTTATCTTCTCTGTGGTTCCAATGACAGACCGAGACAATATAGAATCCATTCTGGGACATCTTTATGAACACATATAGATAATAATCATTATTGGAGTATCCTTCTTCAAGAGGAACTCACTAAGTCAGTTGTACCATATTCTCCCCGACTATTTTAGTCTGTATATCGATCTCTACAATTTGACACTATATATGTTACGATTACTTGTATTACAATATAGAATTTTGACTCCTTTGGACTCTAATATAAATATTTGTATCTAATGACACATATAAATGCACATCCATCAACTGTATTGATAAGTTTAAGCTAGCTACAAGAGAGTTGGTTTTATCGTAATCGATGCTAGGTCTCTGCGTGAATACTTGTGCTACAAGCCTCATTTTATACCTCACCACCTAATCATTTTCAATTCATTTTCCATATGAAAACCCATTTTGATCCTAATGGAACAATTTAGGAGGTGTTCATCCAATAGGACCAAATACTTCCCTTTATTAAGCGAGTGCAATTCTACCTCAATTGCTTCTTTTCATTTGACCCAATCTGAGTGCTTCTGCCACTTTATCATAAACATTGGTTCTAGATCTAGCTCAATAGTTATAGAAAATTTTGAGGCAAAATATATGTAGACAATTGTAATCTTTCTATTATACAACTCTCTCGAACTAGGTGATTTCCCACCATGATGGAAATTTCTTTATTAATTTCTTTCAACTCCTTGTGGTTTCCCACAATGATAGAATCTGGGTGTTCCGACTTTCCAACGTCAAATTATGTGCAAATATTTGCTGGGGTTACCATTTTCAAGATATATCACTTTAGGAATGCAGTTGCTATCTTTAGGATGGTTAACTTCAGCAATTTTTTCAACATCAGATTAAGCTTTTTCTACTGTTTTGGGTAGTATTCTCACTTATTTGGTTCTCTATTTTTGTGGACATCTTCATAGAATTGAGTATCGTGCACCTAGAGACCTTCCCGTCTTCTTATGATGAGGGATAAGAGTGGATTCAATATCCTTTTGAGATATTTCCACTCTTTCGAGTGCGTTTACTGTAGGTATATGAAATTTTTTCACTTCCTTATGATCAGTGAAGGCATCTAGCGGATTATTAACTATTTACTGTAGATTTATTATCCTTCAAACTTCACGTTCAAATTCTTTAGTGTGTGGGTCTAAATACTGAATGCCAGTGAAATTCCAATATATTTCCTAGTATTCTTTAGTGTGGAACTTTTCTCCCCTAATGCTGATAAATTATCCTCATTGAAAATACAATCAGCATATCGAGCTGTATATAGATCCCCTATCATTGCCTGTAGGTATTTAATAATTGATAGAGATTCATAACCTACATAGATCCCCAACTTTCGGTGAGGGCCTAAGGTTGTATGCTGTGGTGGTGAGATGGCACGTATACAGCATAGCCAAATTTTTGCAGATGGAAAATACTTGGATCTTTCCCATGCACTATCTGCATTGAGGAAATTTTATGATATGCAGTTGGTCTGAGGTAAATTAATACAGTAGCATGTAGCATTGTGTGTCCCCAACAGTTAGTGGATAACCTAAAATTCTAAAAAAGTGGCCTAGCAATAAGGTTTATTCTTTTAATTAATGACTCTGTAATGCCATTTTGTGTGTGGATATGAGGTATGAAATGCTCTACATTAATGACCAGAACTATGCAATAATCATTAAATGCCTTTGAGGTAAACTCGCCTGCATTGTCCATTCGAATAGATTTGATCCTTTCTTCTAAAAATGAGGCTTTTAATTTAATAAATTAAACAATTAATTTAGCAAAAGCATGGTTCTTAGTAGATAAGAAACATATGTGGGACCATATAGTATAAGCATCTATAAATATCATGAAGTATCTAAAGGGGCCCGACAGGGGCTAGATAGGTCTATGAATATCACCTTAAATTCTCTCTAGGAAATTCAACGATTCTTTCTAACTTTTGGATAAGAGGATCTAACTATAAGCTTCCTTTTAGCATAAGCAAGGCATATGAAGTCTTTAGGTTTAGAGAAGTCCATAGATTTTATGCTATGTCGACCAGATCAACCTCGAGCAAGAACGGTCCCTTGACCTTACCTTGGTGGAAGAAGTAAGATGCCATGCACTGCTACGATCAGCGCACTACCTGCAAGCTCTTCGCAGACATGCGTCTCGATCGGTACGACCTAGGGAGCTCCTTGTTGGGGACCTAGCCCTAAGATGAATTCAGGGCTCGTCCAACACTAACAAGTTATCCCCACGGTGGGAGGGCCCCTATAGAGTTGTTTCAACAGATCACATGGGGGCTTACCGGCTAGCGATGCCCGATGGCAGAGAGCTCTCTAGCTCGTGGAACATTGACCAACTTCAAAATTCTATGTGTAACACTTTACCTCAAATTTTAATAAAGCTGTTGTTCAATTGTTATGTTGGTCTTTGCGCCTTTTCTTCATTCCACACTTTGTGCTGATTCAACTTCGAGAACTCTTTCAATCCGACCCACATTCAAGCGCGCTTGCTCTTGGTCCGAACATTGCGAGCTTGAAATTCACCCCCAGTGGTCGAGCTACTTGTAAAACGAATCTCTTCGCATCCCAGCTCCCCCTGTGCCAAGGTTCGAACCAAAGCCCGCAATTGGGACCACCGAGTAAGGCACAAGTTGTGGTCGGGATTCGAAAGTCTAATCTAGAAACGACCCGAACGCTTTCAACCCTAAGTTTTTCCTCGTACGCTTGTGTTGTGCATCCTGTAGGTTTCTTCTCGATCTTGCAGGTCGTGACTTTTCGCAGGTTTTTAACCTTGCGCCCAAGGTTGGCGTTGCTCAACCTTGGTCACAACGGGGGCTGGACGAGGATACGCTACAGACAAAAGGGCTAAGTGCACGATTAAAAACTAGAATCTCTTGATCGAAAAATTTTGAGCAGACAAAGACACTAGCTCCTTCTGCCAAAACGATGTTGTTCCATTAAACTTTTGTCTTACAAAAAGTAATGCATACAAGTAAGAAGATCTAAACCTATCTACAGGTCGGCCATCTCGCTCGCAAGCTTCTCTTGCTCGAGCTCGGCGACCTTGGCCCTTAAGGTCGACAGCTCGCCTTGGGGTCGAAGGGCTTCGGTGGCGGCGTCGGCGGCGCGGCGTCGCTCTTCTTGAAGTTGGGCCAGGGCGCTTTTTGCCATCTTGTTTGCCCGACCCAGCTTCTCCTCGAGCTCCTGGACCTTGGCTTCGAGCTCGGGGGAGGCCCTCGCCGAGGCAGCTGCTTGGTCTACAGCGGCCTTCTGCAGCTCCTAGGTCTTGGCTCGCTCGGCGTCGAGCGCCTTTGCCGACCGTGCACGCTCTTCTTCAACGGCCTTGTACGCGTGGTCGCGCTCGGTGGCGATGGCCCGCTGGAGCTCGGATGTGTGGGAGGCCTCGAGCACCTTCATCGCCTCGCAGAGGCCGGCGACTCGCTAGAGTGGGTTGTTGCCTTCCGTGCAGCCTCCTCCTGCTCGACCTCTAAGGTCTCCAGGAGCTTGGAGCGCTGCGCCTCCCGCTCTTCCACCACGCTGAGGAAGACCTTCAGCGCGTCGGCCCGATGGCCTACGGGGTTCAAAAGATTAACCCAGCCCTTGTCAGAACCAAGAAGAAAGGAAGACTCGAGCTAGAAGATTGACAATGGCGCAAGGAGACTTCATACCTGGCCAAGCCGCCTTGAAGGTTGCGCGGGTGTACTCAACGGGCCTGCTCCTCGACGACCCTGGCGTGGTGTTGTCCACTACCGCCGCTGGGTTGCTTGGGCAAGGCCCTTCGGGCACTCCGCCAGGGGCGACCTCGCTCCGGGCCGCCACCTCAGGAGGGCTCAAACCGCCCTCGGGCTCGGTCCCAGCGGCTGCATTGGACTTGTCCTCCGCGGTCAGGGCATCTCTAGTCCCCTCCCCCGTGGAGGTCCTGATCTGGTCCTCAGCGCGCCCCTCCGTGCTTGTCCTAGCCAAAGTGTGTTCGGCCTCGACGGCTGGGGGCGCCCCAACCTCGACGGTTGTGGCGGCCTCGGCAGGAGCAGCTTGGGTGGCCTCGGCCACCGTGGCCGAAGCATCCCGAGGTCCATCCTCTGCAGCGACCTCAGGTGGGCCGCCGCTGGCCTCAGTGTCCATGGTGTCGACCGCATCGCATTCGCTGACCGCGGTCGAGACCTCGTCCTCGACCGGGTCATCGACTCCTTGGTCGAACTCGCCGGGTGTGACCCAGCCCTATGGGTCAATAGGGGCGCGCCCCTGCCCTGCTTGCCGGCGGGGAACTAGCCTGTAGGAGGTCTCCTCTTCCTCCTCCTCGGACTCGGTCTCGCCCTGAACAATAGCCATGGTCAAGAGGGGCAAGGGCTGAGTTTGAGTCTGCGACAAGAAAAGAATGCTAAGCTAAAGGTAGAGGGGAAAATTTGGTAAGCGAAAAGATAGCGACGTACCCGAGTTTGCAGCCTCCGCCTCGTAGGGGGCTGGCGCGGGTCTTGGGGTCCTGAGGGTGAAGAGGCGTCCCTTCCTCGGGAGCCTCGGGTTCCAGACCTCGGAGCCCGCAGTGGTACTCCATCGAAGCCCTGTCGGCGGCTGCAGCGCTCTGCTGCTGCGAGGAGAAAGATATGTCAGAAAGCAAAAGAACACGAGCAAAGTACTTGGGGGATCGACCATGGAAACTCACCATTGTGCGGTCGCCCCATTCGACGTGCTGCTTCTTCAGGCTTTTGCCACCCGCTCCGTCCGGGGCAGGCCTCTTGCTCGCCTTCTTGCCCTTGTTCGCCCCGAGCAGAGGCAGCATCCTCTTTGCCGTTTCGAACAATTCTTGATTGTCCTGCGGGCACATCGGTTGATCAAGGATGGCTCTAGGAGAATGAAAGCCAAGAGACCTGGTCCAAGGCGACTTACCTCGGCTTTTCGATGCAGCACGTTCCTCGGAACAGGGTCATCGATGGTGTAGTCGTGCGCCGCCTTCCCGAACATCTCGTTCATCCTGGCGGTGATCTAGGACTCCTTCGGTCGCTAGAGGGACAGGTTCGTCAAAGAGGCCCAAGGATCAAAACTCGAGCAAGCTTTAGAGCAGAAAGACTTACCAGACGTCCCTTCACGGGTGAGGTCATCGCGGCCTTTGATCTCGAAGAACGGGTGCATCCTCTTCCACAGAGGGAACACCCGGCTCCTCAGAAAGTCGTTGGCGATGGCCTGCCCAGTGAAGCCACGCGAGGCGCAGATGTGGATGGCGGCGATGGGGGTTCCGTCGTACGCCAGCGCGCCGTCTTCGCCCCTCTTCAGGTAGAACCACCACTCGGTCCATGGATCGAGGGAGTCCCGGGATCGGATTTGAGGGAAGGACCAAGGGAGCCCCGCCCGCAGCCAGAAGTAGAAGCATCCGACCACGGGGTCCTTCCCGGTGCGGAATATGGAGAAGAAGCGAAAGAAAAGAGAGGGGGTGGGGAGAATCCCAAGGAACCCCTCGCACAGATGAGAGAATATGGAAAGGAGAAGGATGGAATTGGGCACCAGATTGATAAGCTCGATCTCGTATTGGGCGAGAACTGCTGAGAGGAAGTCGCTCTGTGGCGTCCGCAAACCGAAGAGAATGTAATGCTCAGGCCGACGAAGCTCGTCGTCCCATGGCCGCTGCTTGGTCTTTCGCTCGCGTACCGCCATGTCGCTGGGTCCAGCAGTCCTAGGCTCTCGAGCTCTTTCATCCTCGCCGCCGACAAGGAACTCTTTTCGAGCTTGGCCATGGCGGTTGAGGGGGTGTTTGGTCGATATAAGAAGATGGGCTCGAGTGAGGAGTTTGGAGGAAAAGACTGCAAGAAGGTCGGGAGTTCTTCGAGGTTGCAATAGGCTCGGGTTTTATAAGCTCGAACACTGCTGGCGGATAGGGCATCTCAAAAGGCGTGCCAGTCAGGCGATTCGATAGGTGCAATTACGTTGAACGGCGGTATCGAGGCGTTGCAAATGGTTCCGCTGCTCAATCGTGTCCGTACCGGAATTCTGAAGATCAAAGGGCGCCAGGTGTAACGACGCTAAAGCCCATTCATAGGTCTCCGTTCGACCTCGACTTTGAGCTCGAAGTTTCCAGAAGACCGTCCCCTCTGTCCATTCTGAGAGGCTCGAGGTCGACCCAGGTACTTGCCACGACCTTGAGCCTCGGGGGCTAGCTGTTGGGGACTGAAGAATCTCTGATAGGTCAACGCGCAGTCAACATGGTCCCTAGCTCGGGGCTGAGCAGCATGGGACCTTGACCACGACCTAAGCCGCACCGATCCCCGCACGACCTCGAGCTTGGGGAGTGGGGATTCAACTCCCGCACGACCTCAACCTTGGCTCGAGAGGCGCTTACTCGACATTACTAAGACCGGAATCCGGAGTTAAGGCGACGTGGGCGCCGATCCGACGGTTGCAAAGATGTCTCACGCGCACCATGCACTACTCCGGGAATCTCTCCTGGCCGTTTCTGGTAACGGCTTGCAAGGGTATAAAATCCCCTGAAGCATAACGGCAAAGGACACGACCTCAACACACAAGCAATAGGACAAGAGCTATAGCCAGAAGCGCCAAGCTCGAAATCAGAACCACCTCTCAGACTAAGGATAGTGAACTCCTCCGCCTTAGGAGAAGACTGGAGTAGATCTATTACCCTCACGGGGGCTCGAACCAGTATAATTCGCTGTGTCTCGCTCGTTGTCATCTCGCCCCGACCAACATCCGTTCCTCCGTTTGGCGTAGCTCGTTTTGGGTCCCTCATTCACACTAACCCCGTTTTCACATCTGCGGTCAGGCGATCCCGATCGTCGACAGTAAGTAAAGTTCAATACCATAATTTCATAGCCCTCCATGGCCATGAACAGTTAGTAAATCATAGCCAACCTTGGCTCACAAATATACCAACCCGTTACAACACGTTTTCTCAAAACCGTTACAAAAACAAAGCTATACTTGACAATACTTCCCTAAGTTGCTTATGACCGTGAGTATAGCTAATTAATTAGATTTAAATCTTTACAGAGAGTTTACACTTTACCCACATGACACATTCTAGCAATCATGCCAACCATGCCTCACGATACCTATAGTACCCGATTTGCTAGATTGTGACAAAACTTCAACTAGCTAAAGTCTAGCCTTGTACCAGTCCAATGATGATAAACCCTTGCCATAGCGGTGGAAATCCAGACCGGTGCACATAGTACTAATGATGGTTTACTCCCCATATCGTCCTTCCCTATGGCAAGGCATACACCGTTGTATTGGAATGCTTTAACCCGAACACCTCGGTGAAGGGAGCACTTACGAGCGACACCATACCCCGGAGTACCCTTACTACTTCGGCCTACGAAAATACAAGGTTAAACTTCAGCTAATCTATTAAGATAAGGCTATCCCATACTAACATATGTGGTTACACTATTTCACTTAGGTGATAGCGTCAAGTTCAGACCTTAACCGACCCGGACGAGAATCTCCTCCTAACTATGCGTGAGATCCCTCCTCACACCACAAGTTTAAATAGCAACTCGCCCGTGTCTAAACCATAAGTTTCTAGTTTGGATTTTTATCAAACTACCCGAAGACCATAACTCAGCTCCTTACATTTAAAAGACATTCTAAGATGACTAAGCTTATACATGAGATATTTCTCTAGCGGAACCCATAGTGACATTATCTATTGTCTAAACCATAAGTGTATCTCAACATTTAAAAGATGTTCTAAGTAAGAATGACTAAGCTTATACATGAGATATTTCACTAGTGGAACTCATAGTGACATTATCTATTGTCTAAACCATAAACTAAGGTTACAATAGCACGTAAACGAGTGTCAAGGTAACGGTGATGCATACAAATAGGAAGTATCTACCAATTCCCACAACATAGTAAGTTTATTGTAACATACACGTGTGCATATAACATTTGATAAAACAACATAATCTTTGTAAAATACTATGATCAATATGATCAAAGGAGGGTACTTACCTTAAGCGCTTATTTGGAAACAAAAAGCATGCCAAATTGATGCGATGGCACTCGAAGACCGTAAGAGGGATGGAAAATCGAGACACCCTACCGATTCGCTCAAGGAGAACCATCGATAGACTCTTCAGGAGAACTTGAAATGAACCGAGGAATGTAAGGTTTGGCTTGAGTACGGATGGAATGAATCCTTTCGTAACATGAGCAGATTCATAGCACTTGGCCCGTGACTCGTGTATATACAACCTTCCACCCCGTTGTGTATGAAGCGAAGTACATTATGATGTCCTTGCTTATCCAAGGGCCGAGACAACTCGGCAACGATATTGATGTATACCTACAACCATTGGTGGAAGATCTTGTGATATTGTGGAACTGTACGGTATGGGACGAGTACAAACGAGAGTACTTCACTTCACGCCGCATTGTTGTTCTCGCACCATCAATGATTTTTCGCTTGGTAACCCGTCCTACCGCATTATAAAAGGAGCCAAAGCATGCCCCCAAAGGCATGGATGAAACCGCTAGTGTGTGGCTCAACAACTCGAGAAAAACAGGTACAAGGCCACCGGAGGTTCCTTCGCAGAATCATCCGCATCTGCAATATGAAGAAACAATTCGACGGGACAAAGGAGGACGGTTTAGCTCAAAGGCGTCTTCGGGGGAAGAGGTGTATGATATGGTTAGGGATCTTAATGTTGTACTTGGAAAGGGAGTACTTGGTAATACATCGCGTCCGTGCATCGAGAAGACCACGGGAAGAAGAGATCCATCTTTTGGGACTTACCCTCACCGAAGGACTTGGAAGTTCGACATCGCGATCGACGCCATGCATGTAGAGAAGAATGTATGTGACAAACGTGGTTGGTCTTTTACTAAATATTCCTAGCAAAACAAAGGATGGATCAAGGCACGAAGGATCTCGAAGACATGAAGATCGAGCCGAGCTACATCCTCAAGACACCGGAAAGGCCGCTTTACCTTCCCCACTTTGCTACACTTTGAGTAAGAAAGAGAAAACTAACTCGCAAGTGCCTGCTGGTGTGAAAGTTCCGTCCTCGGCATTCGCAAACATCAAGAAACCGTATCGATGAAAGATTTGAAGTTAATCGGCATGAAGTCTCATGATTGTCATGTGATGATGACACAAATGCTCCTCGTTGTAATTAGAGGTATTTTGCCCGATAAGGTCCGAGAGGCAATCACGAGGTTGTGTTCTTCTTCAACACGATTTCACGAAGGTCATCGATCCCGCTGGACTTTATGAACTTCAGCCGATGTGGTAAAGACTACGTGCACCGGAGATGTATTTTCCCCATCATTTTTGATATCATGGTTCATCTCATTGTTCACCTTGTCAATGAGATAAATATTTATGGCCTCAGATTCACGATCGATGTACCCATTTGAAAGGTATATGGGTGTTCTCAAGAAATATGTACGAATCGATCTCTAAAGGCTCAATTGTAGAAGGTTATGCAACCGAGGAGGTTATTGAGTTCTCGTGGTCGATTACATGGAGGAGGTCGAACCTAGAGGAGTGCCAGATCTCGCTACAAATTCTTACGATAATATTTTGTTCAACAAGCCCATTTCATAGATTGCAACAAATACTTGAGGTGTGCCCAGATATGGACATACACAAGGGTAAGCTAAGGAGGGAAAACCGGGAAAGTCGAGATTTGGATAACAAAAGAGCAAAATCGCTTGTTCACCATTGGTTCAGGAGCACATGTCCCGGTGAAGAAACGAGTGTTACATTGAGGTGGTTGGCAAAAGGGCCTTCAGTACAATCACGACATGGCAAGGATATGACATCAATGGATATACATTTTACACGAGAGCTCGTGATAGCAAGAGCACTTACCAAAATAGTGGTGTCCAGATAGATGCTTCACGACAACACAGCAAAAGACGTAAGAGCATCTACTACGGGTTCATAGAGGAGATTTGGGAGCCGGACTCATCGCATTTTCAAGATCCCTGTTTCGATGTCATTGGGTACGACTCCTAATGGTGTCAAGGTGGACAAGTACGGCTTTACTATCGGGACATCGAACATGCTCTGGATACAGATCGAACCATTCGATTTATGAATCAAGTAGCACAAGTATTCTACATAATCGATTCCTAATAGATAAGAAGCCACGTAGTTCTCAAGGAGGAAAAGAAGGATCGTTGGAGTTGAGAATGTCGTGGATGAGGAAGAGTACAACCAGCTTTGATGAGTTGCCTCCTTTCGCAGCGACGAAAGATTAGGCCCGAGGAAGAAACCACTCAAGAAGTTACCTATCATCGCGATGATCACAACGAAGGCCAAATTGTGAAAGAAAATAATTAGCTAGAGTATTGGCAACATGTCGCCATTTGTATGGAGTAATGGAAATGTGATGTAAGAAATGTACATTTCGTGGAATTCGTGTTCAATTGAATTGTGTTTCTATGGCTTCTATGAAATGTAGTAGCTTGAATAATTCTATTTACTCATTTTTATGTGCTCTAGGATATAAACATTTAAATGCTTGTAGGACTTATGTTATACATGCTTCATATGTATTAATGTATGGAAGAAAAAAAATCATGTATTGTGATATGCATGCTTCGGAGTTTAATATGATTGTCATTGTATGTATGGTGTGGGAGGAGTATCGCATGGCGCGTAAGAACAATAACCGTCACACAGATAAGAAGACTGTATTCGGTTAGAAAAATAACGTCCGAGATAAACGCTTATCGTGACGTGCTTATTGTTCTTAACCGCCACAGATAACGCTTATCTGTGATTTGCTATTGTTCTTACCGCCACAGATACTCTCCCACATATACCACAGCTCACGCGCTTTCCGCTGCGGCACACTTACGCAAATTTCGATCGCTTCTCCACTTGCTCTAGCTACTTGTTGTTTAATTGGTCTTGCTTTAGTTGATTGGAGTACCAATTACATCATCTAGTCTAGAACCTCTCACATAGTTCCATGATTTGCGCATACACTCCAACGTCGACATACATACAAGCAAACAAATCCAAAGTTACTATTCTTCGGTATAAACAATATACGTGCAAGCATCATACATGTTCATGTACATGAGAATAATGCATATGAGGATGATATATGTGAGAATGATGCATATGAAAATGATGTTAGGGCCAATCCTACAACTCCTAGAACATCCACTATAAAAGACATGCATCTTCTAAGCAAGCCATATCACTTACTAGGTGCCATGATCTACAAAAGACCCACTAATTTAGTATGCATGTCTAACTACACACAATTCCCTCCAATGTTGCTCATCCATGGTTTCACAAGAAGTGTTGTCTAAGCAAATAATCATAAAGCCGTGAATAAATACCAACGGAACCTCAGTTTGCAATAT
Organism: Guadua angustifolia; assembly: GCA_036346375.1. NCBI lineage: Eukaryota > Viridiplantae > Streptophyta > Magnoliopsida > Poales > Poaceae > Guadua > Guadua angustifolia. The sequence goes on along the minus strand of CM070521.1, from coordinate 14,265,766 downwards.
GCTCAAAAATACAAAAAATTTACAAAGAAGATAGAGCATGATTTATCATGAACTTTTTAAAAGGTTTCACAATTTTTAGAATTTATTTGCACTAGTTATGAGCTTTTGAACTTTAAATGTATTGAAATTCATCTACTCATGCATTTGATACAAACTAAGCTCAAATCTGGATATTTTTACATATTTTGAATTCTCATGGCCTCAGGAATACATAGAAATTGGTTCATCATTTTTAGATTTGATTTGTGAAAATTTTACATAGTACAAATCCTAGGCCCATAGATTAAATTTGAGCTCATTTTCTGTACATTGAACAAAACTGAAATATTTTTGCATATTCAGATTTTTGTGAATTTACAAAAATTTAGAAATTTGTTTCACTGCGTTTGGAGTTTCCTAGCAAAAGTTATATGCATTTGATTAGTGTCGGTTTTGAAAAAGGTAAAAAATCAGAAATACGCTTTCGTACAGTGAATGCGTATTTTGATTTTTGTGTGGGTTTTAAATCAAACCGTCAGCTGACAATTAATATTTTGCTCTAACAATCAAATTAATTAACCAATTTAATTTTATGCCACTCTAATAATACTCAACTACGACCTAATAATCTACTAAATGAAATAATTCGACATTCATCGATCGATAATTAATATTTTACTTGATGATTGAATTATTTATATAGGGTGAAAGCAATACTTATTTATACCGTCGTGAACAATTATAACCTAATTAGTAGCTATGTCGGTGGAAAGTCGTGAGACTAATTTCTAAATCATATGCATGCATGAAGTTAGTTGCAAGTTGAGTTGGTGTTAACGTACGTGCATAGAGAATGCTAGTGCTGCATGAACGTGTGCATGTTGCAAGTAGAGGCTTCGTGTGACTAATGGACCGAGTAGTTAGGGGTATTTGCTTGAATTAATATTAGCTTGCTCTCACTGACATCGGTCGCCCTCGGCGCGGCGCTGCACCTCGCGCGTCTTGCCGCTCCAGCGTCACCTCAGCTACACACAGCCGCCAAGCTGTCACTCCCGCGTGCCTGCATGCACGCTAACACCGCATGCGGTCGCCACCTGCATGCACTCCCGCATGCACTCCAGCGTGCCTGCTTGCACGCCCACGCTGCATGCACACAGTTGCCACCTGCATGCCCGCCCGTATGCACTCCAGCTGCGCCTGCATGCACGCCCGCACCGCATGCACACCGTCACCGGCTGCATGCATGCCTGCTTGCACACTCGTGTCTGCATGCATTCATGCGCCGCATGCACTCCTTCACCACCTGCATGCGGACTATGACGCACCCGTGTGGCCGCTCCATGGCCTCGCCGAGCATCGTGGCCGCTGAGTTGTGCGCCGGCCTGCGCACTACGTCGTCAACTCCTCCACATGCCGTGCCGTCACGCCTCACCGCGAGCTGCACACTTTTTTTTTAGAGTAAAAGGTTTCCCCCGTTTTATTCCAGGAATAAAACGTTCACAAGCAGTAATTTACGTATTTGAGGCGCGCCCGCCATTAACCAAACAACCAGAACAAAAGAACAGCCACAAACTGGCTAACTGAATCAAAGACAAAACGCCACCAAAAAGAACCAGCAAGACGGCTACTGAGCCTGACCAGCACCCTCTCCAAACATCAACGATTACTAATGCGACATGCGAACAAAACTCCCCCAGAATTGGCTAGCTCTGCTGATCTGAGCTTCTTGCAATACTCCCGCGACTCCAGCCAAGCCTTATCTCCCATCCGGCTCTCTCTTCCAGATTTTTTGCCAAGTCTTCTACTTGCACTTTCTGATCCTCCTTTAGCAACAAACTCTAGCTTCTTAATCTCCTCGCCAGAAGACCTAGCACAACTCTGACGTCCCTCCAAGACTCTCCCTGAAAACACAACGCATTTCTCAGTTTCCACAAAGTCCAAAGCACAACAGAAGTACAAAAATTAACCACCGCATGCTTTTTCCTGCTAATCCATAGCCTGGCCACATTATCGAAAGATTCACCTATATTCATATTCAAAACGTCAGCCACTTCAAGCCAGACAGCTTTACTAACACAACAAGTAAAGAATAAGTGGGATATGGTCTCAGGATCAGTGCAAAATAAGCAAGTAATATCATCCACATTTTGCCTTTTAATTAGATTATCTCTAGTCATCAACCTATTATTGGCCAATAACCAAAGAAACACATGAATACGGGGCGGAACGTCAATCTTCCATACTGCAGGGATAAAAATTGGCTGAACACCTCTGAAAGTAATAACAGCAGATAAAGATATTGAACCGTATAGACTCCTTTCAAATCAAATTGCCAAATGATGGAATCGCAGTCTTCACTAAAGACAATGGACTCAGCCACACTAACCAAATCATGCCACATAAACATCAACTTCTGAGAAACCCTTCTTTTAAAAGAAAGCTTCAGATTCATACCATCCCAGGCCTCATAAACCGAAATATTTTTCTGCACCGAAAGCTCATAAAGAGGCCAAAATTGAATAGCTAGACGAGACGTACCAAACCAATGATCCTCCCAGAATCTAACACTTCTACCATCACCAATTTTCCACATATACCCCATTTTAGCAGCTTTAGCTGCCCAAAGCACGCCCTTCCAGAAGGAGCTTTATCCTCAGGACAACAAAACAGATTAGGATCATTAGTTTTATATTTAGAATCCACAATCCGCCTCCAAAGACTATTTTGTCTCAAATAATATCTAGAAACCCAAGAAGCTAGCAAGCACAAATTCAAGTTTCTTAAATCAGGAACACCTAGACCTCCATATTCTTTTTTCTGAGCAATCATCTGCTAGTTTGCTAAATGATAACAATTCTTCTGGCCACTATCATTCCAAAAAAAGTGAGCCATCTGGGAGTTAAGCTCCTGAATCGCCCATTTAGGAAACTTAATCACAGACAACAGATAAATGGGAATACTTGCAAGGCAAGATTTTAAAAGAGTCCACCTACCCCCATACGATAAAAGACGCCCCCTCCATCCAGCAACCCTTTTAATTACCTTATCCACCACCGGCTGAATATCCTCTTTTCTCAACTGAGCATAATGTAAAGGAACACCTAGATACTTAAAAGGAAAAGATCCCAGATTACAACAGAAAAGTCTAGCTAAATTATTCCTATTGCCTTCATCTACACCAACACACATTAGATCACTTTTATCATAGTTAATCTTCATGCCAGAAATCTGCTCAAAGCAGGAAAGAAGCCATTTAAAGTTTCTAGCCTTATCAAGATCATTATTCAGAAAAAACACCGTATCATCAGCATATTGGAGGCTAATAATACCTCCCGAACATACATCAGTCATCATACCTTGAATCAAGTTCTTATGCGCAGCTTTAATAAGCATCCTTGAAAAAACATCAATCACTAAATTAAAAAGCAAAGGAGAGAGAGGGTCTCCTTGTCTCAGCCCCTTACCAGCCCTAAAATATTTGCTATTAACATCATTAATTCTCACACACATAGAGCCACCTACCACCACATTCATAATCCAATTAACCCACTTCTCACCAAACCCTCGACTTCTCAACATTTCCTCAAGGAAACTCCAAAGCACTCTGTCATAAGCTTTTTCATAGTCAATCTTGAAAATAACCCCTTGCTCTTTCCTACGGACCACATCATGAATAATCTCATGTGCCGCCATAACACTTTCCAGAATAAACCTACCCTTAACAAAAGCAGTTTGATTAGGAGCAATAATTCTGTCAGCAATTTTAATCAACCTATCATTCAGAGCTTTAGAGAAAATCTTGAAGCTACAATTAATTAGACTAATAGGTCTAAATTTCTTCAAAGTCTAATTAGCATCATTTTCCTTTGGAATTAGAATTATTATAGTATAGTTCAATCTAGACAGGTTCAAATTTCCATTGTCAAAACAACGAAACAAAGAGAGCAAATCATCTTTCACAAGATTCTAAAATCGTTGATAGAACAAAAAGGGGAAACCATCAGGGCCGGGGGCCCCATCTGCATACGAACCAAAAACCGCCTCTTTGATTTCAGACTCAGAAAAAGGGGCTTCCAACAGCCCAATCTCATCACCATGAATTTTACTATCCTCATCCCAGAAATTTTCATCCAAAGAAAGCTGAAGATTATTCTTCGAGCCAAACAGATTTTTGTAAAAGTTCACCGCCATCTCCAACATACCACTAGTGTCCTCCACAGGACCATTATCACCCTCAAGGACACTAATATGCTTTTTTCTTTTTCTCTGATTAGCAACAGTATGAAAATAAGCATTATTCTTGTCCCCTTCCTTAATCTCCCTGTCCCTATATCTTTGCTTAGCTTTAATCTCTTCAATACTCTAAATCTTATTTAAGTCATCCACCAACACCTTTAACCTATTACTATCCTCCTCAGAGAGCTGGGACACCTCTCTTTTCAAGTCCAGAACATCAATGTCCCTGATTAACTCATTTTTAATTCTTCTCATCTTAGAGTCGGCATTTACATCCCAACCCCTGATTTTCTTCCTCAAATTTCTAATTTTGAACTGCCACACCTCTAAAGGGTCTGACACATTGCAAGGAGAGTTCCAGGAATTCTCAACCACCTCAGCAAAATCTGGTCTAGTCAACCACCACTTTTCAAATCTAAAATTTTTTTCCTTCCTAACTTCCACCATACCGAAGTCCAGAATTAAAGGGTATGATCACTACTGGCTTTAGAGCCAGCCTTAACCACAGCCCTAGGATAGTGCTGCTCAAAAGAAGTGTTAACAAAAATTTTATCAAGTGCAGCCATAATAGGTTGCGCTTGATTGTTACACCAAGTATACGGTCTAGTCGAGTCTTTTAACTCTATCATCCCCCAATTATTACACCAATCATTAAGGAGGAAGGCTCAATGGTGATTAATCACCCCATTACTTTTCTCAGACTGCCTTCGAACCATATTAAAATCGTCACCAAAAATGGTAGGACCCTCCCAATCACCCATAATAAAATGTAATTCATCTAAGAATGATTGCTTGCCCTCATCATAAGGAGAGCCATAAACCACCACTAATCTCCAAACAAAATTATCAGCAATATTCTTGATGATACAAGAAATGCAATACTTAAAACAATTGTAAACAATTAAATCAAATTTATTAGAGCTCAGACCAACCAAAATACCACCAGCTGTACCCCTAGCAGGTAACCAGTTCCAAATGTAATCATTGTTAATACCTTTTAACAAATAATCCTCAAAGTTGTCTTTCTTAGTTTCCTAGATACCTATAAAATCTAACTTGTTTGCATAAATGAAATTAGCCACCCCAGTACCTCTACCGATTTTATTCATTCCTCTAATGTTCCAGAATGCTCCTTTCAACATTAACTATTTGTTTTGTATTACTCACAACCTGGGACCAAGTCATATCCCTATTTATCTCCACATCTCCCATAACTGGAGATTTTATTTGGGGAGACACACCCATCAATGGGGGGAATTCATTCTGAATTAAACTTTCATCTAAATCAACAGGAAGAAGTAAATCTGGGTTCTTTGCTTCAAAAGCCATAACCCTTTCTATTTCCATCTTTTTCATTTTTTCAACATTCTCAACTATGTTTTGAGTATCAGTTCCTAATCTCATGCCAACATGAGCAGCCATTTGAATTAGATGTTCATTCTGTAAAGAGTAAAAGGAGTTACCACTTTTTGGGTTATGCTTAGCCTCCAAATTTTTGTACTTCACATACTCTTGAGCTCTTTGTATAACCATTTTTCCATCTTCTTTAAATCTTCTAGGGCGATCCATCCTCAAGGATGGCCCCCATTTATCTTCTGGTTGTTTATCCACCACAGCATCTGTCCCAGCTTGTTTTTCCATATCTTCCTCCTGAATGCATTTATTAAACTCCTCCAGTAAACCACCTCCCACAATACCCTGTTATCTGAGGTTAAACACTCTCTTGCAATTTCCTCGTCTTCATCAGTTTCAGATTCAGCCAACTCCATGTCTTTCAATATATACTCACTATCCAACTCCCTGCCTTCCACTGCCAGCAGGTTAAAAGAGTTCCACCTCGAGTGCTGTGAGGAAGTCCCCTCCAGAACGCCCTCATGAGTGTCCTGCCCAGCTGAAATGACCTCTCTATCTTTAGCTTTGACATTCTGCACAGGCGTTGTCCAGACATCCAACTCTTGCCCAGCTTCGGTTTCAAGACCTTGACTGGCACTAGTGTTCATACATTTTTGAAGCTGTTCAACCTGATCAAACACATCTTTCATCTCACCCAAAACACTGACTGACTTATGTCCCTTCCCAGCCTTACTGTCACTTGGGTTTGATGTCTTAGAATCTTTTTGCTGACTCTTATATTTGTCAACCTCCATATCATTCTTCTCACTGTTCTGTTCACCTAAATCATCAGCCTCTTCATCGTCCTCTGCTTGATCGTCATCATCATCATCTTCATTCGGATTGGAAGGTCCACCCTGCTCCTGCGGATACTCTTCTACTTCAAACAAAATCAAATACAATTTCTTGTCCATCTCATATAAACATTCCACAGGAATTTGACCAGGGTTTCTACAAGCAACTTTGACTCTAACCATCTCATAAAAGGACTTGAATAGGCCAGACCAATCCACATCAGTCATAATACCCAGCCCAGAAGAAATTTGAGCAAAAATAGACCAGTCACACCATTTAGGAGGTATTCCCCTCATCTGTATCCATACTTCCTTTAACTCACCATAAGCCTCCAGCTCACCAATCCATTCTAAAACTTCAACCTCTACACCCTCCTTTCTCAAGTTAAACGAAGGGTAATTCTTTATGTCAGCCACTTTCTTGTGAGGGGGAAATCGGACAAGGAATTTACCCACATCTAACTCTCTGATCTGCCATGGCCACTCTTTGCAGTATATCTCGGACAGTTCCCTCTCCAAATCTGTCAAAGTAATCATCCCTCTTTTAACTCTAACAACGCCACAATTCTTCAGATTCAACCATTGAGTAGATTCTACAGTAGGCACATCCAAATGATAAAATCCCAATCCTCTACCAACACTACCAAAATAAGCAGCTTGAGGCAAAGTTTTAGACCAAGTAGGGCAAACATTCATATGGTGTCCAGGCACAGCACAGATGAAGCAAACTTTAGGTTTTTGACAAATCCCCACAAAATGCCCAGGCTCTCCACAATTAAAGCAAGTTAAACCACGATACCTTTTATCAATGACTATTCGATCATCTTCCCTGCCTGCCTCCCTATTTTGTTGCTGAAGCCTCCTGCCCTGCTGCGGATGAGGTCTTATCTGCTGCTGATGTGGCCTTCCTTGTGGTTGAGAAGGTGCTTGATGAGGTCTCGCTCCTTGCGGCAGTTGCATAGCTTGGGGGCCAGGACGATATTGTTGCGGCAGGGGAGGCGGAGGAGGTCGGGGATGCTGCGGACCGGGAGGTCGCGGAGCCTGGCGTTGGTGCTGCTGAAGTTATTGACGAGGAGGCTGATAGCGAGGCTGCCTCGGCGGACGAGGCTCCGGCTGCCATATCTAGCAACCGCTCACCTGATCATACGCCATTTGACCCCTGCGCACCACCTCCGCAAAGGTTGCTTTCAGATTTGAAGAACACGGATCTCTGGCAAAACTAATTTGGACAGGATTTGCTACAATACGATCCGCTCTTCTCACTGGGAAGCAATCACTCAAGGTAAAATTCCTTCTCTGAACCAATTCCTTCTTCACCCAAAAGAGCACCTCACTCTGCGTTGAAACCCTAGAATTGTCGATTGGGGAAGGAATGGCCCAGAGCTGGCCAAAAAACTCCTCGATCTCTCCCTCATCATCCTTCTGATCAGAATCAATTTCCACCCGCGAATCAACCGGCGGCTGACTGCCTTGTGGCTCCACCGTTGAGGGGACGATAGAACGAGGAAAACCACTGACTCGTGGGGACGAAAGTTTAGAGCAACATACCGAAAATACCCCTGAATCAGCGAATGATCTGGATCCCGCCTTCGCCGAAATCAAACCCAAATCCTTCGAAGATGCCGATAAAGGGTACTCCACCACCATCTTCGAACGAAGGTCATCGTTGTCGGCGGCGGCGAGGAAGAGAGACCGTGATGGACGCGCCGCCGCCCCACTACTACGATCTCCATCGCTACTATGATATCGATCTTCAACGCTGCGATGGTCTCGAGAAGAACATGGGATAGGAGGAGGAGGAGGAGCGTGTCTAACCGACATGGGTGACACAAAATTTGTATTCTCGAGCTGCACACTTCCAACCCACCATCGAGCCACATCGGGGCGCTATATATGCGCAAAGCTCGGCTGAGCTCAATGACTAGCCACGGGCCTTGCTGCGTCGCGCCGAGCTTGGCCGAGCCAAGAGCCAGCGGCGCCACAGCACCCCGGTGCCACACTACTGGCTAGTCGTGCCACCGGATGCCGCTCCACCGCTTTGCCTCATTTGCGCCCGGCCGGCTGAGCTATGCGGTGTCTTGCGCCATTCTTGGTTGCCGCTCCCGGCATATACATGCAGGCCTCGTTGCCCTGCTCTCCAACTCGCATAGCCACAGCACTACCTCTTCCTTTGCTTTTCTCAAAATCACTCATACTATCATGCATGTGAGAATTTCCTACAAAAAATGGATGCTTGAGTGGTGAGTATGCATGGTTTCAATCGGATCGGATAATTTCTGACCGACCGGATGCGTTCAGATCGGATTTGGATAATTTTTTCAGATAGTTTTCAGATTCAGTGTCGATTCGGATACTTTATTTTGGATTCAAATTCAGATTCGGGATAGTGATATCCATCGGATTGGGATATTATGAAACATTTTTTTGATATATCCGGTAAAAGTTATTTAGAGATCCAATCGTTACCAACAGGCATAACCGGATAACCCTAAGATGGTCTTCTGAATTCTGATCTTCTCCTATGACTGTGAGTCTGTGACCCGTCCTCTTAACTGACCACTCCCCAATCCGCATCTCATCTGCCCCGACTCCCGCTGCCAACCTCCCGCCACCACCCTGCCACCGCCCAAGCCTCCCGGTGCCGCTGCTCCACTCGCCTCGCCTCCTGGCACCTCCGCCCGAGTCCCACCACCCTCCGCCAATCCTGCCGCCCTCGGCTCATCACGGCGCCTGGCATCCTCTACCCCGAGTACCGCCGTCCTTTGCTGGATATGTCCCTCGATGCCGCGGCGCTGCCCCTTTGCTTCCTCCCCACTCTGGCCCTCTTCCCACCCTCTGCACTCAGCTCTATCTGGATCCAGATTGACGGCCACCACGATTGACAAGCTTGTAAGTGCCTACTACTAGCGATAGTAGCTAATTGTCATTCTTAAATATCAAAGTTGCAGCAGGGAAAAATGAATAATCTATTTCTGTGGTGCACACGAACCGGAAATATAGTAAATGGGACTATGAGAGTTCTTCTTCACCGGCATTCATCAGTGACATGACATGTTTGACCAGTGACCACCCTGTATGCAAAACTTGTCATTCACTTAATGACTCAAATAACAACTCAAATTTTGATGTAGTTCAACCAACTTGATAAATCCTAAAATGATGTAACATATTTCTTTGCAGGGTTTTGAGGAATTGCAGGATATCTAATAGTCTTGCATCAGTAGAATTTTTGAAGTTCACAAGTTTAAACTTATTGTAAGCATTTTATTTCTACAATAAACTACAGTCAATTCTTTTGAGCAAACTCTTAAAAACATTGCTATGGATTATAAATTGTTTGATGACCTTTTTGCTTTCTTCTCATTTTCTACTGTTGTAGGGATTTTTTCTTACAACCAGCTATCAAGAAACTTCCTATCTTAGGCTGGTAAGAAAAAAATACAATTGTAAGCTTCAATTTCTGAAACTTCCATTGATTGACTGAACCAAAGTCTTGCTAACTAAACTTCCTATCGCTTGCCCTTAAGTTTAATGAGCAAAGTCTTGCTAACCCATTTGAGATCCAAAATTAGGATTTAAGATGGTGATTGCTGCTAGTCTGTTGTATAGAAAAATAACATGCTCAAGGTGGATAATATAAACCTCACATCTCAAATATAAAATACTTCATTGGGATTGGTCAGGGGTCTTTATTTTTCTATGAACAACAAGGCTTACTGGTAGAGGTAGGAAATCCTTGTCATATGTGTAGTAGCTGCAGTCACCATGCTCCACGGCTGTCACACATGAATGTTTTCTACAGTATCTTGTAAGCTAAACTATAAGGTTAGATATGATTGTATGAGATCATGAATAGAGGATAGTTGGGAACATATCTCCTTAATTCTTTCTTCAACTCATTCATGAAATCCTTTTCACGGGAAATGGCTAATGATTGTGTCTTTTTGTGTTCAACCTAGTTGTTTCTTTATGATGGAGTCTAGCAGTGCTATCACAAATGTGTGCGCAACTAGTAGAGTCTCATCTGCTACCACACTTGGTACAAGTCTGTCTACACTGAACGCTCATGCATTAGTAGTGCGAGAGCCTCTTGCATCTGAAGCTGAAGGACCTCAAGCTAAACCTGAATGTGATATCACCGGAGAAAATGAGCCTCCTAACAAGAGGACAAAAAAGTCCATCTCCAAGGTATGGGAGCACTATACTAAGGATACTGTGACAAAAACATATTCAAATAATGTAGTTATAAAGGAACTTTGGGCGAGATGTAAGAAATATCCATACAAAGCCCAATGTGAGGCAACAAGGGGCTCATTATGCTTTATAAATCATTTAAAAAAAGTATTCTATAACTCCAGGACAGCAAATGATCAAATTAGAAAAGGGTGAAGATAGCATTGCCAATATTTAGATATAGATTCGATGCTGAAACTAGCCTTAGAAAGTGGTATTTAGCACTTGTTATGCATGAATATCCCTTTAATATGGTTAACCATGAGTACTTTGTTGACTTCATCAAGCCTTTGCACCCTAGTTTTTCATTTAAGTGTTGTACAACTACAAAAAAATACTATAATAGAAATGTTCAATGAGGAAACAAAGAAGTTGTGTGATCATTTCAATCTCTTTTATGTCGCTTTTCTGCAACCATGGATATGTGGACCTCAAATCAAAATAAAGGTTATATATGTGTCACTATGTATTGGACAAATGATAATTGGTAGATTCAGAATTGCTAAATTCATGCATGTTAAAGGTAGCCACATAGCCACTAATCTAGCCATAGAGTTCATCAAGAGGGTGATGCATTGGAACCTTGAAAAGAAACTTTTTGCTCTCACTATAGACAATGCCTCATCTAATGATAAGTGTGCTACAAAACTTGTTGCAAAACTAAATAAGAAAGCTCCATTAGTCTATGGTGGTTTTTTTATGTGAGATGCTTATGTCATATTTTAAACCTTGTTGCTCAAGATAGCTTGAAAGTAGTTGTATCTTTAGTTCAGAATATTTGAGCTTCTGTTGTAATTGTAAAGAATTCACCATTGCAGTAGGGACATTTTCAAAAGTGTGCAACAGAGTTGTGACTTGGATATCAATGAGGGTCTTCCGTTGGATGTTTCAACCAAGTAGAACTTTGATGTTGAAGCAAACTGTTTACTATAGGAAGACTTTTGAAAGGCTATTTGAGTTGAATAAGAGTAAGTACAATAAGTGTGCTCCATCAGATGAGGAATGGGAGAATGCAATAGCACTATGTATGTGCTTGAGGAGGCTTTACGAGGCTACGTTGCTTTTCTTTGGTATTATATATCCCACAACAAATCTATTTTGGTGAAAGTTCTATGAGAATAAGTTAGCTATTGAAGAGTGGTGTCACAGTTCTGATATAATAATTCATGCTTTAGTAATGGCAATGCAAACTAAATATGACAAGTATTGGAAAAAAGTCCAATATAGCACTTGCTGTGGCGTGCTTTCTTGATCCAAGGTACAAGAAAAAATTAGTAGACTATTTTATAAAAAAGATATATGGTGAGGAGAGAGATGTTCTTGAACTTCATACATTCATGACTAATGTAAACCGATTGTTCCAAGCATATATGTCTAGCAACCTCAAGTTGCAAAGCCTACAACTACGAGGATCTAGTGTGGCTTCTCACCCATTTGGCGATGACTTAGGTGTTCTTGAAATTGAAGAGTTCTTGTATGAAATTGCTGTGAGCGTGACAAGATATAATGAGAAATCTGAATTGTATATATACATGAAAGAACCAAATTTTCGATGAATTGAAAGTGAAGATGGGTCATTTGACATATTTTCTTGGTGGAGGATTAAACAAGGGATTTTTCCCACTCTTTCACGGCTAGCTCATGATGTGTTAGCCATTCAAGTGTCAACCGTTGCTTCGAAGTCAGCATTCAGTGCGGGTGGCCGTGTTAATGATCCTTTTCGTAGTCGATTAGATCCCAAGGTGGGGGAAGTCAACATCATCTAGAAAAGGTAAAAATATATCATCCATTTCATGTCTTACAATTTTCATTTTTTCCTTTACTAATAGCAATTGTCACTACAAAATTTCAAGTTCTAAGGAGAAGATTGCGACACTGATTGATGAGTTGGATATAGAGTATAAGGCTAAAGCACGTGATTCACTTATAGAAATGACTTCAGAGGTTTGCTCATTCTTCTATGGAATTGCTATCATTTTGTTACCACAATATTTTGTGGTGTGCATGTGGACTAGCTTCTCCAATCAAACGAATGAGGCAGCAATTAGCTGGTTGCTTTTGGTGATGCTTAGGGAAAGTAGACTATGCGGAGACATGAATATTATTTACATACCATTTTATGTTTCGAAACTTGTCATATGTGTATCGTTCAAATTTAGTGTACTTTTGCAACTTTGTTGGACTGTCTGATAAATTGACTTGTTAGATTGTGATAATCTTATTGCATATTGAACTCATATGATTGGTTAATCAGTACTATATATGTGCTTTATACGATATCTATTTTCGTGCATTATCCGACAAAATTATTTGATACCGTATCGATTCCGCTCAATATTCGATTCAAATCCGTGATCGATATTATCTGCATCGTATTCGTATCTGGTACTATCTGAATTCAACAAAAAATATGGTTTAGCATATGGAAAGAGCAATATCCGACCAAATATGCTAAACCATATATTTTATTCCTTAGAATTTTATATGACACACACTGCATGATTTTTATTCCTTAGATGAGATTGGAAAGGAGAGAAGTTTAGAGGGGAGAGGTGTTCTTGCTGGTTCTTGAGTGGAGAGGAAAGAAGATGGTGGCAGGAAAGAAAAAAAAAAGAATCAGAATTGAAGCTGTTGGTCTAATGAGCTTGTGGTTCAGTTATGGCACCATTCCTATGGTACATTTTGTTGTTGAACGGGAGACTTCTAAGGGAGGCTGCACGATGCATGTTTCTCCTGACCAGCTTTGGCCGCATTCAAATGTTCGTCCACGCTTACACTACGTTTCAAAGCAGCATACTGAGATTAATACAAGTAAATGACGTCTGAATCTTTCAACATGTCAAAGTTTATTACTACTCAAATAACCCAAAACTTTCAAAAAATTTATTTGTTTTTTTCTGAGTTTTTTTTATTTTATTTGGCTTTTATTTGAAAATTTCCATTTCGGGAAGTTGTCCCAATTTGCCGCTTTCCTTATTTCAAAATGTGTTTTTCCCGACCCGTTTGGCCTCCGGCCTAGTCCCTTTTCCTCGGCACGCTTCCCTCCCCTGGGTTTCGCCCATGGACCACCTCCCTTCCTGGCCCACCTTACCTTGCGGCCCAACTTTCGACCAGCCCGTCTTGCCACCTCCTCGGCAGGCATCGCGCGTCGTCCCCCGCCATGTTGCTCCAGTAGCTCCTGCCCCCCTTGACCGCCTCGTCTTCTTCCCCACCGCTGCCCACGTCGCTCTCGCGCCTCCCTGACCACCCCCGTGCCCCCTGCCGACCCCACCGTGAGCTCGTCATCGCCCCGCCTCTCTCTCCTCGCCTGTGCGCTATATAAAGCCCCCTCCATCCCGATTTGCCCCGCACCGCACTCACCGCGTCGAGCTCTCCTTCCCCCACCATCTCTTCCTCCCTCTCGCGCACTCCCCCGCCGCCCCCGCGCTCGTCTTCCTTGGCTCTGGCCGCCTCTTGCCGCCACGCTCGCTGCCCTCGCTGACCGGTGGGTCCCCTACGTCAACGCCTCGAGCCCCGGGGCCCACCAGTTAGCCCTTGTCTCTCTCCCATCGCATCGTAGGCTGGCCCAGCTCCTGTGGGCCGGCCAAAAATTTCCAAAATCCCCAAAATGCCCTTTTGGCCATTCTCTCTTCGATCCAATTTCCGTTTCTCTTCTTTTGAGTGTTTTTATTCGTTTATTTATTAGTTGCATTTTCTCGCGTTAGATCCGACGTTGGAGCAGCCCTTGGAGCAGTACTCGGAGCAGGAGTAGGAGCCATTCGGGACCGGAAAAGACTGCGACTACTTTCCTCTAGGAGAACCTTCGACCCTGCAAGACAAGCCACACCCTTGAACATGTTGAATCCAGTTCCATTACAGTATATGTATATTTTCCGTACAACATTATTTCTGGTAATTTAGAAAACTAAAAAGGAGATAGTTTAGAATGATATGAGTAGTTATAACCCAATGTTAAACCTGTTGTTACGCCTTAATTTTCTTTTTAACCCTGATATAAAATATTGAACCATCGTAGATTAACAGTTAATCTAATTTCACCTTGAGCTCTTTTTATTCAAAATTCTTCAAGAGATGGCTCGGGTGATTTTCAAAAATTACTACGGTTAGAGGGACAGTGTTGGACTGATCACAGGAGGTGGATTCTGATCTAACCCCCAACTAATGATGAAGCCAGGATGTGGTGTGGTAGTTGGTATAGTGGGTGCCAATGGTTTGTGGTATGTAATTGGCTGAGTCTCAGGCACTTAAGGACCGATATCTTGGGCAAAGTAAACAACTTCAGCTCCCGCTCAACCACAAGTTGGGCTGGTCAGCCTTGTTAACCTGTTCTAACATAGCTCAGTATATTGTACTCCCCTTTGGAATACCTATAGGAGGTAGCTACCATTCTGGTAGGAGGAATGGATCACGTAGAGATTGGGATGGAACGGGAATGGGGTGATCATTCGCCGGTTCTCACAACAGTAGGTATCCTCAATTGGCCAGATCACGCCGCCCACTTTGGCTAGTGGGCCCTGAAAACTAGGGATTCACGTAACCTTCTGGATAGGGGCTAAAGAAGGGAAGTACAACAAAAGGCTATGATTATCTTAGTCCGGCCGCATGCATTTAAGTTGTATGTTAGGCTCGAGTAGCATTTCGACTGTAGATATCTTGTGGGTAAAGATAAGTAGCCCTGTAGAGTAAACTCGATGGTAATCGAATACGCCGAGCTTCCGATTAATGAAGCTGAGTTAATCTAGGGTGATTCCTGTAACTACGCTCAAGTAGTTTTCATGAATAGAACTTGTCATAAATTTGAACTTTGCAAATAACCACCATGGTATTTATTGTTATTTGATTTGTGTTTCAAATGTAAAATAAAACTGGTATCTATCAACTTGCATCCACAATACTTAAACCTGTGCCAACCTTTGTTTATCCCTGCATATAGTATTCAGAATTTCCGTGTGGTTTGTTTAGTACTGTTGTGTACTCACCCTTGCCTCCTACCCCCCTCCCCCACTAGATTTTCAAGAAGACGACTGGTTTCTAGGAGTCCATTGACGGCAATAGCATTTGGTTTTAAAGGTCTTGATCTATCTGCTCAAGACTTTCCTGTGGGTGTTTTGTAATGTATCTGGTGCCAGCCGTACCTTTTTGTAAAACTCTGGTCGTTAGGCCCTTAAATCCTCTATAAAATATTTGCTTTCACTCTTATGTCTGGCAATGTACACTTAGTTACCTACAGCTAAAATTCTGGGTAACTGTGAAGGTATTTATACATACTCCCTAAAAAGGGCGGTCTGTTACAACTAATACTTAAATAATTTGTAGGATCGGATGGCGTCAATCAGAGGGGGGGGGTGAATGATTGCACGGAAGCTAAAATCTTATTCTTAAACTTTTTGAAACACCCCAATTCAAACACAAATTGCTTGAAGACCGGTTCATGAAGTTGGGAGACCAGTTTAGAAGTCTGGGCGTCTAGTAGAGCACATGGACGACCAGTAGCACACTTGGGCGACCAGTTCGAGCACTGGCGACCAAGGGACACTTAGGCGGCGGTTTAGGCACTGCTGCGCGACCAAGAGGACACTTGGCGGCGGTGTAGAGCACTGGGCGACCAGTAGGACACTTGGGCGAGCAGTAGGGCACTTGGGCGAGCAGGTTGGCACTTGGGCGAGCAGGTTGGGCGACCACGTGAACAGTTGGGCGACCACGCGCACAGTCTGGGCGAGCAGACCGATATATAACTACTAAAATAGAAATTCCTGAAGATCCAGCGGTTGGATTGACGTGAAATTTTAACTGTAGAAACTAGACTTAATTTCGCAGCTAACACAAAAATAATCAGGTCGATCGGATCTACGGATCTAAAGTTATGACCTTCGCAAGATGACTGAATTCGGGCGACCACGCGAGCAGTCGGGCGAGCAGGACATCAATCTGGGCGACCACAAATTACCAAAGATCTAACCATTGGATTGATGTGAAATTTTAACTGTAGAAACTAGATTCAATTACGAATCAAACCCAACAAGAATCAATCCGATCGGATCTACGGATCAAAAGATATTACCTTCGCAAGATGATACTTTTGCAAAGAACCGAACTCCGTGATGAACTTCGTGACTGCTGCTGCGATGAACAAAACTTCAAGCGATTGATCAACTATGTCGAAGCCAAGAGCAAATCACAATCGCAAGAAGAAGCTCTCTGGAAGATTAATTTTTATTTCATTGTCTAAAGTACTCAAATACAAGAGTACAAACCTTCAAAACTCGAACGCCGCCACACCTATAAGCAGGGACACCTCCTCTATTTATCTGAGCAAACTCACGAGAGATAGAATACAACTCCACTTCCAACATGGAAAGAGTTCGTATTTATCTCAACTTGGCCCAACGTGGCCAAAAACAACTCTTGCACATATGTACAGCCCACCTCCTGTAATTACGTGACTAACCAGCAACCTTGCACGCATGAACAGCCCACCTGCTACGCATACGTGACTAACCAGCCTTCATGTGCATGTTCTCTAGCTCGAATGTCTCGCATGACATCCTCGACCACCAAGACCTCGATTCCTCCACGAACCTAGTCCGAACCTCGGTTCCTTCATGAACCTAGTTCGGTCCGTCATCGACCACGTTAGCCCTCGAGCAACACTCGCACATGAATAAACACAGAAGCTGTGCACGAGCACAAGTCCACGACTTGACTCAAAGTCAATCCATGCAACCACTCACACGAGTGCATTGCATCAGCGAAATCCATCATGCTATCACCAAAGATAATAATTATCTCAACATGGTACATGCACAAACACCACACATGCTATAATCAAAGTCACTATACAATGCCAATTTCACCATTCAACCAATTTTTCATCACATGATCTCACATAATTCAGATGGTTACAAATAATTTACGTTATGTCTGTAATGAAAAATAGCAAAATTGTTTGTCTAAGGTGTCTGAAAATTTTTGTGCATCATCACAAGATAGGTCTTATCCTCTGATAAAATTTTCAAGACATGAATTTATCTGTAAAATTTTATTAAATTCCAACAAGACTGTTGTACCAACTTTAGCAGACTAGATAGGATAGGGTCAACGCAATAAATGAGGTGTCATTCATGACTTTAAAATTTCTTATAATTTTTCTAAGTAATCTGGAGACAGTCTTTACAATAATATAAAATTTTTAGCTGAAGATCTTTCCTGTGGAAATTACTAAAATTTTGACAAGACGTTGCATTAAAATTATGTTTTCTAGTTTTTATTTTTCTTAGATATCAAATAAGCTTTATTTTATATAAAACTTTTTCTGTGTAATCCTAATGATAACTTAAAGTTATCATAAAAATTTTAGGTGATTATCAGTCATATTTATTTTATAAAATTCTAACATTGGTAATATTATTTTTTTAAAAATAATTCTATAAAATGGTCAAATCAACTTTATTATTTTTGACTAGTGTTGTAGATGATGTGGTAAATTTTGAGGATGTGAATAATGCTGACATTGTGCTGTTCATAGTCACATTGTACAATTCTTGATAACTTTTCAGCTCTAAATGAGTTCACATTGATTTATATGAATTTTTTCTATATTTTATTTCTTAAGATATTTTGGGTTTTAAATTTTGGAGGAGAAGAAAACAATTAATATAAAAGATTTTCTTAAAAGCCAAAAATTCAAGATTTTTTTTTCAAAAGGATGGAAATTCAAAATAAGATTATATTTCAAACTCATTTTCATAGTTTGTTCATTTTGGGAGAAAAGTTTTAATATTGCAACTTATTATTTTCTTAAGCGTTAAAATTCAAGAAAAAAAGAAAAAGATGATATTTCAAGATTAAAATCTTGATTATAATTAAAATTTTTATTCAATAATATTTTTAAATTTAAATTTTTAGGATGTTACAAAAATCAGCATGAATTAAAATGGAATTATGCTAGGAAAAATAAACCGAGAGATATGAAGTTTCTAATGTATACTAAGTCTAAGGTTCAACAAATTTATGGAAACCCATATACTGAAAAATTCAGTTTCAAAATTTTATTATAAATTTTTAGAATTTATTAACTATTTTTTGGAATTACAAGAAACTCTAGGTTCTTCAAACAAAATTTCCACGATAGGTCCATAATTAACCAGAACTATGAGGGTTTAAACGCAAAAACATAGTTTTATTAATTTTCTCGGAAAATAATTGGGCCGCACGACCTATGGGCTGTGTACGCGGCCCGCATCGGTGGCGATTGCTCCTAGAGGGACGTGGCAAGCGACAGGGCCAGCCCAAGCGCGGTGGGTGCACACGGCAGCAATGCTTCGGGCGTGACGCGGCAAGTGGCGGGGCCCAACATGTGCGCGGTGGGCGCAATCAGCGGTGGTGCTGGGCGCCACATGCGCAGGCGAGGCAGCACTTGCTATGGCCAAGCCGCGGGCCGGGATCGAGGGCGCGACACGGCACGCTTCAGGCACAGCGCGGGTGTCACGGGCTCGTGGGGAAGGGCGAGTGGCGGGCATGGCTAGTGCGGGTGTGAGCGATGTGGCGCTAAGTTTGGCAGCCAGCAAGGGCTCTAAGCCGGTGGTCCGGCAGCCGAGTAGCGGCGGCCAGCAGCATGCTACAGGCTGTGTTCAAAATCTAGCCGAGATCTTGTGAAATCTCGGTGAGGTTTTAGTTTTCAGCGGACGGTGAGGTATAAAATCCGACCGGAAGCAATGTGAACACGAATCAACGTTTGGCTCGATTGGTAAGCCGCCCGTGCCACATGTGATCGATCGGTTGATCAAACCCCAGCTTCGCTAATTTTCCCCTTGCCGCCTGCGCACCGATTCAATTTTTTTACCATCCGCCGCGGCGCCGCCCCCATTCTCATCGCCCTCACGCCTCGCCCATCCCCGTTCTCCGCGCTGTCCTCATTCTCCGCGCCGTCCTCCTCCGCCATTCTCCTCGTGTCGTCCCCCTCGCAGGATTGCATTGTCCTCCTCCGCTAGATCCTCGTGCCGTCCTCCTCCACACTCCTCCGCTTGATCCTCGCGCCCTCCGCCAGATCCTTGTGCCCTCATCCAGATCAGCGCGCCCTCCGCCACATCCTTGCGCCCTCTACCAGATCCTTCTCCACCAGATCCGTGCTCCTTGGCTCCTCCATGCCGAGCGCCCGAGCCGACTCCGTGCCGAGCAACTGGTGGGGGCTATGCGGGTGAAAGTGAGCCGGGTCTTGAAGCTGAATACCATCTGGAATCACAGGACGAACAAGACGGCGATGGCCGTCTTCCTGCGGAAGACGTGGAGGATTCTCTTGTCATCTCCGGACTCCGGTGGTGACCACGAGTAGTGCTACGATGACGACGGCATCGGCGGTGGAAATCTGAAAAAAAAAAACGATCGCTTCAAGCAATCATCTGATTGATACTATACTACCATCACATTTTGACTTGCCCAAACTTTTCTGCTTAACTACTGATGTTCCTTTGGTCTGCAGCACATCAGTTCCCAATCGATCCAAGCGCCGCAGTTGCGAATCAGCGTGCACAGACAGTGGGTGGAAACAGGAATGCCGCAATGATATTGGCACCTTCGCATCTAGTTTGCTTTCTATTTATGAATCCCTCAATCCATCAGAAGAGCACAAGTCCAAACAGAGGCAGCTTGTAGGCTCCCTAGAAAACTCTGTGAGCAAAGAATGGCCCTATGCCGAGCACTGCGTCCGAGCTCCTCCAGGATCTGGGCTCCTCCGCGTCCGAGCACTCGAGCCGACTTCGTACCGAGCACCACGTCGTCTGTCTAGAGGTTTGAAACTTTCCGAGATTTCGGTATTTCCCACCGAAATATCAGAAATCTCGTTTAAAGAAAGACCGGATCTGAATTTTACTTTTTGAATTTCATTTCAATTTTGTTCGAAATTTCGGATTTCGAAGGGTGACGAGATTTAAACTGAAAATAGAATTTGAAACCTTAGCTACAGGTGCACGACGTGGCCCTGTAAGTGCGGCGGGCGAGATCTAGCGACTTCGGGCGCAGGCTGCCCTTCTTTCTTTTTTTATAGACGATTTGACAAACCGTAACAACAACCTTAATTTTTGATTAGATTAAACGAGTAATCTAGACAATTATAGGAAATAATTTGTAGGATTAAAAAACATTCAGATGTGATTAACTTATGTATTTCAAACTTACATGCGGTTTGCAGTAGATTAATCGCTTGATGCTACTTGAAATTCGATACAGTGTAAACTGATGCAGGCAGACAATCTTGATTGGCCTCGAGGTTTTTCATGCTAATAACCTATTGTAAAACGATTGTAAATCAAACAAAATACACCAACCAAATGGCAAGTACAATCACACAGAGTACAGACGATACAGAGAGGCAAAAACTCTTTTCTTTTTATTAAATTGATTCTCTTGTATAATAGGTGCTATATTTATAGTAGAAACTCATAAGAGATGGATTCGAATTCATCCACAATAAGATTTTTTCTAAACATATTTGAACAACTAGGAAAATAGTCCATATATATCTCAATAGATTTACTGGCATAGATTCCCACTACCAGAAAAATACGTATCAGTGGCGTTCGATTATCAGTGGTGGTTCCGCCACCACTGATAATTGGCAGTTTATAAACACTAAATTAGAGGGGACTTCCCAGGAGATCACCCATCCTAATACTACTCTCACCCAAGAACGCTCAATTTCAGATTTGTGATTAGATTCGGATGTTTTTAACATCACATAGGGACTTCCTAGGAGGTCACCAATCCTATTACTGCTCTCGTCCAAACACACTTAACTTTGGAGTTCTTATAAGATCTAGTACTTTAGTGGTGTTATGATCACATTTGACATATAACACATCCCTCCTCCCCTTAACCCCGTGAAGCATCAAAACACTGATTTCTAATTATTTCAAATTAGTAAACTATAGAGGTAATTAGCAAAATTTAAAACTTTTAAATTTATTTTTCATACTCTTGACTATTAATTATGCTTGCAATATATGTGCCATTACTATTCATGAAACTTGTAAAAACACCATAACTTTTGACTCGTACCTTCGATTTTAGTATTCTTGCACATCCCGGAATCATCACACGATGAGCTCTCCAGTTAAATTCTTTTGGGCACCAATTCTAATTTTCAAATATGAAATCCGAGCGCTTTTATTAAAATGACCATAACTTTTGACTCGTAACTCCAATCGGGGCGTATTTTGGCTCGTTTGAAAGATAACAAAAAGTTGAACCCGAATTTCATAAGCGCGCGAAAATTATATGGTCGGATCCTAATGGTTTGTGCGAGTGCGTGCGTGGCGACGAAATTTCAAAAAAAGGTCGTTTGCCTCCGAAGTTTTGAATCTATTTCGGTTGTTCTTTTCAATTATTGCAAATGAAATATTAGTTCCAATTATTTGTTGAATATTATTTAATTTCAATTCTTTCAAATTAGAATGCTGAAGAGGTAATTGGCAATATTTAAAATTTCCTATTTTTATTATTTATGGCGGTTTCAAATTAAAACCACCACTGATAATATTATCAAACCACTACAGATGCTCACATTATCTATGGCGGTTTTTGGCTAAAACTGCCACAGATAATCACATTATCAGTAGCGGTTTTAGCCGAAAACCACCACTAATGCTCACATTATTAGTGCTGGTTTTTAGCTAAAACCGCCACAGATGTATTTGTAGCGGTTCTAAAGAAAAACCACTACTGATAATGTATTATTTGTGACGGTTCTAAATAAAAAACCGATAGAAATAGTTTTCTCACCATTTTTTTTTTAAAAAAAACCGCTATTGATAATGCTAGTTGTGACGATTCCAGAAAAAACGTCATAAATAGAGCGTCACCTATGTGTTGTTTTGTGATAGTGACCTTAGTAGCTTTCAGCTCAAGATGACATCAAGAAAAAGAAAAAAAAAACTTCGCATGAGATTTCAGATAACCCCAAAGACTTGTCCTTTAATCACTCAATCAGTTGATAGATTCGTCACCAATCTCGCCAACGTTGCTTTGGATCGCGTCTAGTCAACTCGAGAGATCTAGCTAGCTCGGTGGCTTGTCTGGTCCAATGCTTAGATCATTAAGATCGCATGAGCACAACTAAACGTTAAAACACACTCTTCTCTCTGAAGCCACTACGCTGGTGTGGAGGCAAAGGGAGCCACATGCATGCATGGGTGTGGACGGGGTGAGGTGACCTCTGACACTTGTGCTGGCTGCAAATCATGAGATCAGTTCTACCACGCACTCGCAAATCGCAATAATAATATAAATATGAATCGAAACCTAACAATTTTTAACTTTGCCATGAGAATGAGATAATTTGTTCGCTCTTTTCTAAGTTTATAAAACATATTTTTCGAATGATTTTATCCATAAATATATGATGTATTTTATATTTCAATGAAAAAATTAGTATGATATTCCTTATATATGCCTGGTAAATATCTATCTTTACTTTATATTCTCTACATGCATGTGGTGAATATAGCGTTTAATGATAGTAATTAGAGGCAATATTGCCATTTTTAGTATCTCCTTCATCATCGTGTACAAAAAGAAATAGGTCTTATAAATTTGAGAGGGAATAATTTTCCACCGCATGCAAATGCACCATTGATCAAACGGACAAGATCAGTTTTGAGATATTTAAATTAGTGCCAACCAATAAATAGTCCGACACGTGGCACCTTATCTATCTAGCGAATGATCAGGATTTTTTTTATCAAGCGAATGGTGTCAGGATTTGATCTCGTTATCCGTGAGTAATTTGTGCGTCGTTTGTGTGGATATTTTTCATGGAGGTGTCTAGGGAGCACTTGAGTGTTTTTTTTATTAAATAGCACTAAAATTTTAAACATTCCATGCATAGCCTTTTTTACATCAATTATATACTAGTTTTACACACTAGATGTCTAGGGAGCACTTGAGTGTTTTCTTATTAAATAGCACTCAAATTTTGAGCATTCCATACATGGCCTTTTTACATCAATTATATACTAGTTTTACACAAATTAAATTATGTAAAAAATAATGTGACAATTTGTAAAAAAAGGAACAAACCAAACTATAAGGAACACAACAAACAAAAATGTAGATCACAAAGTTAGATATTGATAGTCAAAATGAAAAAGCACAACATAGATCACAAAGTAATATCTAATAGATAAAAAAATTGAGTGCTCAAAAACAAAAAAACACTCGAGTGCTATTTAGTAATTCCCATTTTTCATAAGGAAGAAACGTAGGTACACACTCACACTACATACATATAAAAGTATGCTTTCTTAAAACACGCACAGACAAATAGAGGTTAGGGACAAATCCATAACCTCATAGGACTTCTACCGAAACATATTTAAAAAAGGAGATAAGGATAGATAGTAAACGCCACTATCTGTTACAATTTTTTATGACAATGATGCTCATGTGGAAGACTATAAACATGTATATAGAAATAAGATACAATTTATGGTGATATGATTGGTATAAGCAACTTAATCATCGTTATTCATCGACTACAGATTCAGCAGAAAAGAACAAAAGTATGTACATGTCAAGGCACGGTACAACTATTGAATGATTGAGGCCGTGTTTGGGGGTTTTAAGCCAGCCCTTCTGTCTCTGAAAAGCCTCTGAAAAGCCAGTAAACCCTAAACAACGCAGCTTTTAAGTGACTCTTGGAATAAACTAGAAGCCATATATAATAAATAAAAGCCAAAAGTTGAAAATTAGGTTGGACCTGCTTTTGCAGTTTATTGCGAAGAAAAATTAACTGTTTGTCAAACGGTCTTTTATAAAAAGCTACAGCCGTTTTTAAATCCAGAAAACCAAAAAACAGCTTTTTCAGAAAAACTATAGCTCCTCTAACAAACCCTAAATCGCATGCTTTTTTTTTCTAAAAGGACAAGCTTGAGACCAACACTACGAATTAGCCTATATGATTGCGAAACAAGCTATTAGACAAGCTGAAGGTTTCATGCAAGACACATTTTAGTGTTTCCAATTGTCAATTCCTTTCAAATGCAAAGTATCAAGTGTTCTTTCCACTGATAGATTCAATGCTGTCATTTTCAAGTACCACGGAGCTAGCAAAAATAGTATATTTTCTTATAGTTTCAAGGTAGATACGCAGTTGCTACCTGCTGCACTGGCAGAACTTAACATATAAATAGTAATGAACTACACCGGACTGGCCTCAAATGTAGATTACTTGGACAAACAAACGTTAGATGGTAGGCATGATAAAAATACCTTTAAACTAGAAGATTATATTTACTGGGCAGAACAAGACTTGCCTCTTTGGATATCTTGTTGAGTTCAGTGACCAGCGCTTTTGCTGTTTTCTCTCCACGAGTGTGTATTGGATTAGATCCAGCAGCAAGCCCAGCAACCACCTATAAAAAGAAAATTTCTTTTTCTTTTATAAACTGAATACTTTATATCACAATATGTAAAAACTTATGTCTTGTACCTTATCACCCTAAGCAATCATCCCTTCTACAAGCTGAACCACAAATGTGGTTGTCCCATCTGCAGCTAAATCATTGGTCTTAGCAGCAGCTTGCCTAACCAATTTAGCTCCAACTAGATGCGTGGGTGCGGTGCATGCCAACCGTAATGCGTGGCCGTGCGGGTTTTGGGAAAAAAATCCAGCTCCATGCGTTGCGCGGTAAAAAACAAAATTCGATTTTTTAGGGCTTTCCCGCTGATAAGAGGGACATGGATGTAATTTAGAAATTTTTGGGACAAATTTTGGAATTTTTAGGGAACTTTCTACAAAAAAAATCTCCGGGGGCCTTCCCACAAAGAAAGGGACTCGGATGTATTTTCGGGGCAAATTTCGTAATTTTCACAACACGTGCCCGTGTCGATCCACCAAAAAAATTCGAGTCCATGCGCTGCTTGAGATTTTTTTTTTGAATTTTTGGGTGCTTTCATGTGAAAAAGGGATATAGATGTAATTTTGGAAATCTTTGGGGAAATTTTAGAAATTTTCACGGGCCTTCCTGCAAAAAAGAACGAATTGTCCTGGGCCTTCCCGCAAAACAAAGGGCCCTAGATGTAATTTCAGAAAATTTTCTTCACAAATCTTGTAATTTCTAGGGCCTGCGCATGAGAAACAAATTTCGGGTTTGTTGAGGGTCTTTCCGCAAAAAAGGACATGGGGTCTTCATGAAAAAACAACACTACTACAGAACGGCACATCAGAATCGGTTCTTTTTTAGCATTAGAATCGGTTCTAGTCGCGATACGATGTCCTTAGATAGTGATGAGGTGGAGCTATCAGAATCGGTTTTGACCCGATCGTGATAAAATGTCATCAGAATCGGTTCTTTAAGGGAAGTGATTGTGATGATAGCATCATCAGAATCGGTTCTTTAAGGGAAGTGATTCTGATGACCCCTCATCGAATCGGTTCTTTTAAGAAAAGTGATTCTGATGACATACTCATCGAATCGGTTCCACAAAAGAACCGATTCGATGAGTGTGTCATCAGAATCATTTTTCTTAAAGAACCGATTCTGATGATGGAGTTATCAGAATCACTTCCCTTAAAGAATTGATTCTGATGAGTGTGTCATCAGAATCACTTTTCTTAAAGAACCGATTCTGATGAGGTGGTCATCAGAATCACTTCCCTTAAAGAACCGATTCTGATGATGGTATCATCACAATCACTTCCCTTAAAGAACCGATTCTGATGACCCATTGGGGTGTGCCATTTTTGCAATTTCTCCAAAAAAAAGCACAGATTAAAACAATATGCACAATATATATATCATCACATTCACAATACAGAAGACAGGATGCATATATCACATTCACAGAACAGAAACGCTTTAATTACAACACATATATATCATAGTCGTTCACAATAGACAACACAAACATGACAATCAAGACATGGACTTCCTCGATACATATCACATTGACATATATTATTAATATTGTTTACATATGGACTAGTACGATGCGTCAAGATCTCTAAACCTGCCATCCTCTGATATAACTTCTAACTAGTACCACTGGCATAAGTGGTCTCAGAATTGTTGAGTGCTTTCTTGTCTAAACTCTTCTCGGGGATATTGATCTTACAAAAATGCGAAATGATCAGATTAATTTCAGTTTCAAAATTTCTATGTAAAAGGCTAAGTATATTATTATGCACGTTACATAAAATTAGGGAAACATAGATAAGTATTAGGGGCAATCACAAAATAGACAGAACTACGAAAGGGTTTAGAAAATATTTGGATTATAAAAGATTAATTCAAAACAGAAAAAAAATCCAAATGTGAGAAGCTAATATTCTAGTAAAGACATTGAGTAATGCCTCAATGCGCTGAAAGGACAAATGTAAAAAGCTACTCCCTTCATGCCATTATATTTGTCTATAGCGTTGTAAAAGCGTTGTCGAACGCATACGATCAATCACAAATTATAGACGCAATCGTGGGATCAAGAACAATAGACACATAATGTAAGAGGTGAAATTCTCTCTCGCTTTTTATTGATTCTATCTTTTATAATGAGAAGCACCGATATATATAACAAGATGAGAGAGGAGTTCGGTTTGACCACATCATAAAGAGATAGAGTCTAAACTGAATTCGGTTTAGAGTCCTAATCTCATAACACATAGTAAACACACAAACCAACAAGTACTAAATCTAAGAAAATATTAATAATAAATAACACACCGTAACCACTTAATCTCTTTTAAAGCATTTAAATAGGGTCAAGAGTGGAAACATTACGATAACGCTCTCTTGATTCTCAAATAACAAATATTTTAAAACAGATACTCCTAAGGCCAAGCAAAAATATAGTGATGTAATTTTCTACTAAAATTCAAATGGAACAATATTCGTCATATAGCACCGTCTTTTAGAAGCTTCACGTTTTGGATTGGACCACACTAGTGTTTCATGTAGAGCTAACTAATACTAGTGCTTTTAGATAATGGCGGTGTTCCAATAGAATTATTTTGTATTACTTCATAAATCTAATACTTGATCAGATAGAAAATTATACCTTAGGAAATGGTGTGAGTTGTCGACCACGATGAGCATGTCTTGCATGACATAGAAGCAAGAATGGTCACCGCTGCCTACTGATGATAACTTCGCTAAGAAAGAAAAAGAAATTCAGCCCACGAAGATTAGATGTCAAAAAATTAATCATATATATGCTAGGCACTTGTACCTTAAATCGCTTATCTTTGCGGTGTCTTGCCCTTTTTGTCGTCGTGCGGCTCTCCTTCATCGACATAGTCCGAGAAACCCTACATACATTGGAGAGCACCATTGAGTCAAAAAAAATAAACGTAGTTAAATTCCTCAGATGTGTTAGGTTTCAATAATGCGCTTACTTCTGCAAAGGAGGCTTGATCGCGTATGCCATCGGTCTCTTCTCGATCGAGTTAAATGTGTAGACTGTGTTTTCACTCGGAACGAGGACGAGTAGAACCCAATGGTTGCTTATTAAATAAAATGTAGTGCAAGAAAATAAGTTCACAGACGGTTTTAAGTGCGTACAAGTAATTGAATCGAAAAGTACTACTTACTCCTCGTGGTACGGCAATACAATGAAGTCCTTCTTCGACTCAGCTTGCAATACCCCTTTGATGTAGGTAGCAACGAACCCGGTTGAAGCCTAGCCATGATCGCAGACACAAGCTCGGGTCGACAAACCCAACCGTGTAGATTCAATCACGGCTCGTTGTCTCATTATCCTCGCAACTCGTGTTGAATGTGAAAACATAATGCAAAATCCTATAAAAGTCATGGCGCAAGCTATATGGTGTGATACTCACAGCGTCCATGATCGTAAAGTAGAAATATCGATGGCTTTCATTTGGTACACACGGAATAGATCCTCAAAAGCCGACGGGAATGTTCCATTCTCCTCACGGTGAAAATGTACCATTTTATACTTCATGTTGAAGTCGACTCGACGCTCTTCCCCTTCACCTTATCAAGGTACCATCCATGGAGGAGGCGAGTCCACTTGCCTAGCTCATTCGGTTAGGCGATGCAATCGGGGGCTTTCCATGCTCGTAGGCCTTATAATCATCTGAGGTGCCTGTGGCTGTCTTGACTCTTTTTTTCGGGCGAAGGAGTCTCCGAGGTCGGGCGATGGGCTTTTCAGGTACCTTAAGGGTCTTGTGGCCTCTGTCGACTTTGCCCTCTTGGCGGAAGGAGTCTCGGAGGCCTCTTGTGGTTGTCTGAAGTCTCGGAGGCCTCTGTGGTTCTACGAGCAGGAGCGGGAGCGCGGAAGCAGGAGCAAAGGTGTAGCAGGAGGCGGGAGCAAAGCAGGAGCGGGAGCAGATCGAGCGCAGGAGGCGGGAGCAGCGCAGGAGGAACCTCTGAAGCACGCATATATTTAACTTCTCGCAGAGTAATCTTGGAATGGTAGAGAAGACGTGGAGGACTTTTTACCTTGACCAAGACGACACCCGTCGTGGGCCACTTGATGAGCGACATGCGTGCTTGAGAGTGGTGATATCTTCGTTAGGGGAAATCGAGCACATGTGATAAGAAGTCTTCGTGGGCGTAGTCCACCACACCTCATGTAGCCCTTCCCCACAGTGACCATGCACAAGTGTCGGTCTCGTTGCATGGAAATGCAACCCAGCGTCTGCACCTCGACGGAAATCCATCCTCCGTCAAGATGGTGAGTGGCACTTCGCAGCACACGCAAGAAGTGTACAACTTGAGGAAAAACATTGCGGGAGTTACACTCGTAGCTTTAACTCAGAAAAATTAATTATTACCTTCACCGGGACCGGTCAGATCATTTTTGGAGCCGCGGTGATAGGTCGGGCACGAACTTCTCTCGAGAGTCGAGGGCATCCGCTCGACTGGGAAATCATCGCCATCATCTCGGCCCTCAGCGATCCTCACGCACCGCCATCTCCCCTCATCTACCCTCTTATCTCTTCCTCACGTGCAGATCTCCCCTCATCTCCTCCTTAATCTCCTCCTCATTTGCCCCTTAGTGCGTTGAGGCGCTCACGCGTGCTGCCATGACCTTGAGTTGGCACTGCAGAGTCATCTTGAAAGTAGGTCTTCTTCGTGTGTCCCGCCCCTCGGCAAGCACCGCCCTTATGGTCGGACTTCCGATCGCAGACGACAGATGTCCTGCGACCCTTAGCTCAGAAGGTCCCTGTTCTTTTCACGGGCTTACCTCTTCCCCGTAATAAGCGAGTACTGAATTAGATTTGAAATACAACAAGTTGGGTCAATTGTATTGTACTAAGTTAGATGTCTTACGATGGTAGAGACGACTTGAGCGGTAGCAGGGTTTGCAACTACAAGCTGCCCGTCAGGGGTTTTCATTGTCCTCGCTAATACCCAGTTGCGTGCCCGCTCCTCAGATATGTTGGAGTAAGGCATCACCGTCCTGGAGTGAGCGCACTCCTCGGCTTGTCGCGCCCACTCGCCTTCTTCCCTCATAGCCGCATGTACCGAGGTGGTGCGGGTGCGTGTTAAGCCTCGGACAGCGGTGTTCCTCTCTCTCAATCCTGCTGCCTCGGGCACCCTTCATCCTCGTGAACTCCGCCCAAACATCGTGGGTCACAAATGGATACTTCTCGAATGGTGTACGGCCTTTCAAAGACGATTCGTGCATAAGGGTCTTGAAGTGCCTCAAGGCCACACCCATCCTATTCAAGGCGTCACCGTCTCATTGTCGTTCATCGTCCTCCTCTATAATCCATTTACTCTTAACCTCGCCCCACAACCGATTCTTACGCTTTCGTGACTTCCTTTCTCCAATCCTTAATTGTTATGGGCACTCTCTCCCTCACCAATTGGCCAATAAATGACCCAGATCGCCCCATGTACTTAGGAGGGCCCGTGCAGACCCCGGCATTGAAGCGGAGAACTGCGGCGTTCTCCTGTAGAGCCCCTTTGTTTGGTCCTCGGCTCTTCCTCACCTTACTCGGCCCTTGAGTAATTGGAACCATGCTCGGCCCCTCAAGAAGACCTTCTACTCTGCAGCGGCGAGCCGATGCTCTCTAGTTGCGACATTTTGAGTTTTCTTATCGATAAGGTCATATGTGTGACATGAGAGAAAGCAATTTGAAGCTACTATATGCACTTGACAATAAATCTTGTAAAGGATCAGCAGATAATTCATAGTATGCAATTGTTCCAAACAAAAGTCTATCTATTGACCAACTTAATAAGTTGGAATGATAACTCCTAATCTCTAAATTGAACGGATACATGTGGGTTCACGAACTTAAACTCTAACCTCTGCTCAGATAAAAAACAAAAGCCCATTCCATATGACAAGTGAATTTAGCACTAGCAGATGTTTACTTACACCAACAAGTTTCAGATTTCACAACATCAACAGAGAATATGAGCATTAATGTACTAATGCAAGAATAGCAACACAAGAAGGTCAAGTTAGTAAGCGACATAACATGCAATATCTGTTGACCAACTAAATACGTACCAACGATAACCCCTAATCTCTAAATAGGTTTGGTCCTAATCCCATTCGAGGATATGTGGTTCGGGCAAGTTCCTAAGCCGTTGTACAACTCCAGAGAAAATTTCGGCAGCATCTCCCCGCTGTTCTCCAGATACACGTCTCGACAACAGGTCAAGAGGGGTGTGTATCCGGAGAACACCAGGAAACGCTATCAAATCAACTCGAAGTTGTACAACATAGCTCAGAACTTGCCCAACCACATATCCTCGAACTATCCAAAAATGTGGACAATTCGAGATCGCCAAACATAAATATGCTATTCCAAAGATATTTATAAATAAGCACTCTCGAACAGGAGACGTGGTTACGCAACCTAAACTCTAACATATGCTTTGAGATAAAACAAAAGTAATATGTTGAAAGTAAACACATGTCTAAACAAAAGTAATATGCTAAAAGTGAATATTACCAAGAAGCAAGAACTAAAGAAAATGACAAAGGATGAAGATGAACAAAGAAACTCAAGGTCATACACATGAACATGTATAAGATACCATGAATAAATCAACTAACATAGAGCTCAAGTTGATTATTAGAGTGTTCTCGAGATGTCGGGTTGCCTTAAGAGGCCCTCCTCGCCACAATAGACGAGAAATGATAGATTTGTGACAACCTTTCCACAATTTCAATTCAATACTTGACAGGTTTTAAGTTAATCAAATGTCGACCAAACATGCACAGCTCAGAATCACTTCAACTACTTTATCGATAGAAATTAGCCTCGCAATCTCATCGAATCATCACGAATGAACACTTAATGAACTGAATTGAGATAAAGCAATTAACAAAGACAATATAGCGATGAATATTACCAAGAAGCAAGAACTAAAGAAAATGACAATGAGCAAATTCTGAATGAGCATTTCACTTTGTGAATGACAATTACACTAACCAAGTATATCACAATTATATATATATACCAGATCACAAGTTTGTTGTCACAAATCATCTATTCCAATCCCGATATCCTCACGAACACTTAAGCCCTCATGCAAGGTCCCCAAGTCAAACACATAGATCGCCCTTTGCATTCACTTAAAAGAATAAGGCATGTATATAAAATACTTACGGACAAAGGGCGTAACGAAATGCAAGCGGCTAGGAGACGTCGGCGGACAAAGATGGATGGCGGTGGGGATGCTCTTGATCAAGACAAAGCCGCGCCTCGGCGAGCCGAGGTACCACCTCGAGCGAAGCGGGCGGGCGCGGCGTCGAAGGGCACCGGGAGTGGGGGCGTCGGCATCGAAGGCGGTGTGGGGGTGGCGTGGGGCGTCCTCGGCGACGGCGACGGGCGGGAGGCGTCCTCGGCGTCGGCGGCGACGGGCGTGAAAGTGAAGCGGCGACGGCGGCTTTTCGACTGGGCTAGGGTTAAGCAGCGTCGGCACGACGGGTGGAGGCGAGAAGGCGGAAGGCGGCGGCTAGGGCGCGTGGAGAAGGGGCATGGCAAATGGTTATGGGCCGGGGTTTAAGAATTGCGTTAGTCATTAGTATCACTCTTTTAAGAAAACCGATATCGATGCTTAATCATTAGTATCACTCTTTTGAAAACCGACATCGATGCTTTATCATCACTTTTCTAATAGAACCACGATGTTAGTCATTAGTATCACTTTTTAATAAAACCGATATCGATGTTTTATCATTAGTATCACTCTTTTAAGAAAACCGACATCGATGCTTAATCATTAGTATCACTCTTTTGAAAACCGACATCGATGCTTCATCATTAGTATCACTTTTTAATAAAACCGATATCGATGCTTTATCATTACTTTTCTAATAGAACCACGATGTTAGTCATTAGTATCACTTTTTAATAAAACCGATCTCGATGTTTTATCATTAGTATCACTCTTTTAAGAAAACCGATCTCGATGCTTAATCATTAGTATCACTCTTTTCGTAAAACCGACATCGATGCTTAACCATTAGTATCACTTTTTAATAAAACCGACATCGATGCTTTATCATCACTTTTCTAATAGAACCCCGATGTTAGTCATTAGTATCACTTTTTAATAAAACCGACATCGATGCTTTATCATTAGTATCACTCTTTTAAGAAAACCGATATCGATGCTTCATCATTAGTATCACTCTTTTAAGAAAACCGACATCGATGCTTCATCATTAGTATCACTCTTTTAATAAAACCGACATCGATGCTTGATCATCACTTTTCTAATAGAACAACGATGTTAGTCGTCAAGATTACTTTTTTAATAAAACCGACAATCGATGTAGTTTATTGCACTATTCCTTTTCGGACATCTACAAGTTCTGAATTTTCAGCATTTCATCAAAGAGAGAAAATGCCATAACTTTGTCATACATTGTTGAAATTATTAGAAATTTTGCGAAACATATTTCAGATATCTTGCAAAACTTTTCATAAAATAATTTTTGGAAAAAGCGACCTCATTCAAGAAATATGCCAAAATTCATTTCAGAGACACATGATTTGTGCGTAAAAGCGAGAAAAGTCAAAACTTTTTCAAATTAATCTGAATTGTACGAAAATTTCCAGAAATGAACTTTCGACTATTTACAAGCTTTCCCAACAATAATTTCATCAAATAGAATTTTCTTTCACAAAGTGCAGGCATAAAGAGAAATTGCATGCATTTCCATCGAAGCCTCCAAACAGCAATTAATCACCTTGGATTTACAATACTATTTTACATACATTATAATAGTCCATTTATTTACAATATTGCCCTTCATGATGATCTACTGCATGTAATTGGCTCCATGTGTGTCATCATCCCCGCTAAGACAAGCCCCATCTCGCAAATGAAGGTATCTCATCGAATTGGTTATACTCTTCTTCATCTACAACATCTTCAACTCCTACGATCCGTCTCTTGCCATGAAGAACGACGTGCAACCTTGGATTGGCCGGATCGCGCACGTAAAGACTTGAGTTGCTTGCTTCGCAAGGACAAACGGATCATCTTTGTAGGCGAGTCTCATCGAGATCCACAATAGTAAAGCCTCTCTTGTCGACCTTCACTCCATGTGGAAGTCGCACCCACTTACATCGAACAATGGAACTTGGTATATTCCGTAATCGAGCTCCCAAATTTCTTCGATCATCCCATAGTAGGAGTTCATTGCGGTTGGGGAGACTGCTGAAAGATGATCATCGAGAAAGCATTTATACTCACACCTTTGTTTTGGGCAAGATTTTGGCATCTTGACTCTCGAAGTAAAAGGTGTAACCATTAATATCGTACCCTGCCATGTCGTACATTAAATCTTAGTCCGTCACCAACCATTTTACATTCTCGAGAAAGAGACCTCCGCTTTTCTTTGAACCATGTGAGGAATCGATCATTGTGTTCTTGTGCGATGGAAAGCTCATCCATTTGTGGATTCTCTTCCGTAATATCAACTTATGCCTTTCGATGTATGGATCTAACTTGCGCTATTTCGCAAGATCGTGAAATCGCCTTGCAATACATATCAAACCTCGGACTCATTAGTTTGGATCCAACGGTTCCTTTACCAGCAAGTCTGCCCTCATGACAAGATACAGGAACACCGATTGCTTGTCTTTTACCCAGGTAGTCCACGCAAAACTCAATAACCTCTTCAGTCCCATAACCTTCAACAATACTACCCTCAGGCTTCGATCGATTCCTCACGTACGACTTTAATATACCCATGTACCTCTCGAACGGATACATGTAACGTAGGAAAGCGGGTCCACATATCTTAATCTCTCTGACAAGGTGAACAACAAGGTGGACCATTACGTCAAAGAACGACGGTGGGAAATGCATCTCAAGGTGACATAGAGTCTGCACCACCTCACTCTGTAAGTTGTCTAGTACATCGGGGTCAATAACTTTGCAGGAGATCGCATTGAAGAAATAACACAACTTTGTGATTGCCAACCTGACATCCTCTGGGAGAATATTTCGGATTGCAACTGGAAGCATTTGGGTCATCAAGACATGGCAGTCATGGGACTTCATGCCCAACAACTTCAAATCATCCATAGACACAAGCTTCTTAATGTTCATGAGTAGCCGATGGAACTTTAATACTTTGGAGACATTTGCAGAGATCTTCTTTCTCCTTCTTGGGCAGGTGTAGCATGCAGCAGGATGTACGGGCCTTTTCCATCCTCCTCTATCACTTTGCAAGTCGGGCCCGATTCCCATGTAGGCCATGTCGCGGCGAGCATTGATACCATCTTTGGTCTTCCTGTATGTTCAAGCAGATGCCAACCAAGTTGTCGCAGACATTCTTCTCAACATGCATGACATCAATACAATGCGGACATCTAACTCCTTCCAAGACGGTAAGTCCCGAATATTGACCTCTTCTTCCAAATGGTCCTAGGACTAACAGATTTACTGACTCTTTCCGTCTTGAACATCGATATCCTCTACACGTGAATATACTTGGCTTCCACTCATAGGTCATGCGGTGCGAGCGGACTTCCCTCTTCCCATCAAATTTGTCATCCATCTTACGGTGATCGATGACTTCGAGGTAGAAACCTCGGTGACCCATATACACGTTTTCTTAGAATTCGGTAGCCATAGACTCTCGGTCTCCTCTTCACAAATAGGACACGCTTTGGCTCCTTTCAGATCAGTAACACGCCAAATTACCAAGGGCCGGAAATCATTTATGGTGCAAAATACCATAGCAGTAGGGTGAAATGCTCTCTTTTACGCATCCCACACGATGACCCCATCATTCCACAATTTTACCAAATCCTCGATCAATGGTGCAAGGTACACATCAATATCATTTCCTATTTGTTTGGGTCCCGAGATTAGTAATGACATCATGATATACTTCCGCTTCATGCACTGACCAAGGAGGAGGTTGTAGATACACATGAAGCGGCGTGTCTTTGTGATCGCTCATGTTACCAAACGGATTCATTCCGCGGTACTCAACCCAAATCTTATGTTCCTCATTTCGCACCAAACTCCTCATGTTTCCAATCGATGTTTCTCCATTGAGCCGAATCGGCAGGTGTCTCGACTTGCCATCTTCCTTTCGAGACTCGTAATGCCAACGCAACAATTTAGCCTCTCTCGATTTGCAAACAACCGCTCCAGACGGGAATGATGGGCAAGTACCACAATACCTTGGCGGTGCACCTTTAGTGATGACCTCTTCACCGTCGTTGCCCGGCTCTTCGCTTCTTGTCGTTACGCTTCTCCTTTTGTTTGTACCGGGGCACACATAAAGCGGACAAGCGTGCAACTCCCGTGCGTTACGGTACAAGATGCAATCATTCGGACATGCATGTATCCTTTCTATTTCCATTCCCATGGGACATAGTAGCTTCTTCGCTTCATAAATGCTTGTTGGCAACTCGTTTCCCTCGGAGCGGATCCGATAGAAGAACTAGTAGTGCATTGAAACTTGTATCCGCCCAACGGTGTTTTGCCTTGAGTTTGAACAATGCAAGGACCGAACCCAACTTTGGTGTATTCCGCTTTGCAACTTTGTGAGCAGCGGTTTGGCATCGCCTTCTATCAAGCTTTTAAACTTTTCAAACTCTCTTTCCGTGTAATTACCCTCCACATCTCGCAACATTTGCTCCAAATTATCCTCCTCAAACATATCGGTCGCAACTCGTCATCCGGTTCCACCGTATCTTCGTTGCATATCGGAGGGTATTACACGCCTCCCGTGATGGATCCAACATGTGTAATTCCTCACGGCCACGTCGAATCGGTGGTCCTCAATTTGAGATGAGTTGTTAAATCTCCTCAGATTGGTGCAATCAATGCAAGGACAATATATGAAGTTTACACCCTCCTCACCATGTAGCCTTCTCGCAATTTTTTGAACTCCTTAACACCCTCTGAAATTCAGCACTCACACGGCTTTTCCGATACATCCATTCCTCACGGTCCATCTGCAATTAAATTTCGCACAATAAATTAAGGAAAAAGCTGGAGCGACAACTAGCTATAGCTATTTTAAATATTGAGACATCATTTCAATTAATATTACCTTTGCAAAATAGTGGACGAGTTCCAAGATATATAAATGTACTCACGATCGATACCTAGCTTCTTCCCTGGTTTAAAGATTCCAATTCCTACATAAGAGACATAAATTTTAACATCAACAACGATATCAAATAATCTAATTATATAGCTAGTGCGGTAGCTTGCAAATCTTTCTACTACAACTAAACAAATCAAGGGTACCAACGATGACTCCTAATCTCTAAATAGGTTAGGTCCTAATCCCATTCGAGGATATATGGTTGGGACAAGTTCTAAGCGTTGTACAACTCGAGAGAAAATTTGGCGACATCTCCCATTGTTCTCCGGATACACGTCTCGACAACAGTCAAGAGGGTGTGTATCAGGAGAACACCGGAGACGCCATCAAATCTACTCTGAGTTGTACAACACACTTCAGAACTTGCTCGAACTCCTATATTCTCGAATTGTCAAAAACGTGGACAATTCGAGGCGCCGCTTATAAATATGCCCTTTAGTTCGCATATTTATAAATAAGCACCTCGAGCAGGAGGCGTGGTTCGCCGCCTAAACTCTAATAACATTACCACATGATAGCAATAATAATTCCATATATATAAGCAGAGATCGCACTACAAAATTAAATAGATATGCGCTTGTCAAATAAAGAGTGTGAAATCTGAAAGCACGTACACAATTCCAGTGCAACCTAAACTTTATTGACGACATATCGAAATTACCAGAGCAAAATTGAAGGGGTTTAAAGAATTGCTGCTCACATTTTGAAGAAAACCGCAATAGAGGGCAAAAAGAGGGGAATCTCCTCAAGATAGGGTTTCAATTTTGCCCTCTTAATACCCACCCATGAGGACTTCAAATTTTCTCACCCAACTATTGCTTCCAACCACACAATATGAGCTATTTTCTCGGGTGGCGGCGGAGAAATCTCCTCTGGAGCAAAAACAGAGAAGAGTTCAGTGCGAGTGGTATATATAACCTAGCGAGGCACATCAGAATCGGTTCTTTTCAAAAGCGATACTGATGTTCACGGCCATCTAGACATAAGCACGAGCGCATCGTAATCGCACATCGAAATCGGTTCTTTTCAACAAGTGATAGTGATGTGCGTAGTCATCACTATCGCTTCTATAAAAAGAATGATAGTGATAACCATATCTTGTCGAATCGGTTCTCTCTTAAAAGTGATAGTGATGTCATGCGGCCATCGAAATCGGTTCTTTTCATAGAAGTGATAGTGATGTGCGTGATCATCACTATCACTTCTATGAAAAGAACCGATTCGATGACCGTGCACATCACTATCACGTTTTAGTAGAGAACCGATTACGATGTTCGATCTTCATCACAATCACTTATAATCTCGTAACAGATAGTGATTATTACTAACACCCTTCCGGTTACTTATCACAATCGTTTTTCGAAAAACTTAAGAACAAGCGACGATAAAGTGATAGTGATGTGTGGCTTACGTAGTAGTGCAAATTCGATTTTTAGGGTCCTTGCAAAAAAGGGGACCTAGATGTAATTTTAGAAATTTCTAAGAGCTTCTTCGCAAAAAACAAACGCAATTTCATATTTTTTTAGGGTCCTTCTTGCAAAAAAGGGGACCTATATGTAATTTTATAAATTTCAAAGGGATTCTTCACAAAAAATAGACACATTTTCATATTTTCAGGGTCCTTCCGACAAAAAAAGGGGACCTAGCTATAATTTTAGAAATTTCTAAGGTCTTCATCACAAAAAAACTGGTGCCTTGCGCTAGCCCTGCGTGCTTGAGCCATGTGTCGCGCGGACAAAAATGTCATGGGCGACGTGGGCACGCACAGGCACGGAGTCAAAAGGCGTGACCTGCTGAATGCGAGCGAGACGGCTTACCGCTACGCCATGCCGCCCTTATGCGCGATAGAGCCGGGGAAATTATTTAAAGCGTGCTAATGGGGGCGCAAGCTAGGTGACGCGGCACGCTGTGGAGCGAGCATATCGGCCGGAAACGACGTGGCCACGGCGAGAGTACCAGAACTCTATGGAAAATAATATATTAAGTATATTTTCTACTGGGTCTTCAAGCTCAATCTATAGCTTGGAAAAACATTAGTTCAAGTCTCTATTGGAGCCAAAATGAACAGCCAAAGAAGATTCCCTGTCGCTGTTAACACCAAAAGTTTAACAAAAATCGTTATTGAAGTACAAACAAGCCATGATAATATGTATTTACTGTTAAATATAGGACAACACGCTAAATATAGATCATGATAATAATGGCTTTCGCTGGTTGGGAACTTGGGATAATGTGATCATGGTTTTGGGAAGTAGGCCAGTTTTCTTCGGAATGGTCAGAAATTCTATTTCTGTTTTTATCCCTAAGCACCTTATCTATCTATCTATCTATCTAGTGAATGATCAGGATTTTTTATCAAGCTAATGATCAGGATTTGATACATTCTCACTATCCGTGAGTTTGGTGGGTCATTTGTGGATATTTTTCATAAGGAAGGTTCATAGGCACATACATTATCACGCACTCACACCACTTACATATAAGTATGCTTAAACTATTAAATCATGTTGTAAATTTTTAGAACTTTTTTTATAATGATTCTCTAAGCACGCCTAACCTATCATAAAAAATTTAAATCATGATCAAATTTTTGTGATTTTTAAAAATACCAGCAATGCTATTGATACATTCGAAGCAATTGAGCTGATTTGGTTAAGCTATTAAATTTAGGAATCCCTGAAAATTTTTGAGTGTCCTGAAAATATGCCTACGTTACCGTACAAATTTCAAATCATGATCAATCTTTTTTTCTTTTTTAAAAAACTCACAATGCTGCTGACACAATTTAAGCAGCTTCGCTGGTTTAATTGAGCTGCTGCTAAGTTTTTAAATTCTTTAAAATTTGTTAGAATGATCTGAGGGTATGCCTTAGCTACCGAAGAAAAAAAAAGATTACCTTTCTCAATCAAAACCTCTTTCTGTAATGACGATTCCTGTCAATCCTTGCGCTTGCAGCAACACGCGTGTTGCTGTCCAAGAGAGAATCTAGTTGAAATCTAACTAACGGGTGATTAGTTTGGCACGAATTCTTGCGGTCTGTCCACCCGCCAAGTGCCCGCCAGCGATGCACAATGAGGCAACTGGACATATTCCTCATCATGTTACTAGTCCTTTCAGACACGTGCACGGAAAGAACAAGCAAAATTGTAGGAGCACAGGGTGTGAACATGTCCCCATCGCTCCCAGTGACCGCAGTTGAAGGTCGACCCAACAGCAACTCATGTGATGGCGGAAGGACACATTTTGGCACCACGCGCTACCCAAGCACTCCAGGAGGCTCTCTAGTTTCTCCAGTGTAGCACAGCGCAAAGGATACGATTTTGCACTGTACGCTATCCAAACACTATAGGCTCTCACGCTTTTCTAGTGTGGCACAGCGCAAAGGATACGTTTCCGCATCGCGTGCTACCCAAACACAGTAGGCTCTCCCACGCTTCTCCAGTGTAGTACAGCAAAAGATACGATTTCGCACTGCACACTACTCAAACACTGTAGGCTCTCCCACGCTTTTCTAGTGTGGTACAGCGCAAAGGATACGTTTCCGCATCGCGCGCTACCCAAGCACAGTAGGTTCTCCCACGCTTTTCTAGTGTGGCACAGCGCAAAGGATACGTTTCCGCATCGCGCGCTACCCAAGCACAGTAGGTTCTCCCACGCTTCTCCAGTGTAGCACAACGCAAAGGATACGATTCCGCATCGCACGCTACCCAAACACTGTAGGCTCTCCCACGCTTTTCTAGTGTGGCACAACACAAAGGATACGTTTTCGCATCGCGCTACCCAAGCACAGTAGGCTATCCCACGCTTCTCGGTGTAGCACAACAGCAAAGGATCTGATTTCGCCTTCAAGACGCTACCCAAACACTGTAGGCTCTCCCACGTTTTTCTAGTGTGGCACAGCGCAAAGGATACGTTTCCGCATCGCGCGCTACCCAAGCACAGTAGGCTCTCCCACGCTTCTCTAGGGTGGCACAACGCAACAGCAACAACGGGTGAACACTAGCAGTGAATAGTGCATAATACAGTAAGCAGTGAACAGTAACATTGAACGGTAAACTGTGATAGAGAACACCTCGGACCGTGGGTCTGATCCTCTCTAGACACAACAGGAGACACATGTCCCTGCCATATCTTCCACGGTAGGAAAATAGGTCATTTTTATAAAAACATATGTTAGGAAGCTAGATTTATAAAAAAAATATAGTATACAAAAGGCTAGATATACACAGTAGTCACAAAAGACAACGCCAAATATCTCCT
Source organism: Guadua angustifolia (assembly GCA_036346375.1). Lineage (NCBI taxonomy): Eukaryota > Viridiplantae > Streptophyta > Magnoliopsida > Poales > Poaceae > Guadua > Guadua angustifolia. Next base: position 14,224,307 of record CM070521.1, on the reverse strand, counting down.
CGTATGTTTTTACATATCCCTCAATTAATTAAGGCAACGTATCCTGTGTACACAGGCCTTACCGTGTACACACCATGCACACCAACTAACAAAAGTCACGAAAATTTTTGAAAAAAATTGTAGATGTACTTCATAGATTGCCCTACCTATGTATGAAATTTCAAGATCAAATTCATTATATATCGAGGATTACAAAAAAAGAGAAAATTCTGACAAGTTTAAACTCTTTAAACTCGTCAGAATTTTCTCTTTTTTTGTAACTCTCGATATATAATGAATTTGAACCTACAATTTTATACATAGATAGAGCAATCTATGAAGTACATCTACAATTTATTTTAGAATTTTTCGTGACTTTTGTTAGTTGGTGTGCACGGTGTACACGGGAAGGCCTGTGTGCACATGATATGTTGCCATTAATTAATCAATTAACTTGCCATGAGAGGCGCTTAATTTTATGCCTTTATTTAAAAAAGTTGCGGTATAAATAAAGAATAGATGGTGATTACTTATCTATTCACTTGTTTTAAGATTTATACAATTTGTATTAGAAAGAAAAGTATTAAAGCATCACGCTTAACATTTCTTAATGCCAATTAATTAGGATTAGATTGCTTACAACCACCTATTTGCCTGGTCCCTAATACGCGGTAGACACCCAATTTAATCACCGACTAATTAAGTAAGGGCCTGTTTGGTAGAGCTCCAGATTTCAGCTTCACCTGAAATCTAAAACTTGTTGGCTAAAATAAAGTAAATTAAGTTTATATTTTTGGTCTAAAATGTAAACAAGATGATCTATCTAAACACTCTTAATATACTCACAGTTTCAGCTTCACGAATCTGGTGAAACTAGAATTTTCAGCTTCACCAGATTCATGAATCTGGAAAAGCTGAATCCCTATCAAACACACCCTAAGAAAAGAAAGGCCCCAACCAGTAAACATTTCGGTTAAACCCAACCTGTTTGGTCAAACCAGTCCCAAATGTGAAATTAGGGTCTGTTTGTTTTTATTTTCAGTTCTATATAAGTTGATTCTAGATTGTGGGTTTAAAGAAGCTGATTTAGGAGTCTTAATTTTATGCTTTTTTTAAAAAAGTTGCAGTATGAATAAAGAATAAATAGTGATTACTTATCTATTCACTTATTTTAAAATTTATGCAACTTGTATTAGAAAGAAAAGCATTGAAGCATCGTGCTTAACGTTTCTTAATGCCAATTAATTAGGATTGGATTGCTTACAACCACCTATTTGTCTGGTCCCTAATACGCGGTAGGCACGCAATTTAATCACCGACAAATTAACTAAGAAAAGACAGGCCGCAACCAGTAAACATTTCGGTTAAACCCAGCCAGTTTGGTCAAACCAGTCCCAAATGTGAAACTCTTGCTATTACCAAACTTAGAGCCTGTTTATTTTTGTTTTGAATTCTATAAAAATTGATTCTGGATCGCGATTTTAGATAAGCTAATTTTGGAGTCAGATTGTGAGATGGTATTTGGTGGGTAATTATTTAGAACTTTTAGTGGCATTTTTATATTTGTATTTCTTAGAATCCATATAAGCACATATGAAATGGATTATGAATTCTAGTATATATGGACGGGCTGAATTATGATAATCGATTCCTAGAATCATATTGTTCCCTTTTTATTCATTCTTAGGGCCAGAATTCATAATGCACGGTAAAAACAAACGTGATAGTAGCCATTGGATTCATCTGGCGAGCATGATAGTAGCCATTCGATCTCCTCACCCGTGATCTGTGATGCGTTAATATTAATAGCGATGCACATCTAATCCTTTGGCAGGCATCCCCTTCGTCCTTGTGAGGGTCCTCTCACTCTTACTTCAAAATTTCTTCACAGCATCCATTTAATTGGCCCATCTGATTTGAAAAACTAAGTATTCACCATCCGATCATCACCTTAAAAAGAGCCACACTTCCGATTGTTGGATCAAATTCATCTAATTGAGAGCCCACCCTAAAATCATCCCTACTCGTTTGTTGCCTACATACATCAAGGTATTGGTTTCTCAAAGCAGTCGATGCCGTGGCAACAAATCCAAAACAACCCGCTGCAATCCAAAACAACGAATCCATCTGTAAAAGAAGATGCTGCAGCTCTTTAACATTATGAAATTTCATATGCAACAATTGGAAATACGTTCCGCAACATCTGAAATAACCGGTTGCAACAACCCATTGGCCATTGCAACAAAAAAAAATTTGTAACAAAATAATAATCCTATTGCAACAGAAAAAATACTTTTGTGCAACAAATCATCCCTCGAGCAGCAAAAAATGACATTTTGTTACTGGATCTAAGAAAGACACGTTGCAACATGCAAAAAACATTTGTTGCAACAGTAACAATTCGAAAAATGGATGCAACATTGAGCTCATCGTTTCCGGTGTTCTACAGCTTTGGAGGAGGTGAGATGGACCATCTCAGGCCGCCGGAGAGCGGCGCTGCTGGAGATGGTGGGACGGGGCACCCGCCTGCAACTTGGACAAACTTTGGGTGGCCCACGCCACCGCTGTGGGACTTGTCGGGATGACGTACGTTCAAGGATAAATCTTAGTCGCATGCTAATTCGTAGAACCGTCGTATCGGTATTGGATACTTCGGATACATAGGGCCTGTTTAGTTCAGCTGAGATCTGAAATTTGTAAACTAAAATAAAGTGGTTTAAGTTTATATTTTTGGTCTAAAATATAAACAAGATGATTCATCTAAACACTCTTAGAGCCTGTTTAGGAGAGCTCCAGATCTCATCTCCAGCTCAGAGCTGAAACTTATAGGCTAAAATAAAGTGAATTAAGTTTATATTTTTAGTCTAAAATGTAAACAAGATGATCTACCTAAACACTCTTAATGTACTCTGACTCAACTCCACAAATTTACGGAGCTAGAAATACCCTGCTCCACCAACTCCACAGATTTTGGTGGAGCTGGAGCTGTCCCAAACACCCCCTAAGGGGGTAATATACTCACAGCTCCAGCTCCACGAATCTGGTGGAGCTAGAAATATCCATTTTCATTAGATCCACGGATCTGGTGGAGCTGAATCTCTACCAAACACACCTGTAACACCCCAATTTTTGCTTTTCTTGCATTTAAATGGTATTTTGAATTTTGGGAATTTCTGGAATTTATTTGGATTTATTTGGATTTATTTGAATTTATTTTGAATTAAACCATTTATCAAATTAATTAAATAATAGAAAAGTTAAAAATAAAATTTTGCTGAAAATATTTTATTTGAGTCACAAACGTCCTAAAATATTTTTGGAAATTTTTCGAAATTTTATAGTATTTTTAAAGCCCCAAATGAATTATTTTATTTTAGGAATTATTTTTATTCGAAAAGGAATTAAAAATCTGAATGAATAGTATTGGGCGGATCTTTGTGCGGCCCATCTCGCCAAAACCCTAATCCGGTAATCCGTAGGATCTCAATCCAGCGGTTGCCGTCGGCCGCGTTCTTGCTGCGTGTGCGAGTTGTTGGATCGCGACGCGTGGATGGCCGGATTGCCGTCTTCACCGAGTCGAGTCGGATGCTGCGCCCATGCCGCCGAACGAAACCGTTAGGGTTCATGGAAACTTCGACGTCGAGCCGTATTTAAGGCGACCCGCGCCGTTTCTCCTTTTCCTTGCGCCGCGTTTGCCCTAGCTTTTTGTGCCCGAGCCGCCGAATCCTCGCGAGTTACTCGCCGTAGTTCTTTCGTCGTGCCGCCGGATTTTCTTCGTTTCGGCGCCCGGTGAGGCGCTCTGCCACCTTGAAGGTCTCCTCGAGTTCTGGAGAGAGAGCGCGCGAGGGGTAACCCATTCGGCCGGAGACAGCCGGGCGCCGCGATCGTCGTCTTCCCACTCCGTCGGCCAGCCGCCGCGGCTGCCGCCGAATCTCGCGAGCTTCATCGGCGCCACGATCTCCATCCGGCCGTGAGGTGAGCCCGTCGCCCTAGGAACAGTGAACCCCATCTTCTAACCTCCACGTTAGATGCAAATCCGAGGTCGCCCGTCGTGCCACGTCGCTCCTCAGGTGCATGTGGCCGACAAAGCGGACCCACATGTCGATCTCGCGCCGCGTTCCTTTGTCAGCGCATGAGTCGGCGACAAAGCGGACCCACATGTCGATCGCCCGCGAGCCTTGTGCGCATGAGACGCCGACAACCGCAGGCCCACCGTCGGCCCGCGCGCCGTGCGTGTGGCGTCACCGTGACGTCACCGCGCGTCATCTTGGCGTCACGATGGGTCCCACTTGTCGATGAGAGAGCCGAAGTCGTCGGCGTCACGATGACGTCATCTTGGCGTCATCACGGGGAGCCGGTCGGTGGCGTCGGCAAGGCCGCGTGTCGATTCGTGGTGGCGACCGTGTCACGAATGACGCAATAATTAATTTTCGAAAAAGAAAATATTTATTTAATTCGGTTTATTGATTTTAAATGTATTTTGAAACTTCAAATGCTTATAACTTTTGCCTTTTAACTCCGATTTGAGTGATTCCAATTTCTATAAATTTGTAAAATCAAGCTCTTTCTGTTTATGAATTTTATTTGAATTTTAGGCTTGAGTTTCTCTCTGTTTTATTTATTTATTACTATTTATTTGTGTTCTGGCGTGAGCGTTGAAGTGCGAAGGTTTCGAGGAGAAGTTCGACCGAGGAGCAAGTTCAGGGAGCCGAGAACCAGCATTTTTTGAAGGCAAGTTGTGTTTGATCATGTTGAACCTATTAAAGCAAATTACTTTGATTTAAACTATTGCATGCTAATTGATAGAAATGATTTTGAATAAGTTTTGGGATTAGTTAAATGCCTAGTTGCTGTATGCCACCTTGTCATATATAATTGTAGGCCATGAACCCTTTGTCACCCTAGGTTATGGATTAATAGTTGGACATTACTAATTTGCCAACGTGGGTTGAGTAGACCGAAGTAGTATGCTTAGCCTTGCCACGTGGAAATTTCATAAATTTGGAATACCAAAGTTAATATTGATTTAATGAGATATGGAACGCATTTTGTGAATGAGACATGTGTTATTGAGTTGATGGTGGCACGTGGTGCAATGGTAAAAGCAACCGGTGGGAAAATGATTTAGGCGGGGCATGTGGCAAGATTGTTTACAGTGGGCCAAGAGTGGCAAGCTGGGCGGTCGTGTTGGTTTTATTGGTTATGGATATTGAGTTCACACTTGGGTAGTCTTGCCTCGGTCAACTAAGGACTTAACCTTGCGAGCATTTGAATGAGTCTCTCATCTGACCACAAGCTCCGTAATGGGGCGGGCTTAGGCTGAGTAAACCGGGAAATCTATTCTTTGGTCTTGTCGTGGTGGTGTGAGGCAGGAGAAGCGGAATGAGAACTCACATAAGCGCAAGAGGGGGCCACAGGTGTGGTAACAGTCCCTCGGTGTTGAAACCTTAGCGAGCGTCTTGAGTTTAGATGGAACTTTGGAAAGGCTTCGTTACGGTTATTTGCCTTGGTGGTATTTGTTGTATCTTGTGGGTAAAGTGTATAACCTCTGCGAGTGTACAACCTATTGAATAGCCGTGCTCACGGTATTGAGCATCGCTTCAGTGATTCTGATCAAGGGTTAGATTTTTATGAAAATGAATTGTTTATGGAAAAATGCTTGGGTTGATGATGATGAACTTGACTTAGGATGGAAATATGAATTGCAATTGAAATGTTTGTGAAAGCTACTATTCCTACTCTTGTTTCTTGCTTTGCAATCTATTCTTTGTTTATTTGAAATCTTTGTCTTGCACATGAACCATAGCCCATCCTTTGTACTAAGCCATGCATATAGTATATTAGCATTGCATTACATGCATGACTTCTTTGAGTGCTCAAAGTACTCACTCCACAACAACACAACCGGTTGAAGAAGAAGCAAACCACCTTTCGGGAGGAGGAGTATCGAGGAGGCCAGAACAAACTAGGGAGCGAGCCCGTCGGCCAGCTGTGGCAAATTGGTTGGCGCCACGAGTTTATTTTATTTCATTGCATTTGAATATTTTAATAAGTCTTAAGCCTGCTGAGGCGTATCTTTGTAACTTGACCATAAGGTCGATCAACTAGTTTGAGTATTTAATCAAAGTACTTATTATTTAGTTGGTTATGGTGTGATATGTACCAATGTTGAGGCTGTGTGCACTAAGCGTGATCTGGACTAGTGCTGAATACCTGAGAGGTCGGATTTGCAAATTCGGGTCCCGACAGAGGTGAATATCGAGCCATCTTGGTGTAGGGTAGCCCTTAGTTAGAATGGTCGTAGTGAGGATAAAACTATTTTCTAAAAGCTAAAATGTGCCAAGATGATAATGCAATCTCGACTTACCCTTCTCTTCTTTCATACCCCTTGCTGAATTCAACACATATTCGCTTTGATTAAAATATCTGAGTTTCACGTGAGTGTCCTTTGGCGGATGAGGATGATCCACTCTTTTGGTGGCGCCTTTGGAGATGCCATGCGGAGCTTTGGCGTATGATCACCGCTTGGAGGATATGACAGCCGATCTCTGAGGGACTCTTGGATCGAGCGGGGCGGATATTGCACAGGATGTCACTATCACGGTTTACGCTCGGGATAGGGCAAGGCGAGCCGTCGTATCCGTATCCAGCCCGGAGGTTGTCATTTGTGGCTGGGATTCGAGAGACATCGCGTCTGGCGATGAGGCGGTGCTCGTACCTACCCGAGAGAGTTGGATGGCACGGTGTTTCGTCACCACCCGCGAGAGACACTCGCTTCTGGCGAGAGCCCATCGAGGAGGAGGATGCCACGATCACCCTCTGGCGGATATGTTATCGCTCAAGAGGATGCTATCGGCGAGGCGGTTCGAGGCTGCGAGAGGTCTCGTGGCGAGTTCACACACTTAGGGCTCATCTGTTGCGGACTTGTGAGTACTTGGCCCTCTATCCAGAGGATTGGGGAAGCTGGAAGCACATTTGTCACGGACGAGTCGCCGCATCTTTGGAGCTACGACCAGACCGGAGGAGCCACAAGATGAGCCGCAGCGAGCGAGCGAGCGAGCGAGGAAGTGAAGTCGGAGCAAGTGGAAGTGAAGCCCGAGCTGTGGAGGTCAGCGAGAGCAGTGGAGGTTGAGCTTTGTCGGAGGCGCATCCAATGGAGGATCGTTGGGATAGGTTTGTACCAGCACCAGCACACCGCGGTGTATCCACGGAAGTTCGGTGGGGATGGCTAGAAGAGTGGCGTTAGGATTAGTGGTTGAGACTCTGCGTCGAGTCGCGTCTGGAATAAGAGTCACCCTTAGAGCGTTTGACTCGGAATGTTAGTTCGATTTGCTTCTTTCATGCTTGTGAGTGATTGGTATGTGTTGCAAGGCCCTTAGGCATTGTGAGCAACCATACCCAAATATTAATAAAGTAATAAAGTTGGATTTTGTGTTACACCTTTGACCCTACATAAGTACTCTATTACTCGTCTATTCTTATTTCCTCTCGTCTCTAAACCATGGAGCAATCGGCGATGGTGAACACTCGAGAAACCAAGGAGGAAATGGGAGCGGTTCTCGCTCATTTAGAAACATCGATGGGGAAGGACTAGGATCTCAACCAGCACCGCCATTGATATCACGAGAACTTTAGAGCCTTTATTGCTGCACAGACCCGATTAATGCATGCCATGATCACGGAGATCTGTGAGTCCTTGCCCAGCCCGCCGCCCAAGCTAACGAGTCAACCCGGTCAGAGACCACACTCGAGGTGTCGAATTCATGAGGACACGACCGCCTACATTTTCTCGGAAATGCCAATCCATTGGAAGCGAGATGATTGGTGAGGGCGATAGAGAAAGTTGCACATTACCGGTGTGAAGGAAATGAGAGGGTACTCTATGCCTCTCATCGACTTGAAGGAACCGCAATGAATGGTGGGAAAACTATTCTTGCTTGCTCATGAGCACCAAGCAGGACATCGGTGGGAGGAGTTCACGATCGCTTTCGGCGATACCATGTGCCGAAGGCATAATGGAGCTGAAAAAGGAGGAGTTTAGAACCTTCAAGCGGGGCAATCAATCGATGTCAGAGTATCTGAATAAGTTCACACGGTGCACGCTTCCTTTTGAGGATGTAGCAACGGATAAGGCGAGCGGTCTCGATTCATGAAAGGATGAATTCGAGGCTGCAGGTGGGACTCATAACCCACACTTTTCACGATTTTGAGAGCTAGTGAACAAAGCGATATTGGAGGACAAGCGCAAGGAGCCGGAGGACAACCGGAGCCTTGGATGGCACAACGAGAGCACGCCCGAGGCGCGGCGGTTGAGGTTACACCAAACCGTTCTTGATTCCAGCCAAGGAATGTGATGGCGACGCCACCGCCAAGATACCAAGACACTGCGGACAAAATTTCGAACACCAACACCGGTTGGGAATGCATTGCGAGGAGCAGGCGATCGGCAGTTAAGCGTTGTTTTATACATCACGAGCGAGCATTTGCAAATTATTGTCCTAAGAAGGAGGAAGAGTGACACCGTTCGCTTCAACCTTGGGACTACTCCAGCGAAGACACTGCGCCCGAGAGCAAGTCGTGGAGTTACACAATCTGGAGCGCCACGCAGATGTGGTAAGAGGCGAGTCAATCATGTCACCGCTGAGGCGGTCTGAGAATACATCGGACGTCGTCTTGGGTAAGTTACTTGTCAACTCGATTACACTGCAACAGATTTATTTGATTACGGAGCTTCGCATTCGTTTATATCTCAGATTTTCTTTGTGAATAATGGATTGAAAATGGTGAACCTTAGGCATGTATTTCTAGTACAATCCCGGGATCGAACTCCGTCGATGTAGGATGTTACGGGGTAAAGTTGCTTATAGATGGAATGGAGTTCTAGCAAACTTAGTAGTGTTAGATACCCGGACCTTAGATGTTATTTTGGGAATGGATTGGTTGTCTAAGCACAAGGTTGTGTTAGGCGTGGACGAAGAGTCATATCGATCGAGAGTCCTTGTGGGAGAAAAGTAGAGTTTCAAACCCTTGCCGTTCGGGATGGACGAGTTGATGGTCAATAGTGTGAAGGCCGTCGGCATAGAAGACGTACCGGTTGTCGAGAGAATACCGGATGTGTTTCGGAGGATTTACAGGATGCCACGAGACGAGGGACGTAGAGTTTGTAATTGAGTTAGTCAGGGAACGGCCCGATAGCTAAGAGACCTTATCGGATGTCAGCCGATGAGCTAGTGGAAATGAAGAAGCGATAGAGGAGTTAATGGATAAAGGATTTATTAGACCAAGTTAAATGCGCCATGGGGAGCACGGTTCTATTGTCAAGAAGAAGGGCGGGAGTTATCGGATGTGTGTGGATTACTGAAACCTTGAATGAAGTCACTATAAAGAATAAGTATCCGCTACCGGGATCGATGATCTGTTTGACCCGATTGAGAGGAGCGGAGTTTTCTCCAAGATTGACCTCGATCGAGTTATCACCGGTGAAGATTCGATCGGAGGATGTCTTGAAGACGACATTTTCGTCAAGATATGGACATTACGAGTTCACAGATTATGTCTTTCGGTTTGACAAATGCACTGCATATTTCATGAACATGATGAACAAGGTTTTCATGGAATACTGGATAAGTTCGTTGTTGTGTTCATAGATGACATTCTAGTTTACTCCAAGACCGGGGAAGAGCATGCGAGCATCGAAGCTAGTTACGGAGAGGTTAAGAGAGCGACAACTTTTAAGCTAAGTTTAGCAAGTGTGACTTCGGAAGAACAAGGTGGAATTTCATGGACATGTGGTGACCACCGAAGAATCATGATTGACCCAAGTAAGGTGGAAGCGGTGTTGCATTGGGAGCCACCCAAAACGGTGACTCAAATTCGTAGTTTCCTTGGAATGGCGGTTATTACCGCCGATTTATTGAAGGATTTTCAGCGATTGCGAGACCTCTTACGCAATTGTTGAAAAAGGAAAAAAGTTCGCATGGGCGCCGGAATGTGGCGGAGTTTCGGGAGTTGAAAAAACGTTTGACAACGGCGCCGATGTTAGTACTACGGATTTAAGCGAGTTTTGATATATATTGTGATGCATCGCGCCAAGGACTAGGATGCGTGTTAATGCACGAATGTAAAGGTCGTTGCGTATGCGTCAAGGCAGTTGAGGTCGCATGAGGAGAACTACCCCACACATGACTTGGAGTTAGCAGCCGTAGTGCATGCTTTGAAGTTATGGAGGCACTATCTGATTGGAAACAGATGTGTGAGGTGTACACTGACCATAAGAGTCTTAAATATATATTTACACAATCGGACCTGAACATGAGGCAAAGGAGATGGTTGGAACTAATTAAGGATTACAATCTGGGATTCATTATCACCACAGGAAAGCCAATGTGGTGGCCGATGCTTTAAGCGAAAAAGCCATTCGGTGAACATGTTGGTGGAAGCAAGTCGAGGTTGAGTTATGCAAGGAATTTGAAGTGTCAAGTGGAAGTTGTGCCTAAAGGATTTATAGCCGCTTTAGAAGTGAAGCCTACTGGAAGATCAGATCCGGGAAGAACGGAAGGGCGATGTCAAGATTCAGAGGATTAAGTTGAAAATGGAGGAAGGCAAGGCAAAGGATTTCAAGTTTGGATGAGCAAGGTACATTATGGATCAAGAAGCGCATTTGCGTCCGCAAGAAGGAAGCTAAGCGGTGATTCTAGAGGAAGCTCATGACTCCAAGTACTCGATTCATCAGGAAGCGCTAAGATGTACCAAGACACGAAGGAAAGATTTTGGTGGCCAAGCATGAAGCGTGAAGTTGCGAGCATGTTGCGTTGTGCGACATATGCCAAAGAGTCAAAGCAATGCATCAAAGGCGGCGGGGTTACTCTGACCACTCGAAGATACGAGTGGAAATAGGAGGAAATCGGAATGGACTTCATTCTTGGTCTCTGAGGACCCGACGGTATGACTCCATATGGGTTATAGTGGACCGTTTGACCAAGGTCGCCCACTTCATACCGTGAAAACTACCTACTCGGGGGACCGCTTAGCAGATTGTATATGTCAAGAATTGTGTGTCTACATGGAGTTCGAAGAAAATTGTATCAGACGAGGTACCCGTTTACCTCAAGATTTTGGGATAAGTTGCATGAGGCCCTAGGAACTACTTTGAACTTGATCTTGCATATCACCCACAGACGGATGGGCAAGCGGAAAGAGTTAATCGAATACTTGAGGACATGTTGAGGGCATGTGCATTGGCTTACACAACCTCGTGGGATAAGTGTTTGCCATATGCGAGTTCAGCTACAATAATAGTTATCGAGCAAGTTTGCGGATGTCGCCATTTGAAGCGCTATATGGAAGACCACTGTCGACGCCGTTGAACCTGGAATGAGGCGGAGAAGCGCCATATGTTTGGGCGGATATTCTCAGAAAGTGAAGAACGAGATAGCCAAGATCGAGGAAAGGTTGAAAATAGCACAATCAAGACGAGAAGAGCTACGCCGATAATCACCGCGAGGATTTAAGCTTTGAGCTGAAGATTTTGTGTATCTCGAGTTACCCCACTTAAAGGAGTTAAAGGTTTCACACTAAAGGAAGTTAAGCGCCAAGATATGTTGGTCCGTTCAAGATCCTAAGTCGTAGAGGTGAAGTAGCGTGTCGGTTGGAGTTACCGCAGATCTTTAGCGAGTGCATGATGTGTTCCATGTGTCACAATTAAAGAAATGCCTCAGAGTGCGGAAGAGCAAATCTTGGTTAGAGTCGATCGAGTCTGCGGGAGGATTTGACCTATAAAGAGTGCGGTGAAGATCTTGGATCGATGGATCGAAAGCGAAAATAAATCGACCAACTTCTGCGAGTTCGATTAGAGTAACCATTACGAGAGCGAAGCAACCTGGGAGCGCGAAGAAGATCTGAAGAAGGAATTTCCACACCTATTCCTTAGTCAGCCCTGAATCTCGGGGTCGAGATTCCGTTAAGGAGGGGAGGTTTGTAACACCCCAATTTTTGCTTTTCTTGCATTTAAATGGTATTTTGAATTTTTGGGAATTTCTAGAATTTATTTGGATTTATTTGGATTTATTTGAATTTATTTTGAATTAAACCATTTATCAAATTAATTAAATAATAGAAAAGTTAAAAATAAAATTTTGCAGAAAATATTTTATTTGAGTCACAAACGTCCTAAAATATTTTTGGGAATTTTTCCAGAATTTTTATAGTATTTTTAAAGCCCCAAATGAATTATTTTATTTTCGGAAATTATTTTTATTCGAAAAGGAATTAAAAATCTGAATGAATAGTATTGGGCCGGATACTGTGCGGCCCATCTCGCCGAAACCCTAATCCAGCCGACCGTGGGATCTCAATCCAACGGTTCTTGATCGGCCGCGTTCTTGTAGCGTGTGCGAGTTGTTGGATCGCGACGCGTGGGCGGCGGGATTGCCGTCTTCACCGAGTCCAGTCGGATGCTGCCAGGCGCGCGCGCGGAAACCGTTAGGGTTCATGAAAAACTCGGACGTCGAGGCCGTATTTAAGCAGCTGACCCCGCCGCCGTTTTCTCCTTTTCCTTGCGCACGTTTTGCCCTAGCTTTTCGTGCCCGAGCCGCCGCCAATCCTCGCGAGTTACTCGCCGTAGTTGCTGGTCGTGCCGCCGCGGATTTTCTTCGTTTCCGGCGCCGGTGAGGCCGCTCTGCCACCTTGAAGGTCTCCCTCGAGTTCCTGGAGAGGAGACGCACCCGAGGGGGTAACCCATTCGACCGGAGACAGCGGGCGCCCGCGCATCGTCGTCTTCCCCAGCTCCGTCAGCCAGCGCCGCCGCGACACCGCCGAATCTCGCGAGCTTCATCAGCCGCACGATCTCCATCCGACCGCTGAGGTGAGCCCACGTCGCCCTAGGAACAGTGAACCCCATCTTCTAACCTCCACCGTCAGATGCAAATCCGAGGGTCACCGTCGTGCCACGTCGCCCTCATCGTGCATGCATGTGGCGGACGACAAGGCGGACCCACATGTCGCATCACCGCACGCCGCGGACATGTCGGCCGCATGCGCATGAATGACGCCGACGACGGGCCCACCCGTCGGCCGCCGCACTGCGCGTGTGGCGTCACCGCCGACGTCATCGCGACGTCACGATGGGTCCCACTTGTCGATGAGAGAGCCGTGTCGTCTTGGCGTCCGCGATGGCGTCATCTTGGCGTCATCACGGAGCCGGTCGGGGCTGGCGTCGGCAAGGCCACGTGTCACTCTCGGGTGGCGACCGTGTCACAGATGACGCAATAATTAATTTTCGAAAAAGAAAATATTTATTTAATTCGGTTTATTGATTTTAAATGTATTTTGAAACTTCAAATGCTTATAACTTTTGCGTTTTAACTCCGATTTGAGTGATTCCAATTTCTATAAATTTGTAAAATCAAGCTCTTTCTGTTTATGAATTTTATTTGAATTTTAGGCTTGAGTTGCTCTCTGTTTTATTTATTTATTGCTATTTATTTGCGTTCTGGCGTGAGCGTTGAAGTGCGAAGGTTTCGAGGGAGAAGTTCTGACCCAGGAGCAAGTTCAGGAGCCAGAACCAGCATTTTTTGAAGGCAAGTTGTGTTTGATCATGTTGAACCTATTAGAGCAAATTACTTTGATTTAAACTATTGCATGCTAATTGATAGAAATGATTTTGAATAAGTTTTGGGATTAGTTAAATGCCTAGTTCTTTGTATGCCACCTTGTCATATATAATTGTAGGCCATGAATCCTTTGTCACCCTAGGTTATGGATTAATAGTTGGACATTAATAATTTGCCAACATGGGTTGAGTAGGCCAAAGTAGTATGCTTAGGCACGCCACGTGGAAATTTCATGATTTTGGAATACCAAAGTTAATATTGACTTAATGAGATATGGAACGCATTTTGTGAATGAGACATGTGTTATTGAGTTGATGATGTACGTGGTGCAATGGTAAAGAACCGGGTGGGAAAATGATTTAGGCGGGGCATGTGGCAAGATTGTTTACGGTGGGCCAAGAGTGGCAATGGGCGGTCGTATTTGGTTTTATTGGTTATGGATATTGAGTTCACACTTGGTTAGTCTTGCCTCGGTCAACTAAGGACTTAACCTTGCGAGCATTTGAGCTGAGTCTCTCATACAACCACAAGCTCCGTAATGGGGCGGGCTTAGTGAGTAAACCGGAAATCTATTCTTTGGTCTTGTCGTGGTGGTGTGAGGCAGGAGAAGCGGAATGAGAACTCACATGGCGCAAGAGGGGCCACAGGTGTGGTAACCAGTCCCTCGGTGTTGAAACCTTAGCGAGCGATCTTGAGTTTAGATGGAACTTTGGAAAGGCTTCGTTCTGTTATTTGCCTTGGTGGTATTTGGTTGTATCTTGTGGGTAAAGTGTATAACCTCTGCGAGTGTACAACCTATTGAATAGCCGTGCTCACGGTATTGAGCATCGCTTCGGTGATTCTGATCAAGGGTTAGATTTTTATGAAAATGAATTGTTTATGGAAAAATGCTTGGGTTGATGATGATGAACTTGACTTAGGATGGAAATATGAATTGCAATTGAAATGTTTGTGAAAGCTACTATTCCTACTCTTGTTTTCTTGCTTTGCAATCTATTCTTTATTTATTTGAAATCTTTGTCTTGCACATGAACCATAGCCCATCCTTTGTACTAAGCCATGCATATAGTATATTAGCATTGCATTACATGCATGACTTCTTTGAGTGCTCAAAGTACTCACCCACAACAACACAACTTCAGTTGAAGAAGAAGCAAACCACCTTTCGGGAGGAGGAGTATCGGGAGGAGCCGACAAACTAGGGAAGCGAGCCGGTCGATTACTGTGGCAAATTGGTTGGCGCCACGAGTTTATTTTATTTCATTGCATTTGAATATTTTAATAAGTCTTAGCCTGCTGTAATATCTTTGTAACTTGACCATAAGGTCGATCAACTAGTTTGAGTATTTAATCAAAGTACTTATTATTTAGTTGGTTATGGTGTGATATGTACCAATGTTGAGGCTGTGTGCACTAAGCGTGATCTGGACTAGTCTGAATACACTGAGGGTCGGATTTGCAAATTCGGGTCCCGACAGAGGTGATATCGAGCCATCTTGGTATGTAGGGCTGGCCCTTAGTTAGAATGGTCGTAGTGAGGATAAAACTATTTTCTAAAAGCTAAAATGTGCCAAGATGATAATGCAATCTCGACTTACCCTTCTCTTCTTTCATACCCTTGCTGAATTCAACACATATTCGCTTTGATTAAAATATCTGAGTTTCACGTGAGTGTCCTTTGGCGATGAGGATGATCCACTCTTTTGGTGGCGCCTTTGGAGAAGTGCATGCGGAGCTTTGGCGTATGATGCACCGCTTGGAGGATATGACAGCCGATCTACCGGGGACTCTGTGGATCGGCGGGGATGGATATTGCAGGATGTCACTATCACGGTTTACGCTCGGGATAGGGCAAGGCGAGCCGTCGTATCCGTATCACAGCCGAGAGGTTGTCATTTGTGCTGGGATTCGAGGAGACATCGCGTCTGGCGATGAGGCGGTGCTCGTACCTACCCGAGAGAGTTGGATGGCACGATGTTTCGTCACCACCCACGAGAGACACTCGCTGGCAACCGAGAGCCCATCGAGGAGGAGGATGCCACGATCACCCTCTGGCGGATATGTTATCGCTCAAGAGGATGCTATCGGCGAGGCGGTTCGAGGCTGCAGAGGTCTCGTGGAGTTCACACGACTTAGGGCTCATCTGTTGCAGACTTGTGAGTACTTGGCCCCTCTATCCAGAGGATTGGGAAGCTGGAGACAACGCTATGCGGACGAGCCGGAGCGATCTTTGGAGCTACGACCAGACCCGGAGGAGCCACAAGATGAGCCGCAGCCGAGCCAGAGCGAGCCAGAGGAAGTGAAGTCGAGCAAGTGGAAGTGAAGCGAGCCTGTGGAGGTCAGCGAGAGCAGTGGAGGTTGAGCTTTGTCGGAGGCGCATCCAGCGGAGGATCGTTGGGATAGGTTTGTACCCGCACCAGCACACCCGCCGGTGTATCCACCAGGAAGTTCCGGTGGGGGATGGCTAGAGGAGTGAGCGTTAGGATTAGTGGTTGAGACTCCTGCGTCGAGTCGCGTCCTGGAATAAGAGTCACCCTTAGAGCGTTTGACTCCGGAATGTTAGTTCGATTTGCTTCTTTCATGCTTGTGAGTGATTGGTATGTGTTGCAAGGCCCTTAGGCATTGTGAGCAACCATACCCAAATATTAATAAAGTAATAAAGTTGGATTTTGTGTTACACCTTTGACCCTACATAAGTACTCTATTACTCGTCTATTCTTATTTCCTCTCGTCTCTAAACCATGGAGCAATCGGCGGATGGTGAACACTCGAGAAACCAAGGAGAAATGGGAGCGGTTCTCGCTTCATTTGAAACATCGATGGGGAAGGACTAGGATCTCAACCGTACCGCCAGATTGATATCACGAAACTTTAGAGCCTTTATTGCTGCACGCACCCGCTAATGCATGCCATGATGCGGCGAATCTGATCAGTCCTTGCTTGCACCGCCGCCCAAGCTAACGAGTCAACCCGGTCACGAGAGACCACACTCGAGGTGTCGAATTCATGAGGACACGACCGCCTACATTTTAAAATGCCAATCCATTGGAGGCGGATGATTGGTGAGGGCGATAGAGAAAAGTTGCACATTACCGGTGTGAAGGAAATGAGAGGGTACTCTATGCCTCTCATCGACTTGAAGGAACCGCAATGAATGGTGGGAAAACTCTCACGGCGCTCATGAGCACCAAAGAGACATCACCGGGAGGAGTTCACGATCGCTTTCGGCGATACCATGTGCCGAAGGCATAATGGAGCTGAAAAAGGAGGAGTTTAGGGCATCGAAGCGGGGCAATCAATCGGTGTCAGAGTATCTGAATAAGTTCACACGGTACACGCTTCCTTTTGAGGATGTAGCAACGGATAAGGCGAGCGGTCTCGATTCATGAAAGGACTGAATTGAGGGCTGCGGTGGGACTCATAACCCACACTTTTCACGATTTTGAGAGCTAGTGAACAAAGCGCCGATATTGGAGGACAAGCGCAAGGAGGCGGAGGACAACCGAAGCCTTGAGATGGCACAAACGAGGAGCACGCCCGAGGCGCAGCGCGGTTGAGGTTACACCAAACCAGTTCTTGATTCCAGCCAAGGAATGTGATGGCAGCG
This sequence comes from Guadua angustifolia, assembly GCA_036346375.1. Lineage (NCBI taxonomy): Eukaryota > Viridiplantae > Streptophyta > Magnoliopsida > Poales > Poaceae > Guadua > Guadua angustifolia. The sequence continues at coordinate 14,207,111 of CM070521.1, read as the reverse complement.
CCACCGCCATACCAAGACCTGCGGACAAAATTTCCGAACACCAACACCGGTTAGGAATGCATTGCGAGGAGCGGCGATCGGCAGTTAACGTTGTTTTATCAGTCACGAGCTAGGGCATTTGCAAATTATTGTCCTAAGAAGGGAGGAAGAGTGACACCAGTTCGCTTCAACCTTGGGACTACTCCAACGAAGACACCTGCGCCGAGGAGCAAGTCGTGGAGTTACACAATCTGGAGCTGCCACGCAGACTGTGGTAAGAGGCAGAGTCAATCATGTCACCGCCGATGCAGTGCAGAATACATCGGACGTCGTACTGGGTAAGTTACTTGTCAACTCAGTACCTGCAACAGTTTTATTTGATTCTGGAGCTTCGCATTCGTTTATATCTCGGATTTTTGCTGTGAATAATGGATTGAAAATGGTGAACCTTAGGCATGTATTGCTAGTACAATCCCCGGGATCAGAACTCCGATCTGATGTAGGATGTTCTGGGGTAAAGTTGCTTATAGATGGAATGGAGTTCCTAGCAAACTTAGTAGTGTTAGATACCCGGACCTTAGATGTTATTTTGGGAATGGATTGGTTGTCTAAGCACAAGGTTGTGTTAGGCGTGGACGAAGAGTCATATCGATCGAGAGTCCTTGTGGGAGAAAAGTAGAGTTTCAAACCCTTGCCGTTCGGGATGGGCGAGTTGATGGTCAATAGTGTGAAGGCCGTCGGCATAGAAGACGTACCGGTTGTCGAGAGAATACCGGATGTGTTTCGGAGGATTTACAGGATGCCACGAGACGAGGACGTAGAGTTTGTAATTGAGTTAATCACCGAACGGCCCGATAGCTAAGAGACCTTATCGGATGTCAGCAGATGAGCTAGTGGAAATGAAGAAGCGGATAGAGGAGTTAATGGATAAAGGATTTATTAGACCAAGTTAAATGCGCCATGGGGAGCACCGGTTCTATTGTCAAGAAGAAGGGCGGGAGTTATCGGATGTGTGTGGATTACCGAAACCTTGAATGAAGTCACTATAAAGAATAAGTATCCGCTACCGGGATCGATGATCTGTTTGACCAGTTGAGAGGAGCGGAGTTTTCTCCAAGATTGACCTCGATCGAGTTATCACCGGTGAAGATTCGATCGGAGGATGTGCGAAAACGACATTTTCGTCAAGATATGGACATTACGAGTTCACGAGTTATGTCTTTCGGTTTGACAAATGCACTGCATATTTCATGAACATGATGAACAAGGTTTTCATGGAATACTGGATAAGTTCGTTGTTGTGTTCATAGATGACATTCTAGTTTACTCCAAGACCGGGGAAGAGCATGCGAGCATCGAAGCTAGTTACGGAGAGGTTAAGAAGCGACAACTTTTAGCTAAGTTTAGCAAGTGTGACTTACGGAAGAACAAGGTGGAATTTCATGGACATGTGGTGACCATTGAAGAGTCATGATTGACCCAAGTAAGGTGGAAGCGGTGTTGCATTGGGAGCCACCCAAAGCGGTGACTCAAATTCGTAGTTTCCTTGGAATGGCGGTTATTACCGTCGATTTATTGAAGGATTTTCAGCGATTGCGAGACCTCTTACGCAATTGTTGAAAAAGGAAAAAAGTTCGCATGGGCCGGAATGTGGCGGAGTTTCGGAGTTGAAGAAAGCGTTTGACAACGGCGCCAGTGTTAGTACTACGGATTTAAGCGAGTTTTGATATATCTTGTGATGCATCGCGCCAAGGACTAGGATGCGTGTTAATGCGAAATGAAAAGTCGTTGCGTATCGTCAAAGCGATTGAGGTCGCATGAGGAGAACTACCCACATGACTTGGAGTTAGCGGTAGTAGTGCATGCTTTGAAGTTATGGAGGCACTATCGATTGGAAGCAGATGTGAGGTGTACACCGACCATAAGAGTCTTAAATATATATTTACACAATCGGACCTGAACATGAGGCAAAGGAGATGGTTGGAACTAATTAAGGATTACAATCTGGGGATTCATTATCACCGTGGGAAAGCCAACGTGGTGGCCGATGCTTTAAGCGAAAAAGCCATTCGGTGAACATGTTGGTGGAAGCAAGTCGAGTTGAGTTATGCAAGGAATTTCGAAGTCAAAGGTGGAAGTTGTGCCTAAAGGATTTATAGCCGCTTTAGAAGTGAAGCCTACTGGAAGATCAGATCCGGGAAGAACGGAAGGGCGATGTCAAGATTGAGAGGATTAAGTTGAAAATGGAGGAAGGCAAGGCAAAGGATTTCAAAATTTGGATGAGCAAGGTACATTATGGATCAAGAAGCGCATTTGCGTCGCACAAGAAGGAACTGAAGCAAATGATTCTAGAGGAAGCTCATGACTCAAGTACTCGATTCATCCGGAAGCGCTAAGATGTACCAAGACACGAAGGAAAGATTTTGGTGGCCAAGCATGAAGCGTGAAGTTGCGAGCATGTTGCGTTGTGCGACATATGCCAAAGAGTCAAAGCAATGCATCAAAGGCGGCGGGGTTACTCTGACCATCAAGATACGAGTGGAAATAGGAGGAAATCGGAATGGACTTCATTCTTGGTCTCTGAGGACCCAGACGGTATGACTCCATATGGGTTATAGTGGACCGATTGACCAAGGTCGCCCACTTCATACGGTGAAAACTACCTACTCGGGGACCGCTTAGCAGATTTGTATATGTCAAGAATTGTGTGTCTCGCATGGAGTTCGAAGAAAATTGTATCGGACGAGTACCCGGTTTACCTCAAGATTTTGGGATAAGTTGCATGAGGCCCTAGGAACTCGCTTTGAACTTGATCTTGCATATCACCCAGACAGATGGGCAAACGGAAAGAGTTAATCAGATACTTGAGGACATGTTGAGGGCATGTGCATTGGCTTACACAACCTCGTGGGATAAGTGTCTGCCATACGCCGAGTTCAGCTACAATAATAGTTATCGAGCAAGTTTGCGAGATGTCGCCATTGAAGCGCTATATGGAAGACCACATCGACGCCGTTGAACTGGAATGAGACTGGAGAACGCCATATGTTTGGGCCGGATATTCTCCGAGAAGCCGAAGAACAGATAGCCAAGATCAGGGAACGGTTGAAAATAGCACAATCAAGACAGAAGAGCTACGCCGATAATCACCGCAGGGATTTAAGCTTTGAGCCTGAAGATTTTGTGTATCTCAGAGTTACCCCACTTAAAGGAGTTAAAAGGTTTCACACTAAAGGGAAGTTAGCGCCAAGATATGTTGGTCCGTTCAAGATCCTAAGTCGTAGAGGCGAAGTAAGCGTGTCACCGGAGTTACTGCATGATCTTTAGCGAGAGTGCATGATGTGTTCCACGTGTCACAATTAAAGAAATGCCTCAGAGTGCGGAAGAGCAAATCTTGTTAGAGTCGATCGAGTGCGGGAGGATTTGACCTATAAAGAGTGCGGTGAAGATCTTGGATCGATGGATCGAAAGCGAAATAAATCGACCGCTTCTGCGAGTTCGATTGGAGTAACCATTACGAGGCGAAGCAACTTTGGGGCCTGAAGATCTGAAGAAGGAATTTCCACACCTATTCCTTAGTCATTACAATCTCGTAAAATCGAGATTCCGTTAAGGAGGAGGTTTGTAACACCCCAATTTTGCTTTTCTTGCATTTAAATGGTATTTTGAATTTTTGGGAATTTCTAGAATTTATTTGGATTTATTTGGATTTATTTGAATTTATTTTGAATTAAACCATTTATCAAATTAATTAAATAATAGAAAAGTTAAAATAAAATTTTGCTGAAAATATTTTATTTGAGTCACAAATGTCCTAAAATATTTTTGGGAATTTTTCCAGAATTTTTATAGTATTTTTAAAGCCCCAAATGAATTATTTTATTTTGAAATTATTTTTATTCGAAAAGGAATTAAAATCTGAATGAATAGTATTGGGCGGATCTTTATGCGGCCCATCTCGCCGAAACCCTAATCCAGCCGACCGTGGGATCTCAATCCAACGGTTGCCGATCGACCGCGTTGCGCGCGTGTGCGAGTCGTTGGATCGCGACGCGTGGACGGCCGGGATTGCTTCGTCTTCACCGAGTCGGTCGTCGGGCCTGGCCGCATAAGCGCGGAAACCGTTAGGGTTCCGCGAAAAACTCGGACGTCGAGGCCGTATTTAAGGAGCTGACCCCGCCGCCGTTTTCTCCTTTTCCTTGCGCACGTTTTGCCCTAGCTTTTCGTGCCCGAGCCGCCGCCAATCCTCGCGAGTTACTCGCCGTAGTTGCTGGTCGTGCCGCCGCGGATTTTCTTCGTTTCCGGCGCCGGTGAGGCCGCTCTGCCACCTGAAGGTCTCCCTCGAGTTCTGGAGAGAAGCGCGCGAGGTAACCCATTCGGCCGGAACCGGCGCGGGCGCCGCGAACATCGTCGTCTTCCCCAGCTCCGTCGGCCCGGCGCCGCCGCGACACCGCCCGAATCTCGCGAGCTTCATCGGCCGCCACGATCTCCATCCGATCACGAGGTGAGCCCGTCGCCCTAGGAACGATGAACCCCATCTTCTAACCTCCACCGTCGGATGCAAATCCGAGGGTCACCGTAAATGCGTGCCACGTCGCTCCTCCTTTGTGCATGTGGCGACAAGCGGACCCACATGTCGGTCTCACGCCGTTCACATCGCGCATGAGACAATGACGAGCGGGCCCACCCGTCGGCCGCCGCCGGTCGTGTGGCGTCACCCGGCGTCATCGCCGGCGTCACGATGGGTCCCACTTGCCGATGAGAGAGCCGCGTGTCGTCTTGGCGTCCGCGATGGCGTCATCTTGGCGTCATCACGGAGCCGGTCGGTGGCGTCGGCAAAGCCGCGTGTCATTCTCTGGTGGCGACCGTGTCACGATGACGCAATAATTAATTTTCGAAAAAGAAAATATTTATTTAATTCGGTTTATTGATTTTAAATGTATTTTGAAACTTCAAATGCTTATAACTTTTGCGTTTTAACTCCGATTTGAGTGATTCCAAATTCTATAAATTTGTAAAATCAAGCTCTTTCTGTTTATGAATTTTATTTGAATTTTAGGCTTGAGTTGCTCTCTGTTTTATTTATTTATTGCTATTTATTTGCGTTCTGCGTGAGGCGTTGAAGTGCGAAGGTTTCGAGGAGAAGTTCGACCGAGAGCAAGTTCAGGAGCCAGAACCAGCATTTTTTGAAGGCAAGTTGTGTTTGATCATGTTGAACCTATTAGAGCAAATTACTTTGATTTAAACTATTGCATGCTAATTGATAGAAATGATTTTGAATAAGTTTTGGGATTAGTTAAATGCCTAGTTGCTGTATGCCACCTTGTCATATATAATTGTAGGCCATGAACCCTTTGTCACCCTAGGTTATGGATTAATAGTTGGACATTACTAATTTGCCAACGTGGGTTGAGTAGACCAAAGTAGTATGCTTAGGCACGCCACGTGGAAATTTCATAAATTTGGAATACCAAAGTTAATATTGATTTAATGAGATATGGAACATTTTGTGAATGAGACATGTGTTATTGAGTTGATGATGTACGTGGTGCAATGGTAAGAAACCGGGTGGGAAAATGATTTAGGCGGGGCATGTGGCAAGATTGTTTACGGTGGGCCAAGAGTGGCAAGCTGGGCGGTCGTGTTGGTTTTATTGGTTATGGATATTGAGTTCACACTTGGGTAGTCTTGCCTCGGTCAACTAAGGACTTAACCTTGCGAGCATTTGAGCTGAGTCTCTCATACACCACAAGCTCCGTAATGGGGCGGGCTTAGCTGAGTAAACCGGGAAATCTATTCTTTGAGTCTTGTCGTGGTGGTGTGAGGCACGGAGAAGCGGAATGAGAACTCACATGGCGCAAGAGGGGGCCACAGGTGTGGTAACCAGTCCCTCGGTGTTGAAACCTTAGCGAGCGATCTTGAGTTTAGATGGAACTTTGGAAAGGCTTCGTTGGTTATTTGCCTTGGTGGTATTTGTTGTATCTTGTGGGTAAAGTGTATAACCTCTGCGAGTGTACAACCTATTGAATAGCCGTGCTCACGGTATTGAGCATCGCTCGGTGATTCTGATCAAGGGTTAGATTTTTATGAAAATGAATTGTTTATGGAAAAATGCTTGGGTTGATGATGATGAACTTGACTTAGGATGGAAATATGAATTGCAATTGAAATGTTTGTGAAAGCTACTATTCCTACTCTTGTTTCTTTGCTTTGCAATCTATTCTTGTTTATTTGAAATCTTTGTCTTGCACATGAACCATAGCCCATCCTTTGTACTAAGCCATGCATATAGTATATTAGCATTGCATTACATGCATGACTTCTTTGAGTGCTCAAAGTACTCACCCACAACAACACAACCGAGTTGAAGAAGAAGCAAACCACTTTCGGGAGGAGGAGTATCGGGAGCCGAAACAAACTAGGGAAGCGAGCCCGGTCGGTTACTGTGGCAAATTGGTTGGCGCCACGAGTTTATTTTATTTCATTGCATTTGAATATTTTAATAAGTCTTAGCCTGTAATCGATATCTTTGTAACTTGACCATAAGGTCGATCAACTAGTTTGAGTATTTAATCAAAGTACTTATTATTTAGTTGGTTATGGTGTGATATGTACCAATGTTGAGGCTGTGTGCACTAAGCGTGATCTGGACTAGTCTTTGAATACACAGAGGGTCGGATTGCAAATTCGGGTCCCGACAGAGGTAATATCGAGCCATCTTGGTATAGGGTAGCCCTTAGTTAGAATGGTCGTAGTGAGGATCCGCCGGCGAATCTACGGGCCGCTATAAATCTTTGGACGAATCTATAATTTTTTTTAAAAAAAACCCACGGTTATGACCCGTTGAAAAATACACAAATTGTTATAAACCTTCGACGAATCCGTGGTTTTTTATCGATGCGTGTTTTATTTAGAAAATTGCGGTTGAATCTATGTTTTTTTGTTTTTTTAAAAGAAAAGCGCGGTCGTTTTTTTTATGTATTTCCTTTTTTAAAAGGCTGCTCAGACCCGTGAGCGAATCCATGAACCGCTATAAACCTTCGACGAATCTGGTTTTTTCATTTTTTGGTTTTTTATGTTTGTTAAAAAAAATGGGCCGTTAGAACCCGTCGACGAATCTATGGGTCGCTATAAATCTTCGGACGAATCTACATTTTTTTAAAAAAAAACGCGGTTATGACCCGTTGGCAAATCTATAATTTGCTATAAACCTTGACGAATCTGCGTTTTTTGTAGCGAAAACATTTTTTGGGTTTTTGGGTGACGAAACATTTTTTCCGGTTTTTGGTGGCGAAAACATTTTTCCTAGAAAAACGGAGAAAGGACACGAGCGTAAAGCGAGGACCTGTTTGTTATTTTTTGCACTGTTAGCTATTCTAAAAATTAGAAAAGGGCTTGTTCGCGATTTGAACTTAACGGGGTTTTCCAGTAAAATACTGCGCCGAGGACCTAAGCATAAAGAAAAAAATTATCTTCGTCTCACAAAAATCGCGAAGGACACTGTTAAGTAACTCTGTAAGGACCTATCCATAATTTGAAGAAAGCGGAGGGCTTTTCGCAAATGGGGGTGACCGTGGAGCAGTGAGTCCGACAATCTCTAGCGCTATAATGGGTGCAACCATACCAACTTAAGTGGCGCTCGAATCATTTATTCCTATCCCGTAGTCTCTTCTCACTCTTTACACCACCGCTCCTGCTTCTCTTAGACATCCACGCCAATATTCGTCTCCCCTTTTAGACTATGGCACTTGGCAGTTGGCACCACTCTCCTTGCTGGCGCGACAACGCCACTAGTCCTTATTCTCTTTTGATTATGGCAGTGTGGTATACTCTCAGGCAGTCAATGGCAATCAGAAGCTGATGAGGGTAGTAGTGGCTAGGATGCAAGATAAATGCTGCATATATGACTAGACTAGATGTCCTAAGCTGCTCGCTATGGGTTGATAGGGCTTCGAGATTATCTAGTCCATTTGTTTCTTCATTTTCTTTTCTATTATCTTTTTTGATCTATTTTATGTATGATATACCATACTCATGCATGTTTCTCTCTATTATTTTATTTTTGTTATATATATACATGCAACACCGTATCGGTGTTTTTGAGGACATGGCATATCGCAATATTGTAACATCCTAAAAATTATAAAATAGTAAAAATAAATGTTTTAAATTTTGATTTGAATATTTCTGAGTTTTCTTGATGTTATCAATTTTATTTGGATTTTTCTTGGATTTTTGTGTTGTGAGAAAAAAATCAAACAAAAGAGAAATGGAGAATAGAAGTGATAAAAGGTAGGAAGGTAAAAGTGAAAATTTGGAAAATTTACCATGAAAACCCTAATCAAGTAGGTAGACCATTTCGGTCAGCAAATAAAATTTTATTTGCTGACGACAACGAGGAGATAAATAAAAAGGCAGCTTTTTGACTATAAATAGTAGATTGTCAGAATTAATACAAAATTCTTGAACCTTATTAAGAGCTGTAAAAATTATCATGACATCCTCAATATAGTATTTACCCCTGGTAAAAATATCAGAAATTAATAATGTCATGTAATGCTTTTTCAAAATTAAAAACAGAAACTCTAAAAATCAGAAAATTCCTGTGTCAGAATTTTTATAAAACAGCTGTGCAATGTTTTGACTTGAAAATTTTATAGAAGCATAATCAATTAAAAAAACTCTAATAAAAAGTTTAAAAAATATCTAGCTTTATTTTCCACTCTAAATAAAGTAAATTCAGAAAGAAGGTTTTTGGTCAATCATAGTTTTTGGAATATTTGTAATTTTTTAGTGAGTTACTTTAACCTGAGATTTTTACCAATCGTCAAGCCTTGTCTATGGACTCAAGTCAAAAAGTTTAGAAAATTTTCTTCACATTTTGATAGCCCAATAAAATCAGTCATTGAGCTATCCGAACTAGATTCATCTCCAAGCCGTGTTGTCTCGCTGACGAGTGGGCCCGCAACTGTGCTGACTCCGTTTGCTAGCGCATGACGGAAAGCCTCTTCGGTCCCTGCCCGGTGGACCTTGGCCCCGCCCATCAGACCCTTTCTCCTTCGTTCCCATCCAGCCGAGGTGTGCTCTTTTTGGTCAAGCTCTGCTGATCTTTCCCTGTCTCGCTGATTTCCTAGCCGAGTCATCACATCGCTTGTGCCAGCCTCGCCTTGCCACAACCACATCTAGTTTTGGTTCTCCCGTGCCATACCGCCTTAGTTCTGACTTGTGCCACCTCTCCATTTCCTATGTAGAGTGGAACCAAGCGCTATGCAAGCGTCCGAGCACTGGTGAGACTGCCTCAGCCAGGCTATAAATACCCCCTCAGTGTCGCCATGAGCTCTCCTTCTCTCTTTGCACATCTCCTGAACTGAGCACCACAGCTGAAACTCTTCTTTCTCCAATCTACCATAGAAGCCCGAAAAGGGGGAAACCAGGAATTGAGTCAATCCGGTGGTAATCTTTTGAATCGGTTCATCCTAGAGCTTCACAATGTATCCTAGAATACTCATAAATCTTGTTCTTCTGTCATTATTGCCTGCAGTCCTTCTTCCACGGTTGCTTTCTTCCTCACAGCCGACAATTGGTGGTAGCCTCCTTCGGTTGATCTCCGGCCGTGCTAAGAGGTAAAATGGACTCTCACTGCTACTCACTTATGCTTGCCAAGTCCTCTCTCAGAAGGAATAAGCTCGCTGGTGAGCTTTTGCTCATTCGACCATGGTGACCACTGCGCCTCTGAGGTGGCAGCCACCCTCCCGGCCATCTCTGACCGAATGGGTACCACCTCTGGGGGCGCATCATCATGCTAAAGCTATTGGTGCTACCTATTCCGTTGCTCTGGTGTTAGTTCGTCGTTGGCGAGCCGAGAACCTTGTGTCCCTATTTTGTATCACTGACCGCTGGGACCTCCTTGTCAGTCTCTATGGTCGGTCTCTATTGCGATCATGCTCTATCACCGAAAAGTGGTTCCCACCCGTCAACCACGCGCGCGTAAACACGCAGCAGATAGGAGGCCGGGCTGCACTTGTCAATCGCTGGTCTCGTAGCCGCACGGTCACTATCCAGTGGTCCCGTGCTATCAGCCACCGTGATCGATTCAAATGAGCCAGTGCACGTAGAGGGAAGATGCTTTCCAAATAGTGAAAGTGTATTTTCAATTTCCAGATCATTTTCAAACCCGAGCCAAATCATTTAGCTATAACTTTTGAACCATAACTCCAAACAGAATGAAATAAATTTGAAAAATCATTTAAAATCTAGTAGTTTCATAATATGTAAAAATATTTTGAAAATATTAATTGTGTGATTTTTAATGTTAGAAATACATGTGTAGGGTTTAAATACATTAAATAGATTACTTTTTCAAATTTATCCAAAATAAAAAAAGATAAATTTTATTAAAATCCTTACTTTGAAAGAAATTCAAATATGTAACAATATTTGTGTTTCAAGTTAATTTGCTTCATTTACTAAATGGATGTTTGTTCAATGCAAAATGAATATAGTTCTAATTGGATATTTTATGAAATGAATAAACTTTGTGAACATGAATAGTACAAGATTATGGGCCTGGTATGTTCAAAAGGAATATCTAAAGCTTGTTTTTTAATTAACCGTCAAATAAAAATTCCTAAGGAGTAAATGCAGTATAAGTCTCACTCATGCATAAGCATTTATGTATGAGTATATATATGCATATGATGGAGTAAAGATTAGCTTTTAAATAACTAGAAATTTAATTAAATATTTCTTTAAATCTGAATCCTAATTAAGGGAAGGAAACTGCTTCATGTTCAAGTGATGATTACATCATTATAATCTTAAATAATTTTTGCATCTTGAATTCGAAAATAGACACATAAGAATACATAATTTTAGCTTCTTAAATTCGTAAAATAAGACTAATTAATTCACAAAATCAACCCCTGTTTCTATGAAAAGTTTTTATTTGTTTTACTATCTATTTTCTTTTTGCCCTTTTTGGAGCTACTAATTGTTACTTATTTTCTTGTTGCGCGACGTGTAGACATCGACGTTCCAGAAGGCGAAGAAGAAGAACTTGTTGCTGACCCTGATTTTGATCCAGTCAACAAACAGCAAGGTAAGCATCCCCTTGATCATATTGAACCCATTAATTCACCTACTATATGTTGTTTTTATCATTGTATTATGCATGCGTGTAATTCTCCGTAAAATGGCTAATTTGGGTAAAGACAGTAGTTATCCCTGTACATTATAGATTTCCATAATATATATGAACAAGTGAACCTTGTAAACTTTACTACGGTTTAGACATAAATGATGTCATTTTGGAGTATAATTGCTAGCATAATAGCATTGCTTAGCCATGCTTGAAAATGATCTTTAACACTTTTCCACTATTTAAATGATTGGCTATCATTTGGAAAGGTTGTTGGTATTTTATTAGAAACCCAAAATAAAACTATGGTTTTGATGTGTGTGATTATTGGCAATAGCTGGATGTGTAGATGGATTTTGCACGTAGAGTAGGGTGAAGTATCGCTCGTGTCGGATTTAGGACTGAGCAATGGGACGCTATTCATCCAAGATTTTTGTGCAACCACGAGGGCTGGTTTGGGATGGTCTTAACCTATTAAGTTATTTAGATATGGCTCTGCACATTGGAAGGCGGGAGATAGCACAGGCATTCCGGTCAGGTTTGCTTGTAGGGGTTTCTATATACCAATGCAATAGTGTACGCCTTGCCACGAATAGAAATGGTGAGTTGTGTGTGATGTAAATGAATCCATGTCTTGGGTGAGTGTTTCTGTTTCTATAGCAAGAGCTCAACGTCCCGGACTGGTTCAAAGCCATGTCAAGGTAATGTAATGGTTATGTATGATCTCCTTGCTGACACATCAAAGGCGTGTTAACTGGCCTAGCAAAAGAGGTTGATCATTTCTTGTGGGTAAAGTTGTACACCTCTGCATAGAATAAATCTAATCGATTAGCCATGTCCGCGATCATGGGCACTTGGTAAAGTCCTTCCAATGTTAGATTTTGATATTTTCCAAAAAAGGGATTTGGGTTGGAACTGTTTTGCAACCAACATTTTATGTCTAAGAATCGACATTTGTGGGCTTCGCTATTGGGTAGACTGTGTTATGGAACTTGAATATCTTGCTTACAATTACAGAAACTCTCAGCAATTTTATAAATCTTGATTTGTAATCTATTATAATCATATGTTTACATTTCTTTATGCAACTACAAAATAACCTAGAGCTGGTTCCTTGTTTAAGCCTGTATGTTTACTTAAATGCATTTGTGAACCACTATAAGTATTGATCAGTACCATTGTACTCAACCTTGCTATCTCCATTGATTCAGAAGATGAAGCTTGTGATATGCCGGATGATTCGTACTTTCAAGCAGTTGCCTGAGGATTGTAAGAGCATACCACGAGGCTTTTGAATTTCTTTATGGCTCTTTTTCCGTTGTATTATACCGTTATATAATGATCTCTGTACAATTACCTAGTTACAGCATATATACATCCCGCGTGTATGGTTGTGATATTGATGTTGTAAATATGTAAGTACTAGCCACTGATCATGGGACTAGTACAGTAATCACATGGAGAATCCTGTTTTTTTGGACAGGGTCTCACAGGATTGGTATCAGAACCATATTGACTGTAGAAAACCCTGGAAGTCAAGGTCATTAATTAGAACTATAAAAAGATAGTTTATGATAAATAAAAATTTATCCCCTACTAATAATGAAATTTAACATATTTGCTAATTTTCTTATTTGTAGTTTCTAAACTTTTCATAATTATGATTATTAATCTCACCTTCCCATTTATTTTGAAGATGGCGCAATATGTACCATGTCACGAATCGACTATTCCAAAGCTTACGGGAATGCTGGGAGTGTTACACTACTTACTGGAGGATTGTTGTTTTGAAGGCCACCCACGATATGTGGTGTTTCGGGCGTACCTCAGCTCTGAAACCATGGAATATGCTACCAGAGTCTTTATACCCCCTAGACCAGTCCTCAATGAGGGGAGAGGAGCTTTGACATATAAGGATCATCCATCGATGCTTCGATGAATGAGGCCGCATACCAAGCAGTGATTCGTCTTCGTCATGTTCTTCCAGATTTGAGTCCTGCCTATTACTACCTTCCTGGAAGACCCCTTGTTGGAGACAATCTATATAGAGATCTGATGAATACTCATACCAGGGATACCCCTAGCAGGCTGGAACACCAAATGGGCGTCTCGGGCCCGGCTACGCGAAGGCCTCGTTGAACTTCTGAAGGATCCTCGGCCTTGATCAAGCCCACAGGCGCTCAGACACAGCCACAGGTCAGGCGCACCCCCAGAGCCCGACGGCCTCGGGTCAGGCGCCCGCGAGCTCAGACTTGGCCTCGGTCGGGGCCCCAACAAGCTACGACTCAGCGACCTTCGCCACGTCGTCGGTCGACCTCAAGCTGGTCACCTGCCCCGTGGACACGATGGCCATGCTGGGGCAAGTGGCTCTTTCCTAAGGTGTCCAGGAGGCCGCCAAAGTCAAGCGCCAGTCCCTTCACCCCGTCGTGCATGGTGGAGATCGCTCCCTCGAGAACAACGCCAGAGCCACGATGTGGCGCGTCGAGAATCGACAAAGCGCCTGAGGCGGTGCGCACCTTCCCGACGGAACGCCGCCCGTTGTGTCTACCAACCCACCATGGGATAAATAGGAACTGTCGATCCACGGGGCCGAAGGCAGGACACCGGGCGTAGACCACCCCTACTTTTCTTTTCCAAACTCCGTGTAACCTGCTCCCTCCGCCTATATAAAGGGAAGCAGGATCCTCGAGAAAGGGAGGAAGCACCTACCAGGCAGACCAAACAGACATCCGACCCGAACTCACCCAAGCACATACGAACACTTACGAGCACACTGCTCTCACTCCTCTCACTCAGACGAGGCACTCAAGGCCGGCCCTTGGCCCTCGCTTGTAACCCTGTGTAGTCCTCTGCACCCAAAGCAATAAAAGAACCACCACCACGAATTGGAAGTAGGGACATTCAGTCCAAACCAGTATACATCTTGGGCTCCCCGAGTCTAACCATTCAAGGAGAGGGAACGCGCGGCCCCATAACTTACAAATTTACTTGCCGGTTTTACCAAACACCGACAGTTGGCGCGCCAGGTAGGGGCTTCGCGCGTCATCTTTGTCATCTCCAGATTCCCACTTGCTTCCTTGATGGCTTCTTTTACCCACGACGGCACATCTGCGTCGAGGAGCTGGATCCGCTTCGGCACCCTCGACTTCGTTGCCACCTCAGCGGGAGAGCTCGTGCTCATCCCCGCCACTTCTCGGGACCAGGCCTTCGCTGGGAGCCTGGACTCCATCACCAACGCCCTCGGCGACCTCCGGCTTGAGGCCCCTGCGCGGACCCCAATGCCGGAGCATCTCAGGCACTGCCCCACCTCTGGTGGCAATGCGCGTGAGCTCGTGTGGGCGGCAACCTCGCCCCCCGTAGGCTCGCGGCTTGTGGCGATGGCCGGCTATGTGCCGACCTCCGTCCACGACTTGCTGGAGGTTTCCTCCAGCCATGACTCCAGCTCCGACACGGAGCACACTGCGGACGAGTTGTACTCTCGCGAGTGCAACATAGCGGGTGTTCTTGACCCGTTGCAACCCTATAAGTCCGAGAACGCCGCCCGGCGCCGAGGCGCGAGGTGGAGGATCGTATGAATACTGGAGGCTCGAAAGGCAGTGGACAAAATCGGTGACACAGGAGCAGCACTAGCCCGAGCCCCCACTTGCACCTGGCACCGCGCGCGCGCATGCCAGGTCCAGCATCAACTTGCCAAGGGGTCGGACGGTCTTCCGTTCTTCCCCACGCCCGAGAATATCATTGCGGCTGACTATCTTTGCCAGCAACCCCGAGCCAGAAGACCAAGAGGCCAAGGCCACGTACTAGAACCTCTGGGTGGTGGAAGCCTTGTGCCGTCTGCAGCACATGCGAGACTCATTGCCACCACTCGGGGGCTTCTTCGAGCCACCCGAGCCGCGTCGTCGCCCGGGACCCGCAGGGTCCGGCCAAGACGACGTCGAACCTTGGGTGGCCCCAGGCCTCACGCACTCCGGTGCACCAGTGCCTGGGCGACAGTCGCGACGTCCGCGCCACCCTCGAGGCGCGGAGAAGGGTGATAGACTCCGCGGCCCAATCGCAGGCCGTGGACAGCAGTCGGCGCCACCATCGCCATCAAGCCCGGCGGCACAGGCCTCGGGCATTCTGTCGGGAAATCCGCGTGCGCAATTTCTCTGCCGGAGTTCGAGCGCTATCAACATCACCAAGTACCTTTGGGCGACAAACCCGATTATGCGGTTGGAAGATGCAAGCTGCATGCGGGCGGGGAAACTCTTGATGATCTTTTCATCATCGATACCTCCCATTTACCTCCACGGACTCACTCGAGCTGGCTCAGTACACCTACGAACACCATCGAGGCGGGCGACTGAAGAATCTCTTCGTCGGCAATTTCCAGGGCACATACAAGCCCTTGCGAACTCCTGGGACCTGAAGGGCTACAAGCAGCAGCCCGGGGAGACTCTCCGGGACTACATCCGGCGTTTCTCCCAGCAATGCAACGAGCTCTCCGACATCTGTGATGCCGATGTCGTCGGGGCGTTCATCTATGGCACCACTTCCAAAGCTCTGGTCCACAAGCTTAGCTGCGCCAAGCCCAGGACCACCAAGGAGCTCTTGGACATTGCCACCAACCACGCCTCTGGTGAAGAGGCTGTGGGGGCCATCTTCGATAAGGGGAAGGTCAAGCAGGACGCCGGCGCTAAAGCCGGTGCCCCCTCCGACCACTCCGACAAACGGAGGCGGAAGGGGAAGCAAGCCCACGAGGGCCATGTGGTCGTGGCCGCCGACCGCCCTACCAAGTAGTAGGCACGGCAAGCACCCGACCACTTCGAGAAGCTGATGGACAGCTCGTGTTCGAACCACGGGTATCCCGTCAGGCACAAACTCCGGGACTATGAAGTCCTGAAGCGCTACATTTTCGGAGCCCCTCCGCGGGGCAAAGGGAAAAAGCGGGACTCGGCACGGATCTTAGGAAAACAAAGCGGACAAGGTTCCACTGAACCCAGCAATGCCTCATGATCTTCGGAAGGCCGGCGTGCTACGCCGACAAGCGGCGGCTCAAGCTCGCCTTCCGGGAGGTCCACACGGCGACTCCCGCCATACCCAAGTACCTCCGGTGGTCGGAGTCAGCGAACACCTTTGATCGGACCGACCACCCCAACCACGTTCCGCAACCAGGGAGATATCCGCTGGTCATTGCCCCATTAATGGGACCAAAGCGCTGTCAAGGTGCTCATGGGCCGGCGGCGGCAGACCTCAGCATCTGTATGTTGAGACTCTCGACGCCATAGGAATCTCTCGCTCGCGTCTCCGACCGAGCAAGGCGCCTTTCCATGGCATCGTCCTAGGCAGCGAGCCTACCGCTCGAGCGGTCGACACACTGTCACCTTGAGTGCGAACAACTTCCACAGAAACCCTCACCTTGAGGTAGTGGGGTTTCACGCCTCTACGCCATTATGGGGAGGCCTTGTTACGCCAAGTTCATGGCGGTCCCCAACTATACCTACCTCAAGTCGAAGATCTGGGGACCACGGGAGTGATCACTGTGGTCTCGTCTTTTCAACTTCGCCTACTACTGAAAAGCAATGATTGCGGTAGCGTCGACACTCGCCGCGTCGCCGAGCTCGAAAACCTCGGAGAAACCTCGAGTCTGCCCCGACTCCGGCAAGTCGGGCCGGGATCCTTCAAGTCAGCAGAGGACACGAAGGAGGTCATGATCGATCTGAGGATCCGGCCAAGACCATCTGGTCGAGCCACGCTCCGCCAAATAGGAAGCAGCTCGTCGACTTCCTCCGCCATGTCGGGATGTCTTCGGCGTGGAAGCCTTCCGACATGCCGGAATCCCAAGGAAGTCGCCAAGCACTCTGGAATATCGACTGGCTCAAAATTGGTCGCCTAACGCTCTTGCCGCTCGGCGAGGAGATCGCAAGATCATAGGGGAGGAGATCGCCAAGCTTTTGGCGCGAGGGTTTGTAAAGAGGTCGCCACCCGGTGGCTAGCCAACCCTATCCTTGTAAAAAAGAAGTCTGGGCAATGGAGAATGTGTGTTGACTACACGAGCCTGAACAAGGCATGTCCCAAGGACTCTTTTCCATTGCCTCACATCGACCAAGTCGTCGACTCCACCGCAGGGTGCGAATCCCTGTCCTTCCTGGATGCCTACTTGGGCTACCACCATATAGCGATGAAAGAGTCTGACCAGCTCGCGACTTCTTTCATCACTTCGTTTGGCTCGTTTTGTTACGTACGATGCCATTTGGTCTAAAGAACGCAGGTGCTACATACTAGCGATGTATGCAAACGTGCTTCGACGACCAAATCGGCCGTAACTGTCGAAGCGTCGTCGGCAACGTTGTCATCAAGACTAAGAAGGCCGGCGACCTCGTCGCCGACTTAGAGAGACTTTGTGAACCTCCGATGGTTTCGTATAAAGCTCAACCCGAGAAGTGTGTTTCGGGGTCCCCGAAAAGCTACTCGGCTTCATCATATCCGAGCGTGGCATCGAAGCCAATCGGGAGAAGATCTCTGCGATCATGAGGATGGGCCCGGTGGACAACCTAAAAGGGGTCCAGAAGCTGACCGGATGCTTTGCAGCCTTGAGCCATTTCGTGTCTCGCCTTGGCGAACGCGGAATGCCACTCTACAAGCTGCTCAAGAAATCCGATCATTTCAGTTGGACCCAGGAGGCGCAGGAAGCTCTTAGCCGACTGAAAGCGTTCCTGACCTCACCCTCGGTGCTGGTCACCCCGGCACCAGGGGAACCACTCCTCTACATTGTCGCCACGACCCAGGTCGTCAGCGCGGCGCTTGTTGTGGAGCGAAACGAAGAAGGCCATGTGCTCAAGGTACAACGGCCAGTGTACTTCATCAGTGAAGTGCTCTCCGAGTCCAAGGCTCGGTACCCGCAGTTGCAGAAGTTGCTCTGTGCGGTGACCTCTTCGCCACTCGGTGAAATCGTCCACAACCGCGACACTTCGGGGAGAATAGCTAAGTGGGCGCTTGAGCTCAACGGCCACGACATCTCGTACGTCCCCCGGACGGCGATCAAGTCGCAGGTCTTGGCCAACTTCGTCGCCGAGTGGACCGAAGCCCAGGCGCCACCGGCACTTGAAGACCCCGAGTACTAGACAATGTACTTCGATGGGTCCTACACCAAGAACAGAGCAGGTGCTGGGGTCGTCATTGTTTCCCCGCTCGGAAACAAGCTCCAATACACCATCCGACTACTCTTCGACGCGACCAACAACGTCGCCGAGTACGAAGCTCTCGTCAACGGTCTCCGGATCGCTGCCGACCTCGGCGCTCGCCGGTTCTACGTACACGATGACTCCAAGCTTGTCATCGACCAAGTCATGAAGGCGACGGAGCCTCATGACGCCCGCATGGCAGCATACTGCCGGGAGGTGCGCAAGCTCGAGGAAAGGTTCAAGGGTTTCGAGCTTCACCATAGCTACCGACGCTACAATGTTGAGGCCGATTACCTAGCCAATCTCGCCTCCAGCAGAGGACCGGTCCCGCCTAGGATTTTTGTCTCCAACCTCCACAAACCTTTCGTCCAACTGGACTCACCAACAGAGCAGCCGACCGACTCACCGGGCGCGACCGATCCGGCCGTGGCGGTCGGACTTCGAACTGCGTCGAGTCGAACGCGGCGTCTTTGTTCTGCCGACTCGACCGGAGGAAGCCCTTAAATCAAGCTGGGCCGGTGACGGATCGCTCCCGCCGACCCGATCGAGGCCGATGCCTCGCTCGGCAGGCGAAATCGCCGTCTGATCGGAGAAAGATCTCTACAAGAGGAGCCCATCTGGAGTCCTCAGAGGTGCATCTTGGCCGACCAAGGGAAGCAGTTGCTGCTCGATATCCATGGCGGCGTCTGCGGCCACCACGCCGCACCGCGGTCCCTCGTAGGGAAAGCTTTCCGCCAAGGTTTCTACTGGCCGACCGCCGTAGCCGACGCCGAGCAAATCGTTCGCACCTACGAAGGGTGCCAGTTCTTCGCCCGGCAGACACACCTTCCAGTGCAAGCCTTGTAGACGATCCCCATCACATGGCCATTCGCTGTTTGGGGACTCGATCTGGTGAACCCTTCAAAAAGCGCCGGGCTTGACCCACACTTTCGTCGCGGTGGACAAGTTCACCAAATGGATAGAAGCAAAGCCGATCGCCACCATCACCTCGGTGCGGCGGTCAACTTCTTCGCGACATCATTTATCGGTTTGGAGTCGAAGTCCATCATCACCGATAGCGAACCGATTCATGGGGAAGGAATTACTCAAATTCTGTGACGACTTCAACATCCGCGTCGATTGGGCAACCATAGCCCATCCGCGGACCAGCAACCAGTCGGCGGTGACGGCATGATCCTCCAGGGCTCAAGCCGCGAATCTTGATTGGCCAGAAGAAATTCAGCGCGATAGGATGGTAGAGGCTGCCCTCCGTTCTCTGGAACTGCGGACCACACCGACCCGATCGTGGGTTTACACCATTCTTCATGGTGTTGGTGCTTTGAAATCCTGCCGACCGACACGAGAATCTGGCGCCGAGATTGCAAGCCTTCGACGAGGCACAGGGGCTCGAATCACAACAAGACGCCATCGACCAGCTCGACGAGGCGCGCGATGTGGCCGTCCTGCGATCGGCCAAATACCAGCAAACGTTGCAACGTTACCACGGTCGGCAAATCCGCGGAAGGTCCTTCAACGCTGGCGACCTGGTCATGTGCCAGGTCCAGTCCAACAAGGACAAGCACAAGCTCTCACCTCCGTGGGAAGGCCCCTTCACTTTCATGGAGGTCCTCCGACCCGGCACCTTCCGACTCAAAGATGCCGATGGCAACATTGTACCAAACGCGTGGAATATGGAGAAGTTAAGGAGATCTATCCCTAAAACTTTTCCTTTATTCTTGCGTCTCCGCCAAATCCTCCGAGTTCAAAGTGCCGCGTGCCGACCATGCCCTGGTCCTCATGCGCCACTCGGGGGTTACTCCTTCGCATACTCATCCAAGTCGGCGCCCCGACCAGCCCTCGAGACCTCCCAAGCGGTAATCCTCTCGACCCAAGTGCTACGGCCTACGCCCCGGCGGCTACGGTTGCGAAGTAGTGCTTCGCGGGAGAAGAGAGTGCCCATACGGGACGGTCCATAGTCGATCGGGGACACGCTTGTGGGCCACGAAGTCTTTTGCTATTTTGCGTTTCCCTCAAAAGGTTAGCACTCCAACCTACGCTCAAACAACCCCAGTGGTTCCTAAGGGCTACGATCGTTCAACGAGTTCTCACCACGGAGAAGAAATGCAAAATATCAAACAAAGTTCCCATAATACATATTGCATACACATTACATCACACAGAAGCAAAAGTTAGACGCGGGCGCCTGGAGGGTTCTCAACCAAAGGCGGCGTCGTCGTCAGAGCTGTCACTGCTCACGACGACCGCGCCTAGCCCTGCCACCATCTCCACCGCCGCCCGCACTCTGGCCCGCGCCCGGCCTACGTCGCCTTCGATCCCGGCGACGGTCGCGATCGGGTCGAAGGAGGCATCGCGGCTGGCGCAGCAGGCCAGCACGTACTCCGCCACGTCGATGGCGACTTCCCGCCCCTCGCGAGCGGAGTGCTCGTTTAAGGCGCGGGGCAGGTCGGCCAAAGCATCGGCCACAGGTGAGGCGGCGTACTCTGACGTAGTATGCTCCAGCGGCTGTTGAGCCTCACCCCGGTGGCTCAAGCTCCCAGCCATGCTCTCGAAATTTGGGGCGAGCATGGAGCGAGGCTCTCGTGGCGTGACCGACTCTCCTCTGCATCTTGGCCAGCTCCTCCTCGGCGGCTGGGCCGGAGCTTCTTGGGGCGCCACCTTTCGCGGCGTCTTGGCGAGCTCCTCCTCGGTAGCCCGGGCCCGAGCCCATTGGGCCAAGACCTCCGCTTCCTGAGCGGCGGCCGTTGCGACCTGAGCCGTCAGGGAGGCCTCCAGCCGCGCCAGCGCGGCCGTCATTCCGGTTGCCCGGGCCCTCGTCGCGGAGACGGGGGCGTCCACCTCCCCCACCGAAGCGGTCGGTGTGGGTGCAGCTGGCGGCAGGCATGAACCCGAGCCAGAGGCGCTGGGAGAAAGAAGAAACAACCCAACCTCAGCAAAAGAAAATCAAAGCCATCCCGAGGCCAAGCAAAGGAAACTCACTCTGGAAGAGGATTCCGAATGCGGAAGGTCGACGAGGGCAAGATGATCCCGCCCCTCGCCGCGGTTGCGGACGATCCGGCATCGGTGCGGGGCCTTTTGCCGGCCCTCCGATCACCGGTAGCATCGCGCCCTCCGCTCGTCATCTTGCTCTTCAAAGGGTCGGAGACGAGCGCAGGGGTGTGGAGAGGCAAAGGAAATGGCTAGGCGTCGTCGCTCTCATGCCCCCATGCCGTATTTATATAGGCGGGGTGGAGCGGTCCAAGCGGGCGTCGCCCCGGGCAGAGCGCCGCACACGCATTGAATCCACCCCCTGCACGATGCGACGTGCCCTTTTCACTCCTCCCACTACGCATTAAAATGCGGCCTTAGCGACTAGGGGCCAAGGGCGGTGCCTCGGCGGAGGCAGTGCGACCCTCGATTCGGCTCTGGGCGGACTGACCGCACCACCATAGCGAAGAAAGGCCTGGATGGGCCGCTGAGGCCTCGAGGTGGCAGAAGGCCCACAAGCTCACCGCCCCGGCGGAGGGCTGAGCAAGAGGCCCAATAGCCACGTTGTCCCCGACATGCAGAATAAAAAGTTAAGGCAACTCTATCCTTAAAGCTTTTTCTTATTCTCGCACTCATTTACTATTCCTCCAAGTTCAAGCGATGCATGGCTACCACAGCTTGGTCCCCACGCACCGCTCGGGGGCTACAAGTTCATACACTCACACGGGTCGGTGACCCGACTGGCTACCCGGTTCACCCTAGCGGTAACCCTCTCGACCCAAGTGCTACAGCCTACGCCCCAGTGGCTACGGTTGCTAGTAGTGCTTCGCGGTAGAAGGAAGTGCCCATGCGGTGCGATCCATGGTCGGTCGGGAACACTCCTTTCCGCGCAAGTGCAAATGAACGTTTCATCTCACAAGTTCCTACACTCACACGGGTCGGTGACCCGACTGGCTACTTGGTTCACCCTAGCGGTAACCCTCTTGACCCAAGTACTACGGCCTACGCCCCAGCGGCTACGGTTGCTAAGTAGTGCTTCACGGAAGAAGGAAGTACCCGTGCGGTGCGATCCATGGTTGGTCGGGAACACTCCTTTTCCGTGTCGAGTGCGGGTGAGCATTTCATCCCTAAAGGGGTACAAGTTCCTACTCTCACACGGGTCGGTGACCCGACTGGCCACTCGGTTCCCTCTAGCGGTAACCCTCTCGACCCAAGTGCTACGACCTACGCCCCAGCGGCTATGGTTGCTAAGTAGTGCTTCGCGGAAGAAGGAAGTACCCATGCGGTGCGATCCATGGTTGGTCGGGAACACTCCTTTTCCGTGTCGAATGCGAGTGAACGTTTCGTTCCTAAGTTCCTGCTCTCTTTGCGCTTCCCTCAAAAGTGTTAACACGCCGACCTACGCCTAAACAACCCCCGCGGTTTCTAAGGCTATGGTCGTCAACTGTTCATCACAGCAAGAAAGCGCAAAAGAGAAGAGTCGAACTCATGGTTGGCCCGACTGGCCAAAACATCAGAATAAACTTTAGTTCATTACATACTAAAGTTCCTACATTGCTGAAGGCAAAATATCTAACTTTTTTCCTGCTCCCGGTGGAGGATGTCCTGCGGCGATATCCTGGCGGCTATCACTCGATCGCGTGGCTCAACTTGGAACTCGAATCGGTCGACTTCTTGGTCAGTCCGGTTCCCAACAATCCTACTGCTGACGGTATCGAGGTCGATACCATCATAGTGGGAGATGGCGCAGACGAGCGCTGAAGTGGCCCCGAGCACGGCGCCTTCCCTCACCGAGCTCTCGACGTGCTCGGGCACGCGAGCCAGGTCGGCGGCAAGCGAACTCGTACCCGGTGGCGCGGTCCCGAGCACCCGGTCGCAGACGTCCCGCCCGACGTCCTGAAGGGTCGCTAGCTCGGTGGCCAGGTCGGACCGATCCCCCTCCGCCAGCTGCTTCGCCATCAAAGCTACATCCCGCGCCTTGACCGCCGTGTCACGCTCATCCACCGCCAGTTTCCGAGCCTCCACGGCATCACTGAGATTCTTCTGCAACTTTACAGATCGATGCAATATCAAAAAGCATGCCCGGCGAGCTGCGATCGCAGAAACTGAACCAGGATTGGGTTGCTTACCAGCCGTAAAGGCCGTCAGAGTGCGGAGATCCTCCTCGGCCTTAGCCCGAGCCTCCTAGTCGTGCGTGGCATCTCTCCTAGCGGAGTCCAACTCTTCCCGAGCTTAGTCGCACTCGCCCTAGGAGCGGGTCACCTCCGAATGCGCGGTTTCTTCCGCGGCGACGGCGGCGTCCTTGGCGTGTTGGCCTCCGCCATAAGAGACCCAAGCTCGGACATCCTCGTCCTTAGGGACTTGGTTATCCGACACTCCTCGAGCAGCGCCTCGCAGAACCGACCCAGCTCCCGGCGAGCCCCTTCCGCCTCCGCCTGCTCATATGCTAGAGCCTCCCGAGCTTCATGCAGCTCGGGACGTAGCCGGTCGCACTCCTCCTCGGCGGACATCCTCCGGCCATACAGACGCCGGAGGAACCCGGACTTACCCTCTGATCGGTCCCGCAAGTGCTGCGAAACACGAACATCCTGTCAGCCTGCAGCGTACCCGTAAAAAATTGCAGAGATGGGGTTTTTTAGTTCGGCTTATCGCGCCGATCGGGCGGATTCCCCCGGTGATGGCGTCCAATGCCTTGCCGGAGGACTTAAGGATAAGGTCCAGACCCTTTTGGATCTGGTCCATCTCAGCCTCGACTCGCCGAGCACCCTCCTGCAGAGACTCCCATTCCCCGCTTTCTGCCATGTCATCTTGCACAAGCAACAGCTTGCCGGTTGCGTCGTTGCTCGGCCAGACCAGCGTAGGCAGGGGTGGTCGAGGGGACTCCCCTGAGACCATCCCGGTGGCCTGCGCTTGCGGCAGATTGTGCGCCGTCTCCCCCTGCGGACTGACGATAATCACCTCCGACAATTGGGTCGCCCCCACCGGCGGGCTCCTGGGCAACGCCGGCAGGACCACCTCAGGTGCCAGGATCACAGGTGGCGGCGGCCCTCCCGGTGGCGGCGGCGGAAGTGCCTCCTCACCTTCCTCAGCTTCCGGTCAGGGCACTGCCTCGCTCAGGGCCGCCGGAGCTTCCTCGCGCTCGGACTCTGCCGGCGGCCCCCCGACCTTCGTCAGCTCTGCCAGTGACTCTGGCACTATCTCCGGCGCATCGGCGATCGCTGGCCCAACTGTCACCACCAGCTCCGCCAGCCGCTCCGTCACGGCCGGTAGCTTCTCGACCTCCACCGGCTGCGGTGGCAGTAGCCCTTGCGGGGCTACCGCCAGGCCCGTCGACACCGTGATGACACCCCCCGTGTAGATCCTGAACACAACAACTGGTCGGAAACGACTCGAGAACAAAAAGAGCACTCACAGCGCCGAGCGGTGCGGCAACCGCGCCTTCTTTGCTGCCCTGGTGGAGGCGAGTCACCCCTCCGTTTTCCCGAGGGCGTCTCTGTCAGGTATGCCTCCACCTGAGGTGCGACGACGGCAGTACTCGCGTCGACACCCTCATCCAGGCCACCGCCAGTCAGCGGCCCAAAATCGAACGCGCTGTATGGGTCGACATCGCCGTCGCCGTTGCTGTCGCTGGAAGACGACTCCGCGCCGGCCGTATCAACGGCGGTCGATTCGGAGACCTCCTCACCATCGCGCGCCTTAAATGCGCACTGCTTTTCTTCCTCCTCCTCACCTCCTTCCGCCTCTTGGCGGATTAAATGTGATCTTGCCGCCTTGTATTCTCGGACCTCTGCTCCTTCTCCCCTGGCAGCGATGCCCGGGAGACCATCTCGGCCAACCCCTGAACAACACAAAGGTGCTGGTCGGACAATATGCTAAGGGCTGAGGAAGAAGGAAGAAAAAGGGGAAGAGAATCGCTCGGCTTACCAAATCCGGGGGATTCTGCTCCGAGAATGGCTCGGGGTGGCCACCCGTCGCCACGATGGCACTCCCGACCAACACGGCGGCCACCCTAGCCTCGACCTCCGACGCGGCGAGCTCTGCCTCCGCCATCCTCATGGGGTCGGACACCCCCTCATACCAGAACATGGGGCGCGCCCTCTCCATGAGGGGTTGGACGCGCATCTTCATGAATGCGCGCACGACGACGTCGCCGATCAGGCCCCGCACCTTCAAGGCTTTGATCCGCTCGATGATCTCCTCCACCTTGTTCTTCTCCTTCCGGTCGGGCCCCAGGCCCACTCGGGCCTCGCCTCAGGGTGTCGGCCGGTGAAAGCCGGGGCGCTGCCCCCTGGGTTCTGGGCATAGAACCAATCGGAGTGCCACCCTCGATTCAACGACGGCAGCTTCAAGTCGATGTAGCCCACCACGCGGCCGACGCGCAGTTGGAGGGCTACGCCACCCATGAGAGCCGGAGTATCCGCCGGTTGGTCCTTCCTCAACCGGGCTTGAAAGAAGTGCTTCCAGAGCGCCCAGTGGGGATCGATCCCCAAGAACGCCTCGCATAGCGTGATGAAGACCGCGATGTGGAGCACTCCGTTAGGGTTGAGCTGATGCACCTCGGCCTTATAGTGGTGCAGCAGCCCGCGGACGAACGGGTGAAGCGGAAGCCTGAACCCGCACTCGTAGAACGAGGCGGGCACAACAATCTCATCGTCGACTGGGGCGGGGACCGCGACCCCCGTCGGCACCCTCCACTACGAGACGTCTCACGAGGGAGGAAACCTTTCTTCTCCAAGCCTTGCGCCCAATTGGGCCCAGGCGAGCACTCGAGGCCCGCGACATCTCGAGGATGGAAACCGTGAAAAGGTGGGAGAAGGGAAAAGGTGAAGAACTCTATGGCTCTTTTGCTCTCTTTTCTCAGGCAAGAAGACAAGGAGGCAGGGAAAGCGAACGCGAGAACTCGCTCGAGCACCCCCCACGCCAAGTTTATAGGCGCCAAACAGGCACCAGCCGAACAGGCACCGGTCGAGCGGACACCAGTCAAAGGGACATTGTCTCGGTCGAAGAGTCGCACATCCGTCTCGGCGCCACGCCCGGCGTGGTGAGCGCGCCGGTTCCCAATCATTTTTTTCGCATTTAATTGCCTCCACGCGCATTAAAAACTAGCAGGAGGCGCTAGGACACCGCTCAGGCGACCGCCACCGCAACCTTCGTTCTCGCCTCTTTGGTGGTCATTGGGCCGAAAAAAAAGGTATAAAAAAAGCCCACAAGGTCGCTACGGCCTCGAGGTGGTGAGAGAGCTCAACAGCTCGCGCCAGGAACTAATCTGAAGCTGCGGGTTCCCAAGCCCTGATCCACCAAGTGGATCAGGGCCACCCCGACACAAAAATGAGCAAGGGCGAGGACAAGGCGAGCCCCCAGTGGGCCTCGAGTTGGGTTGGTGGTGACCAATCGCCTTAACTTCGTGTCGAGACCATACTTCACACTCTCGGTGGAACCCATCCATGGGTGGCGGCCAGGCTGCGCTCGGTGGTGACGGCTCGAGTCCGTCTGGGATCGAGTAAAGAAAGGTTTTTATGGGTCGCCCCCAGCGGGTCGGATGCCCGGCGTCGGGATTGTCCACTCGGAAAGGTCCCCCTTGGGAGGGATCTCCAGGGCCCACTCGGATAACCCGTTAGTAGCTCCATGAGCACGGTGTTCAAACCAACGATGGTAAACATGCGTTAGCTCACCCCCTCCAGGTCCCACACCTGTGGACGGGGCGTACACGTGGGACAGACAGCGGCCACTCCTCCTAGAGATAGCCTCACCAGATGAGGACCTGGGACGGACGCCCTCCGCCTAGCTCTGGCATAAAACCAGCCTTACAAACACGCCTAGCTCCCGCGTAAAACCAGCCTTACAAACACACCTAGCTCCAGCGTAAAACCAGCCTTACTAACACGTCCAGCTACGACGTAAAATGAGCACTCGGACACCAGAACCTTGTGCGAGGCATCTGGGCATCCGCGCCGACAAAGGCAACGTCCAGCTATGACGTAAAACGAGCACTCGGACACCAGAACCTTGCGCGAGGCATCTGGGCCTCCGCGCCGACCAAGGCAACGTCCAGCTACGACGTAAAATGAGCACTCAGACACCAGAACCTTACACAAGGCATCTGGGCATCCGCGCCGACCTAGGCAACGTCTCGCTACGATGTAAAACTAGCACTCGAACACCAGAACCTCGCTGAGGCATCTAGGCGTCATGCGCCGACCAAAGCGATCTTGGCGGATCCCGCCGACCTAGTCGATCGACCTTCTGCGAGCAAGTGAACCCCCAACCAGCTCTCCGACCCGGTCGGGGTTTGACTACACCCACAGTCGCTCGCCTTTCGGTCAAAACCGGCCGACCAAGTCGGTCGGGCTCTGCCGACCAAGGCAGCCTTCTGATCCACTCGGGGGCTCGGGGCCGATTGAGTCTGCCCGCGCGTCCCTAGTCGGGTTTCACCGACTAAGTCGGTCGTATTTCGCTGCCCAAGTTGAATGGGCGCGCCCAACGATCCGACCAACCGAGTCCACTCACCTCACCCAGTCGGATTTTGCCGACCAAAGTAACCCCCTGACCAGCTCTCCGACCCGCTCGGGGGCTCAGGGGCTACACCCAGTCGAAACCGTCCGACCAGATCAGTCGGACTCGGCCGACCAAGGCAGCCACCCCAAAGAACCCGTTGCTTCGTTACGCGACGCTGTGGCTAAGATCCAAGAGATCGCATGGACAAAAGTTCTCAACAGGCAAAAGCTAGTGGCATTAATATGGCACGCGAGTTACATATAATTGCTACCTGCGTCGTAACAATCTAGCTTGAAGACAACAAGATGGCGCAAAAATCTAGGCACCGCGCGCGCGCCGAACCGCCTCGATGAGGGCATCCTTTGCCTTGACAAGCTTCGGGATGACGTCGATCAGCGCATCGACGGCGGCGACGTCGCGGGCGGCGGCATCCAGCTCAGCCCATTCGCCCATGGCGAGGTCGAAGTTGCCCTAGAGCTCCGCGAGGAAGGCCTCCTCGTCTGTAGGCGCCGGCGGGTCTTCATCTCCAAAGCCGAATAAGGAGCTGCAAGAGGCCATAAGAGAAATCAAGTGTTGCGGAGCGTTCAAAAATCTGTAAGGTAGATGACTCCTCCAACTCCTGCAACCGTACCACTCCTATATACGCTTAAGGCGCGGAAGCCGAGTGGTTTCCAATAAATGGGGGCGCGAGAAGCCGAAGCGTCATCATGTTTGCAGAGAGATCGCGCCGCCAAAGGTAATGGGCCCGTCGAGAACGCCAGCGTTAAGGGACGGCCAAAACTCTTGGCGAATACTCATACGGGGATACCTTGGTGGAACACCAAATGGGCCATCTCAGGCTCAGCTCTGGCTGAAGGCCTCGTTGGACTACGAAGGATCCTCGGCCTTGATCAAGCCCACCAGGGGTGCTCCGACCTGGCCACAGGTCGGGCGCACCCCTAGGCTCCGACTGGCAGCGAGAGGTTAGGCGCGCCCGAGCTCTGACCAAGCCATTGCAGTCGGCACCGCAGTTGCCCGACCGGCCTCGGTCGGCGCCCGCAGTCTCGACTTGGCCTTAGGTCGGGGCCCCGACAAGCTCCAACTCAGCGACCTCCGCCATGTCGCCGGTCGACCTCAAAATTGGTCACTGCCCGTGGACCACGGCGACCATCTTTGGGGCGGTGGCTCCTTCCCAAGGTGGCCAGGAGGCCGCCAAAGTCAAGCGTTAGTCCCTTCACCCCATCGTGCACAATGGAGAGACGCGCTCCCTCCCGAGGCAACGCGCCCGCACAGTGTGACAAATACGATGTCGACAAAGCGCCTGAGAGGGTAGGTCGCACCTTCCCGACGAAACGCCGCCCATTGTGTCTACCAACCCGAAGATGGGATAAGCGAGAACTTGTCAATCACGGGACCGAAGACCAGGACACCGGCGTAGACCACTGTCGAGGGTTATTCACCAACAATAATGAAAAGGGGGCTAAATGGCTGGATCCAAACTCGATGGTAGCACAAGACACGGGAATTATCTGAGTTCGGGCTCTCACGGTGGAGATAATACCCTAGTCTGTGCTCTGGGATTATGATTGGCTAGCTTATTGATGATCTTGTGTCCTCTTCTTAGTCCCTCCTTTATATAACGAGGCGGAGGCGGTTTACAAAGTGAGTCCTACTCGGACTCAAGTAGAGTTTATATCTTTACATCTATTCCGACTACGTATTAGTTTGGATTACAATCATCCCCGCCTATCGACTCGGTTTCCTTAACTAGGATCTGTCATGATTCTTCACGCCTTGCTTTCGGCCAGTGCCTCGACCTATACGTAGTCGGCTGGCCTAGTTTAGCTGGTTGGGCCTTCGAACTGCCGTGTGGCCCCACGAGGTATACATACCCACAAGAGTGGCCAAAGTGCTTCATGATCGAGTGCCTTCCTGCGGTCAAGTCTTCCCGAGTGCTTTTAGCCGAGTGCTTGTCGCTTGGCGAGGAGGTCACGAAGAACTCAACGAAATTCTTTGTGCAATTTATTCCGAGCTGTCTCTGACCTGGTTTACTAGGTCGACTAGATACTTGGCATGTTTCTGTCTTTTGTATTCATTGAGTGGTATTAGCATCAGGACGCATAACCCTTGGCCTTTTTACAGAGCGCATCTCAGCCTGTCCATCGGGTATCCATCGCCGCCCTTCTTGGGGTCACACGATCATCATACCTTGTAGGCATCTATTTTTAGAGTCATCTTTATGGTACCTGACTTCGTTCTCTGAACGATATCAGCTTACGCCCTATCATGAGGCATACCATAAGAGGATGTTATTTCTTGGGTGGTACCCGTTATCCCGTGTGTCACGAGCTTCTGGCTTTTGGCCCAGCTTGGGGCATACCATTTCCCAATTCAATTTTTTGGGCCGTTGGCGATCGTGCACGACATGCGTGTCTGCCGGCCCACCTTGAAGTGCTCCCTAGGGTGGCTTCAGGACATGGGAAGGGTGAGGCAGTTTCCCGCTTGAGGCGAGAATCGGCGCCGCCTCCCTTATCAATATGGAGCAAATGAAGTGGCCTTGCACTGTTCCACTTGCCCCTTTGTTCTCCAATCTTTTTCCCTCGCGACCTCCGCGGCTAGGGTTAACTCTTTTTGTCACCCCAATCTCACACGATCACGAGGCTTCTTCGTTCAAGGATGTCGTCTCCTTTTCCCGCAACCACTCACCCGTCCGCCTCGACCAAGGATTGGGCTACCTCGGTAATGACGGAGGGGCGGCTGGAGGATTTAGTAAGCGTCGATGTTTTTTCACCATTGGTGATGCTCGCTGCCCGCCCTGCTGCAGGTGAATTCTGCCCTACACCTCGTGCTGAGGAGGTAGTCGTCTTTGAATCCTTCTTTATGCATGGGCTTGGTCTTCCGGCATCCCCCTTTCTCCGCGACATTCTTGAGTTCTATGGGATCGAGCTAACTCATCTTAACCCCAACTCCATTCTCCAAATTGCTGCCTTTGTCAACCTCTGTGAGGCCTTCCTTGGTATTCGCCCCCACTTCAATCTCTTTCGCCACCTTTTCCTTCTTAAGCCTTTTCCTAATAAGAACTCCCCCAAAGTGGTTGGGGGTGCCGGGTTCCAGCTGAGGGATGGCATGAAGAAGCCATACCTTAACATTCCTTTCAAGTCCTCGAATAAGGGTTGGCACCAAGAGTGGTTTTATTGCGCCAATCCTGATCCTCCATTGCCCGCCTTTACCGGGACGCCACCCAAGCCTTCTCTTGACTGGACATCACATCCCAGAGATGATGGGATGGACCAAGTGATTGACCTCATGGGGCTGATTGCTGAGTTGAAGGAGAATGGGCTCACTGGCACGGCCGTCGGTTGATCGTTCGTCTTTTTTGCAGGTTCCTTTCTTCTTCTTCCTCATGGATTTTTCTTCTTCTTCTGAGGATCTCTCACCCTTGTCTCTCCCTCCAGAATCCCCGGGTCCGCCGGTTGAACCGTGGGTCGAGAACATGCTCTTCAATGTTGGAGATGACGCCCCTGCGGAGCCTGAGGACGACTTGCCGAGCTCTGGGCTGAGTATGATCTCGCCATGGCGGAGGCTGCGGAGCAAGAGGCCGTCGCCCGGGACACCGCCGTCGTCGACGTCTTGATCGAGGTTGTCCCTAGGCTTGCTGAGGCCAGGGACGCCCTCATTGAGGCCGTGGGGTGCGCGCGCTGGGGGTAGATTTTATTTCTGCAAGAAAAGTAGCACTTTTGTTGTATATATCTTTTATGCTCTCTAGACAATGCTGGGCTTTTGTAATATTGTTTTAGTCGCTGTTTTCTTTTTTCCTTGTTTAGATCTTTTCGACTTTCCCGTGTGGTTTTGATCCTTCCTTATGCTTAAGCACCCCGTCCAATTAGTCTAGCCCCCGAGCATCGCGAGTTGGCGCCCGGCTCTTTTCCCTCGGGCATGCTGTTAGGTAACTAGATTTTTTCGTTCGGGGTATCACAATCAAAAGTTTAGAGCACTTTCGGACTTAGCCATGATCATAGGAATTGGTTTGCATCGCTGGGTGCACATGTGCAACACTATTAGGTGTAGCCCCGACTTCTTCGCTTATTGAGAAGCAATTGAGTAGCAAGTCAATTGAATCAAAATTCGACACATGGCATCTCTTGAAACAAGTGAACTTCCCGATGAGAGTTAGCATGCGCAACACTATTAAGTGTAGCCCCCGACTTACTGCTCAATTGAGTAGCAATTGGGTAGCAAGTCTAGGAAAAGAAAAAACATTTTAAGAGTAAAAACGACGTAGCTGCTCTATGTTCCATGAGTTGTTGATGATAGCGCCGTCTTCTCGCTTAAGCCTGTAAGCTCCCGGTCGTGTCACTTCGTCGACGATGTAGGGGCCTTCCCAATTCGGAGATAACTTGTGCTCGTGCTTCTGACTCTTTATTAGGACCAAATCGCCCTTGGAGAACGCTCGGTTTCGGACGTTTTGATCATGGTAGTGGCGCATGGCCTGGAGGTATCTGGCCGACTGGATCGCAGCGACCTCCCTTGCCTCCTCCAGTCGATCGATATCTTCCATTCTACTTTCCTCCGGCTTCGGCCTCCTTGAAATTCGGACCGAGGGATCCGAAGCCAACTCGATTGGGTAGGACCGCTTCGAGCCCAAGACCGGGAAAAAAAGGTGATTGCCGGTAGCCTCATTTGGGTGGTTCTCGGCCCTAAGTACCGAAGGCAATTCTTTTACCCATCGGGTGGCGTACGGTTTGAGACGGTCGAAAATTCGTGCCTTTAAGCCCTGCAGCACCATGCCGTTTGCTCTTTCTACCTGACCGTTGCTCTTTGGATGAGCCACAGAGGCGAAGCAAATTTTGATGCCGAGCTCGTCGCACCAGTCTTGAAATTCTTCTCCTTGGAATTGGGTTCCATTATCCATGATAATCCTGTTTGGCACGCCGAACCTTACCACGATCTCTTGAAAGAATTCTTTGGCCTTGGCCGCCGTGATTGTAGCCACTGGCTTTGCTTCTATCCACTTGGTGAATTTGTCGACGGCGACAAAGAGGTGGGTGAAACCACCTTGAGCCTTCTTCAATGGGCCGACCATATCGAGCCCCAGGCCGCAAATAGCCAAGTGATCGGAATTGTCTGCGGCTCGGCGAGCACGCGTGTATTTGGTGAGCAAAAACGGCATCCTTCACGAGTTCGGACGATGTCCTCGCGTCGATCCTGACGATCGGCGAAAGAAGCCTTGTCGATATGCCTTGCCCACCAAGTGTGCTTGCGCGCGCGTGATGCCCGCAGATTTCGAATGGATTTCTCTGAGTAGGTTTTTCCTTCTTGCTCGATATGCATCGCCTTAGAACTCGGGAGGCGATTTTTCAAATAATTCTTCTCCTACTACCATGTAATTCTTCTTTGCGTCACGAGATCGCCGCCTCTGCTCGTTCTTCTAGAAGTTCATCCCTTAACAAGTAATTGAGAAAAGGGTCGTCGATGCGTTGATGACTAAGACCTCTTTTTCAATGGGTGTTCTTCTTATTTGCTTTGTTCTGCTTTTGGCTTATTGAAGGTTTATGGAGCTCTTGACAAACACACCGGCGATCTTGTTGCCGAGTGGAACCCGGCCTTGCCAATTAAATGCGCCGTTATCACGGCGGAGCACATGAATAAGCTCCAGCTCGTCGAACTTGCCCTCTAGCTTCCGTACCTCCTGGCAGTATGCTGCCTTGTTGTCTTCGACGCACGACCAATCCTTTTGTACTTGATTAATTACCAACATGGAGTCGCCCCGAATAGTCAGCCGTTGGACACCAAGGGAAATCGCGATGCGAAGCCCGTGGATGAGTGCCTCGTACTCGGCGGCATTGTTTGACACCGGGAAGTGGATCTGAAGGACGTATTTCAGGCGCTCACCCGTTGGAGAGATGAGGACCACGCCTGCTCCTGCGCCGCTGAGCATGAGGGATCCGTCGAAATACATTGTCCAATATTCCAGCTCTTCGATGATCGTCGGAGTTTGCAATTCTATCCATTCGATAGTGAAGTCGGCAGGTATTTGGGACTTTATTGCCGTTCGCGGCCTGAAGGAGATTTCAAAGGCCCCGAGCTCTACCGCCCACTTTGCAATCCTCCCGGTGGCCTCTCGATTGTGGAGTATGTCCCCAAGCGGGAAGGTGGTGACCACCAAAATTGGATGCTCTTGGAAGTAGTGCTTGAGTTTGCGAGAGGCGAGCAACACGGCGTACAATAGTTTTTGTACCTGTGGGTAGCGCACCTTGGATTCTCCCAGTACCTCGTTGATGAAATAGACTGGCCGCTGAATTTTCTGGAGGTGCCCTTCTTCCTTCCGCTCTGACACGATTGCTGCGCTGACTACATGAGTCGTCGCGGTGATGTAGAGCAAAAGGGGCTCTTCGGGCATTGGAGGAACCAGCATAGGTGGGGATGACAAGAATGTCTTCAGTTCTTCGAAAGCCTGCTGTGCCTCGGTGGTCCATTGAAAGTTACCCTGCTTCTTCAGAAGTTTGAAAAAGGGCATTCCTCGTGATCCTAAGCAGAGATGAATCGCTTAGTGCCACCATGCATCCGTTGAGCTTCTCGGGCGTCCTTTTGGTAGTTGGAGGTTTCATTCTTAGAATTGCATTGATCTTTTCTCGTTAGCCTCGATGCCCCGCTGTGAAACAATGAATCCGAGTAATTTCCCTGATGGGACTCCAAAGACACATTTTTACGGGTTGAGCTTCATCTTGTAAGCCCTTAGGCTTTCGAAGGTTTCAGCTAAGTCCGGTATGAGGTCCTTTGCACGAGACTTGACAACAACGTCATCCAAATATGCTTCCACATTGCGCCCGATCTGGGAGTGAAAACATCGCTGTATTGCGCATTGATAAGTTGCGCCAACGTTCTTCAAGCCGAACGACATTGTGGCGAAAGCGTAGCAGCGCCAAATGGAGTGATGAATGAAGTCTTGATCTTGATCTTCCTCTTTAGCTTTGATCTGGTGATATCTGAGTAGGCATCGAGAAACTAAGAAGCTCACAACTGCCGGTCGAATCTACCACGGTCAATACGAGGCACCCGAAAGATCTTCGGGCATGCTTTGTTGAGATCGGTATAATCCGCGCATATGCGCTTGACTTTTATTCTTTTTGCGAACAAGCATCGGGTTACTTGACACCGAATTACGAGGATGGTACACTTCTTTTATAAAACCCGCCGCTAAAAGCCGTGATTTCTTCACGATGGTCGCTTTCTGTCTTGAGCAAATCTTGGGCCGTTGCTTGATAGGCTTGGCCTTCTCGTCAACGTTCAAAGAGTGCTCGATCACCTCCACAGGAACATCGGGTATATCGGATGGTTTCCGCGAAGATGTCGGTTGGCGGTTCAAGAAAGGTGACGTGCGTCTTCCTATTTGAAATTGAGGCCTATCCCGATTAGAGCTGTCTGGGCGGAGTTGGACGGGTCGAGGATTACCTTCTTGGTCCCCTCATTAGGATTTAGGCTTGTCTTGACCTGCTTCTTGGTCGGTACTTCTCCTTCGTCTTCTTGGTGTGCGGCTACCTGCCGGATCTTCTCTCTGTCATCTGCTACCTCTTGAGCTTCAGCCATCTCGCAGCTTTCTCTGTCACAGATGAACGACTGCTTGACATCGCCATTGATGGAAATGATACCCTTCGGCCCTGGCATCTTTAGGACGAGGTAAGTGTAATGAGGTACGGCCATGAATCTGGCCAAGCCGGGCCTTCCCAAGATGGCATGATATGCCGTCTGGAAGTCGGCTACTTCAAAGTTGAGGTACTCTGTCCGGAAATTCTCTTTGGTTCCAAACGTGACCGGCAAGGTGATTTGTCCGAGTGGGATTGAAGAAGTTCCGGGAATTACTCCGTGAAATGGTGATGAACCCGCTTCTTTCGAGCGAGGAATCTTCATATCGTCGAAAGTTTTGGAGAAGAGAACATTGAGCCCACTCCCTCCCGTCGACCCGATGCCCTCTTGAGTTTAACATTCGCGCCCACCGGGTCCAACACCGCCGAAATCTCCCGGGATAAGGGATGTGATCCGGGTGGTCCGAAGCGGTCTGAAGTGATGGGGATCTCGGACCATCTAAGGTCTTGGGGAGGCTGCATGATATTACGCTGACGTCTCTGGCCGCGGAGTTTTGCTTTCGCTTGACTCGTAAGCCATTGAGCCTCAAGTAAATGTAATTGAGTTCACGTTCCATCTTTTGATATTCACCTTCATCATCTTCAAGGGGATTTTGTTTTCTTCTTCTTCATCTTTTTGCTTCGCCTTTGGTGGTCGCTTCGGATTCCTGGCGAACCTCCTCAAAGTGAAGCAATCTTTCTGGCGTGTTTACCTTTTGGATGAAAAGGACAAATAGCTTCCATCACCGTATCATAGTTAAATGCGGTCGCGTGGTGCACGATGCTAGCCTTGCTCGGTTGCCGCCACTATCTCTTCAGGCTTCCGCTTTTTGTCACGTTGTCTTGATGACTCGGCGTAATCTTTCTTATCTTTATGTCGTGGGCGATCATCTTGCCGTTCGGCCAAAGCATCTGAGGCCGTCGCATAGCGATCCGCCAGCTCGAACATCTCCCTTACGGTGGTCGGCGGCTTTCGAGACATCTTCTTGGTCAGGTCGGGGTCGTTGACACCCTTCTGGAATGCCGCGATGACTGCCGCTTCCGAGATATCCCTGATCGTATTCTTCTTTTGCATGAAGCACCGGATAAATTCTCGGAGCGTCTCATTCCTTTTCTACGGCGGAGTGATACAGAGTCCCATTATGCCTCGAATTAAGCTCGTAAGTGCCTTGGAAGTTGGTGATGAATTGTTCACAAAGATCTTCCCGAGAATCTATGGAATTTGCCGAATTCTGTGAGCCATGCTTGAGCGAAGAGGTGAGCATGACTGGGAGGTAATTAGCCATCACATTCGCGATCGCTTGCCGTGCCATGATCGCGAGAGAGTAAACACGGAGCCAAGCTTCTCGGATCTCTTTCTCCGTCGAATTTGGTGATGCTCTTGGATTGAATCTCTTCGGCCAAACCACTCGGCGGCGAGGGTGAAAGCCGGATGCCCTCAATAGGGCCGTCGTTGAGCCTTCGTGGAGAACGTCGATAAGGTGATTTAGCTCGGCGGTCTTCGTCTTCCCCTCCATGATGGCGGAGGTTATTGCGGCGATCGTCCCGGTCGTCGTGGCCAATGCCAAAACGTTCATAGTCATCTCTACGCCTACGGCGCTCTTCATCTTCCCGGTCACGCCGTCTGGCGTTTAAATCCACGCGAAGGTCCTGGCTGATGCTATGCCGAACATCTTCACCCCGTCGAAGCTCTCGCCTGTGATGACTGCGTGCCGTATTGCTGCTAGCAGCCTGCGAGTTGAGAAGGCGAGTACGAGATGGCTCCTTTTCCCTTGGCTCCTCCAGTTGCTGTTGAATTGCCGCCGCCACCACCATAGCCTGAACTTGGGCTACGATCGGAGCGGCCGGGCTGTCAGGACCAAGCAGTGGTCCTAAGGTATCAAGAAGCGTCTTGGAGGCAACGATATTCTGCTGAGGAGTATGAAAAACCGATTGGTTCCCCATCTTCGTCTGCAAGATTTCTTCATTGACATTGCGGCCTCTGTTCTGGAGGAGCCTCGCGCGGCCTTCTTGTCGTTGACGCTCTTCCTCTGCAGCGTTCGCTGCATCCTTCTGTTGCTGAGACTCCGTTTGCAGTTCTTCGATCACGAAAACGCCGCGAAAGCTCTGAAAATTTTCTGCCTCATCTTTTGAATCGGAGGAACAAGAAGATGAGTCGTACTGACCTTTGAGTCCGATTGGTTTCTTAGTATATTTCACCACTCGAGATTCGCCATCAGCCGGCTCCGGCTCAAGACGGTGTTCAGACCTCTGGCTTACCGTTCGGGGACAGATGGCCATGCCTGTTCCCGATCCGAGTGGTTGTCCGGCTAAGGGAACCTCAGAATTGCTTCCAGATTGGAACTGATCCGAATCCGAAAG
Organism: Guadua angustifolia; assembly: GCA_036346375.1. Lineage (NCBI taxonomy): Eukaryota > Viridiplantae > Streptophyta > Magnoliopsida > Poales > Poaceae > Guadua > Guadua angustifolia. Next base: position 14,169,411 of record CM070521.1, on the reverse strand, counting down.
GGAAAGATGGCCAAAATCGTCGGCGATGAAAATCAGACTTCCGAAGCGAAACGCCTGAGCCGGCACGAAGGTGGCCATGTTTTTGCTGGAGATTGCCATCGAGCTTGCCGAGATCGATCCAAGCACAGCCCCTACCTGGCGCGCCACCTGTCGAGGGTTGTTACCGACAATAATGAAAAGGGGGCTAGGCGCTGGATCCAAACTCGATGGTAGCACAAGACACGGGAATTATACAGGTTCGGGCTCTCACGGTGGAGATAATACCCTAGTCCTGTGCTCTGGGATTATGATTGGCTAGCTTATTCGCTGATGATCTTGTGTCCTCTTCTTCCGTCCCCTCCCTTTATATAACAGGGCGGAGGCGGTTTACAAAAGAGAGTCCTACTCGGACTCGAAGTAGAGTTTATATCTTTACATCTATTCCGACTACGTATTAGTTTGGATTACAATCATCCCCTGCCTAATACGACTCGATTTCCTTAACTAGGATCTGTCATGATTCTTCACGCCTTGCTCAGCCCAGGCTGCCTCCGGCCTTCTGTAGTCGGCCTGGCCTAGTTTCGCCTGGTTGGGCCTTCGCAGGCCTGCCGTGTGACCCCCTGGGGTATACATACCCCACACCACCCCTAATTTTTTTCCAAACTCCCGTGTAACCTGCTCCCTTCGCCTATATAAAGGGAAGCAGGATCCTCAGGGAAAGGGAGGAAGCACCTACCGAGTGCACCAAACAAACATCCCAGGCGAACTCACTTTAAGCACATGACGAACACTTACGAGCACACCTTCCTCACTCCTCTCACTGGACGAGGCGCTCAAGGCCGCCCTTGGCCGCTTGTAACCTGTAACACCCCAATTTTTGCTTTTCTTGCATGTAAATGGTATTTTGACTTTTGGGAATTTAGGAATTTATTTGGATTTATTTGGAGTTATTTTGAATTAAGCCATTTATCAAATTAATTAAATAATAGAAAAGTTAAAATAAAATTTTCCTGAAAATATTTTATTTGAGTCATAAATGTCCTAAAATATTTATGAGAATTTTTCCTGAATTTTACGATATTTTTAATGCCCCAAATAAATTATTTGATTTTCGGGAATTATTTTTAATCGAAAAAGAATTAAAAGTCCCGATGAACAGTACTGGGCCGAGTACTGTGCGGCCCGTTTCGGAAAACCCTAGCTCCGTGGCCGTCCGATTTTCATCCGACGGTCCACGTCGCGCCACGTCACCCCAAACCCGAGTCACCATGGACTCATGCCGCGACCGTGGGCCTCGGTTTCCGCGCTTTTCACGGAAGTCGAGGGCGCTATTTATTGCGCCGCCACCCGTGATGTGATCTTCTCCTCACGCCGCACCCATCCGTACACTTCACGTCACCCGAGACGCCGCCGCCTCGCCGCGCGACCTCGCCAAATGTATTTTGAAACTTCAAATGCTTATAACTTTTGCGTTTTAACTCCGATTTGAGTGATTCCAATTTCTATAAATTTGTAAAATTGTGATCTTTCTGTTTATGAATTTTAATTCAATTTTTGAGCACTGTTTGTGTACTGTTTATTTATTTTATTGTTTTGTGTATACGTTACGCGTAGACGTTGAAGTGCCCGAAGGTTTCGAGGGAGAAGTTCTGACCCAGGAGCAAGTTCAGGAACCAGAACTAGCACTTTTTGAAGGCAAGTTGTGTTTGATCATGTTGAACCTATTAGAGCAAATTATTTTGATTTAAACTATTGCATGCTAATTTGATAGAAATGATTTTGAATAAGTTTTGGGATTAGTTAAATGCCTAGTTGCTGTATGCCACCTTGTCATATATAATTGTAGGCCATGAACCCTTTGTCACCCTAGGATACGGATTAATAGTTGGACATTAATAATTTGCCAACATGGGTTGAGTAGACCGAAGTAGTATGCTTAGCCCTTGCCACGGGACAGTTCATGATTTTGGAATACCAAAGTAAATATTGACTTAATGAGATATGGAACATGCTTTGTGAATGAGACATGTGTTATTGAGTTAATGATGGCACGTGGTGCAATGATAAAGAAGACGAGGGTGGGAAAAATGATTTAGGCTGGGGCAAATGGCAAGATTGTTTACAGTGGGCCAAGAGTGGCAACCAGGCGATCGTGTTGGTTTTTATTGGTTTCTCGGATAATTGAGATCACACTTGGTTAGTCTTGCCTCGGTCAACTAAGGACTTAACCTTGCGAGCATTTGAACCGAGTCTTTCATACAACCACAAGCTCGTAATGGGGCGGGCTTAGCTAAGTAAACCGAAATCTATTCTTTGGTCTTGTCGTGGTGGTGTGAGGCCCGAGAAGCGGATGAGAACTCACATGGCGAGAGGGGGCCCCTGGTGTGTGTAACAGATCCCTCCAGTGTTGAAACCTTAGCGGCAAGTCTTGGGTTTAGATGGAACTTTGGAAAGGCTTCACGGTTATTTGCCTTGGTGGTATTTGACTGTATCTTGTGGGTAAAGTGTATAACCTCTGCAGAGTGTACAACCTATTGAATAGCCGTGCTCACGGTATTGAGCATCGCTTCGTGATTCTGAGAAGGGTTAGATTTTCATGAAAATGACTTGTTTATGGAAAATGCTTGGGTTGGTGATGATGAATTTGACTTAGGATGGAAAAATGAATTACAATTGAAATGTTTGTGAAAGCTACTATTCCTACTACTGTTTTACTGCTTTGCAATCTATTCTTATTTTATTTGAAATCTTTGTCTTGCACATGAACCATAGCCTATCCTTTGTTCTAAGCCATGCATATAGTATATTAGCATTGCATTACATGCATGACTTCTTTGAGTGCTCAAAGTACTCACCCACAACAACACAACTTCAGTTGAAGAAGAAGCAACCCTGCTTTCGGGAGGAGGAGTATCGGGAGGAGCCGACAAACTAGGGAGCAAGCCCGGTCGGTTGCTTGTGGCAAATTGGTTGGCGCCACGAGTTTATTTTATTTCATTGCATTGAATATTTTAATAAGTTTTACCAGGTGAGGCGTATCTTTGTAACTTGACCATAAGGTCGATCAACTAGTTTGGGTATTTAATCAAAGTACTTATTATTTAGTTGGTTATGGTGTGATATGTACCAATGTTGAGACTGTGTGCACTAGCGTGATCCTGGACTAGTGCTGAATACACAGAGGGTCCGGATTTGCAAATTCGGGTCCCGACAAACCCTGTGTAGTCCTCTGCACCCAAAGCAATAAAAGAACCACCACCACGAACTGGAAGTAGGGACATTCAGCCCGAACCAATATACATCTTGGGCTCCCCGAGTCTAACCATTCAAGGAGAGGAAATGCACGGCCCTTTAACTTACAAATTTACTTGCCGGTTTTACCAAACACCAACAAGATCATATTAGAATTAGAAACGATAGTCTTCATGTTATGATAGATTTTGTAAATAGGCTAGATAAGCACTATGTGCAGTTAGCTCAAGAACTGTTGGAGACACGTTGTCGTATGGCATTTTTGGAGTCCTACTTAGCAGTGGGTGTGGTGAGAGGCACTATACCACGCACAGTGCCATACGATTGGGCATTCCAAATTCCATCCACTCGGTGTCCCCCACCAGTTTCTTATGTACCTACTTCTGGTGTGTCTAGAGGAGCTAGAATATCTAGCATAGGTAGTCATCCACGTCTTGTAAATGATAAGGGCATAAATCCTCATAGTACGTGTACATATCATCCCGATGTCCCTCGGGTGTATCGGCGTAAAGAATGCACCTCTAAAGTTTTAGATGAATAGGATAGGGGTTGGGCCCTCTTCTGAGCCTTTTGAGGTAAAAGAAGAAGGTGACTTTAGAATGGGGAGAGTGGAAGTAATGTGTTGGAATGATTGTAAAAGACCTTTTATAGCAATGTACATCATGAAATAATATAAATGGTATCACTTTTGGAAATCCATGTGTTTTTGAGTTTATTTGCAAGTTTTAATCTTCGAGCTAAAAATTGATAAAGAAATAACTTTAGTAAAACCTTAAGCATCCAAAATGATAACTTACACATGAGAATAAAATTATTGTAATCCATTTCTGTATTTTGTTATTTTATTTTATTTTGAAAATATTATCTCATACTAATCTTGTCATATTTTAATAATTGCAGATGGCTAATCACATCATTTGGGCCGATGTCGCTAAAGAGTTCGCTGTGAACTTCGGTCATAAGAAGAGTAAACCTATCTTTGATATAAAGCAAACCCTACATGGATTTAAGGTGTGTGCGCATGCGACTACAATGACAAGAGATTGCATTGTGCATCATCATGTGAAGCACCATAACACCACTAGGTTTAAAGCAATTCAAGAGACGGGGCGTAAGTTATTGCGAAGGATGTGTAAGGTTCATAATATTAAGATGGACACTTACGTTCGTATATATGAGAATTTCATAGGGTTTCAAGATTCCGAGCTTGAGCCAAGACATCGAAGAATTGGTAATAGACAAGAGTATTTACAGCAATTCCAGCCAGTAGGAGTGTAGAATCCGCCACTTTTGCCATCTAGCTCTGAGAGTAGCTGTGATGTAGGCACACCACCGTTGTACCTAGAGAATTGTGGTGTGATAGCTTTATCTAGTGATTCTGAAGAATAGATGGTAGCAATGTGACTTAGAATCAGCAGTAGAAGTTTAGAAATAGAATGGAGGCCAGTTAGTAGAAAATACGAGTATAGCTGTATACTTTTGGTATTGTAAGTCAGTTGGTTGTAAAATAAATAAGTATGTACTTTTGGTATTGTAAACCTTTTGGTTGTACAGTTTTTATTATGAGTGAATGTATGGGCTTTTCTCTCATAAATTTTAACTACCAAAGTGAAAAATTTACGATGAGATAATCCTTAAAAATAATTGTAATCCAAATTGAATAATAAAAGGATGGGATGTTACTTAGGGATAACCTTAATTCCACGTTCTTTCACTGTTACCATACCTAAATAGATGTATATGCAGGATGAGGACTACGAGATCACTTAGTCAGATCATGGAAAGCAAAGCTGCTCAGGATACTCGCACCCTAAGGATGAGTATTCCTACGCCTATTTAACCCAATCCTCAACATTTGACTACTAGAGCTTCATCGTCTCAGGCCCCTCGACATGATCCTCCTACTACTCAACGTGTGCAAGAGAATATTGCAGAAGAACAGTTGCCAGAGCCACCGACCATGGCGCAAGTACTGGCAATGATTGAACATGGAAGGCAGACCAACACTCTATTATTACAGCAGAATGCACAAAGCATAGCTTCTTAGGGTGCGATTCAAGGAGATAATGATGGGCCATCACAAGTATCGAAGCTGAATGAGTTTTTGAAAACTCGGCCTCCCACTTTCTCTTTGTCATTTGAGCCACTAGATGCTGATGACTGGCTCTATGCAATGGATAGAAAACTGACCATTGCACAGTGTGATGAAAGAAAGAAGGTTTTATATGCCTCATACCAGCTACAAGGAGCTGCAACTATTTGGTGGGAAAACTATCATGCTATCCTACCAGAAGGGCAAGTTGTTCTATGGACGGAGTTCAAAGCAGCCTTCTGCTACACTCATATTCTGCTAGCATAATCAAAATAAAGAAGCAGGAATTCCTAGACCTAAAACAAGGTAGCATGTCGGTGATGGATTATTTACATCGTTTCAATTATTTTTCACGATATGCTACTTATGAGGTGGCGAATGAAGCCAAAAAGATTAAGTGATTCAGGAAACATCTGAATGAAGAAATTAATAATGGGCCCTGATAGCTCAGGATATTAATGATTTCCAAACTTTGGTAGATAAATGTAACACCCCAATTTTTGCTTTTCTTGCATTTAAGTGGTATTTCGAATTTTTGGGAATTTATGGAATTTATTTGGATTTAGCTATTTACTTAATTAACTAAATAATAGAAAAGTTAAAATAAAGTTTTGTTGCAAATATTTTATTTGAGTCCCAAATATCCTAAAATATTTTTGAGAATTTTTCCAGATTTTGTTTGATATTTTTAATGCCCCAAATGAGTTATTCTATTTTCTGGAATTATTTTTATTCGAAAAAGAATTGAAAACCCGGGTGAACAGTGTTGGGCCAAACACTGTGCGGCCCATTTTAGAAAAAACCCTAGCATCGTCGTCGTGCGATCCGGATCCAAGGGCTCGCATCAAGCCGCGTCGCCACGTGCGTCACATCGTTAGATCTAGTTGGATCGGACGGACATCATCGCGCCAAGTCGCCGCCGGACTCCGCCGCCGCCACGGACTCCTCCGCGAATTTCGCAATGACACGGACGCCTAGAGCCCCTATTTAATGCGCCGCCGCCTCTCCTGTGTTCCTCGGTTTGCGCCGCATCCAGCAGTACACTTCACGCTGCCCGAGCCGCCGCCGCTTCGCCGCACGACCTCGCCGAAGCCAGCCGAGCCTTCCGCTGCCATTTTTGCGTCGTTCCGTCGCCGCCGGTCATCCTCCGCTGCTGCCGTTGGTCCCTTCGGACTCTTCGTGTGGAGCCGCGTCGAGGAAGCCACTTCATCACGCCGGAGGAGCACGGGAACGCCGTCGGCCACATCTTCTTCCTCCGCTCCGGTGAAGCCTCGCCGTCGCGCCATCTTCGCCGAGCCCGAGCTCCAACCACCGTCCGATCATCGCTCAACGCTTCGGATCACGCCACGTCGCCTTGAAACAGTAAACCCCATCTCTAAACCTCAGCCATTAGATTAAGAATTAAGGGTTGGATTAGACCTAGGCTAGATTTGTTTCAGACCGTAGGATCTAGATCGGATGAGTTAGATCAAATCGCATACTATGGAGGTAGATCTGTTCTTAGCCGTTGGATTAGATTTGTGTGGTTAAGATTGAATCGGTTATTCACAGTTAGGTTGAATTAGGACCCTTAGATTTTAATCGGAGGGTTTTAGTGCTGCCACGTAGCTAAGCTGCCGCCGCCGTCCGATACGCGCCGGTTGGTCTCCGATCGCGCCGCGTGTCGCAGCGTCGCCTTGCCGCCGAGCCGTTGGATCTAGATCCGAGGGTAGCCTTAGCGCCACGCGTCGTGTCCGTAGTACGTCCGTGCCAAATTGGGAGGGATAATCCGAGCTGTTCATTTTGAATCGAACGGCTGTGATCGCGTCATGCTTGGTGAATAGGATCGTGCCGCGTGTCACCGAGGGATCCGATCGGCCACGTGATCTCGGCCGTCCGTTTAAACGGATGGGCCCAATTGAGTCTCGTGTGCACGAATCTCAAAGCACCAGCGCCGCACCATGCGCGTGACGTCATCAGTGATGTCACGGTGGGTCCCACCTGTTAGTGGGTTGACCGAGTCGTGCTGACGTCATGCTAACGTCATAATTAGATTTTCCTTTATAAAAATAATTCGTAGAAATTCATTCCGGTGCTGACGTCAGCAGAGGCCATGATGACGTCATATTTCCGAATTTCCCGTATAAAAATAAATATGGAAAATCGATTTATTCTTTTTAATTTATTTTCAAACTTCAATTGGCTATAACTTTCGTGTTTTAACTCCGATTTGAGTGATTCCAATTTCTATAAAATTTTTAAATCAAGCTATTTCTGTTTATGAATTTTACTTGAATTTTAGACTTGAGTTGCTCTCTATTTTATTTATTTATTGCTATTTATTTACGTTACGTGTAGACATCGAGGTGCCCGAAGATGTCGAAGGCGAAGTCTTTACCCAGGAGCCAGCTCAAGAACTAGAACTAGTACTTTTTGAAGGCAAGTTGTGTTTGACCATGTTGAACCTATCATAGCAAATTATTTTGATTTAAATTAGTGCATGCTAATTTAATAGGAATGGTTTTGAATAAGTTCTGGGATTAGTTAATTGCCTAATTGTTGTATGCCACCTTGTCGTATATAATTGTAGGCCATGAATCATTTGTCACCCTAGGTTGTGGACTAATAGTTGGACATAAATAATTTGCCAACATGGGTTGAGTAGACCGTAAGTAATATGCTTAGCCCTGCAACGTAGACATTTCATGATTTCGGAATATCAAAGTTAATATTGACTTAATGAGATATGGAACGTGTTTTGTGAATGAAACATGTGTTATTGAGTTGATGATGGCACGTGGTGCAATGGTAAAGAACTGGGGTGGGAAAATGATTTAGACTGGGCCAAGTGGCAAGATTATTTCTGGTGGGCCAAGAGTGGCAACTGGGCGGTCGTATTTAGTTTTTGTTGGTTTTGGATATTTGAGATCACACTTGGTTAGTCTTGCCTCGGTCAACTAAGGACTTAACCATGCAAGCCTTTGAACTGAGTCTTTCATACAACCAGAAGTTCTGGAATGGGACGGACCTAGCTGAGTAAACTGTGAAATCTATTCTTTGGTACTGTCATGGTGGTGTGGGGCCCGGAGGAGCGGGTGAGAACTCACATGGCGCAAGAGGGGGGCCCTGGGTGTGGTAACCAGTCCCTCCAGTGTTGAAACCTTAGCGGGCAGTACTAGGTTTAGACGGATCTTTAGAAAGGCTTTGTTACGGTTACTCGCTTTGGTGGCATTTGACTGTATCTTGTGGGTAAAGTGTATAACCTCTGCATAGTGTACAACCTATTCGAATAGCCGTGCTCACGGTATTGAGCATTGCTCGGTGATTACGGTCAAGGGTTAGACTTTCATGAAAATAACATGATTATGGAAAATGCTTGAGATGGTATTGATGAACTTGGCTTAGAATGGAAAATGATTTATGATTGAAATATTTGCGAAAGTTATTAACCTTACTATTGTTTTACTGCTTTGCAATCTACTACTTTTTATCTTGAACGCTGTACTGCAAATGAGCCCTAGCCTATCCTTTGTACCGAGCTATGCATGTAGAATACTAGAATTGCATTCTGTGCATGACTTGCTGAGTGCTCAAAGTACTCACCCTTGCAACAACACAACCTCAGTTGAAGAAGCAACCCCTGCTCTGGAGGAGTTTCAGGAGAAGCCGACGAACTAGGGAGCGAGCCCAGTCAGTTGCCTGTGGCAGATTGGTTGGCGCCACGAGTTATTATTTCCGCTACACTTGGTTATTTTAATAAGTCTTCACCCTGCGAGGCATACCTTTGTAACTCGACCATAAGGTCGATCAACTAGTTTGAGTATTCAATTAAAGTACTTAATATTTCGTTGGATATGTCTGTGATATGTACCGATGTTGAGACTGTGTGCACTAGCGTGATCCTGGACTAGTGCTGAATACACAGAGGGTCCGAATTTGCACATTCGGGTCCCGACAATAAAGTAGTCCGAGTTGAAAATGAAAGTCAGGATATGTTAAAGAGCAGAAAGTGCAAGTGGCTTGCACATAAGACCGTTGGGGCTGGTTCATCTAGGCCGCAAGGCAGGTAATTAGCAAGTGCTCGTCAACCCCTGCTACAAGTGTAGAAGTCCCAACAGCAAGCTCCTTAAACTCAGCATTATCAGAGTCAAGTCTCTCGTACTCCACAACAGCAGCCACAACAATCTGCTCGTTCCTCGCAGTGGACAAGAACAACCACTGGTGCTCAGAGGTAGGCACCTAATGTTACTTGTTTCTATTGTAATGAGCGTGGGCATTATGCCAATTCATGCCCCAAAAAGAAAGCAGGTTAACTCCACTCGCAAGCCTAAGGGCGATCACAAGGGTATGGGAGTTAGCAAGCCCAAAGATCAGCTGCACCACCGACTCAAGGTGATAATGTTGGGTGTCTCCATCATGTAACTGCCGAAGAAGCTCAAGATGCATCAGATGCCACACTAGGTACATTCCTTGTGCATTCGATTCCTACTTTGGTTTATTTGATTTGGGAGCTTCTCACTCTTTCATATCCAAGAAGTTTTCTGAACAAAACAAATTGGAGGTTTCTCTTTTACCCTCTTATATGATTGTTCAGTCACCTAGAGCCACCATTAGAATTGCGAGTTTCTGTCTTAATATCAGAATAGAAATAAGTGGAGTATTATTTCATGCTGATCTTATCATGACAGAAATATTTGGGTTAGATATAATCTTGGGAATGAACTGGTTAGCCAAACACAAGGGTTGTATAGATTGTGTGGGTAGATCCATATAACTCTTATAAATCAAGATGGTGTCCATGTGGAATTTTCACCAAATAATAAGAGCCCCAAGCATCAACCAGTTCTATGCTCCATGTCCACTTCTAAGTTAAATCAAGTGCTAGTAATTAATGAATATCCTGATATTTTTCCTAATGAATTGCCGGGAATGCCTCCGGATCGTGATATGGAATTTGTTATTGATGTGGTGCCTGGAACTGTACTTATATCCAAGCATCCATATCGTATGCCCCCAAATGAGTTGATTGATTTGAAGAAGCAACTTAAAGAGCAGTTAGACAAAGGATTCATTCGTCCAAGTACATCTCCCTGGGGAAGTCCTGTCCTATTTGTTGTGAAAAAAGATGGTGGTCTGCGAATGTGCGTGGACTATCATGCTTTGAATGATGTTACCATCAAAAATAAATATCCGCTTCCCCGGATTGATGAATTATTTGATTAGTTGAATGGAACTCAGGTTTTTTCAAAAATTGATTTGAAACTTGGGTATTATCAACTGAAAATCAGGCCTTCTGATATTCTAAAGACCACTTTCACCTCTCATTACGGTCTATATGAGTATACCATAATGTAATTTGGACTTACAAATGCTCTGGCAAGTTTCATGAGTCTGATGAATAAAATCTTCATGGAGTATTTGGATAAGTTTGTGGTAGTATTTAGTGATGATATCCTTATTTATTCCAAAGATGAAGAGGAACACATGCATCACTTGCATATAGTTCTTGACAAGCTCCGAGAAAACAAACTTGTCGGGGATTGGGTAACTCCCATATAGACCGTCACACCCCGGCTGCCAATCGGCCGACCATGCCTGCCCTTGGACGGTGTCCCCAAGGAAGACCTTCGGGTAGACTGACCTACGGGCCTACCCCGGCCTCGACTCAGCTCGTCCCCGAGCATGCTTGCTCGGGAGAGGGTGACTGACGACCAAGCCTAAGGAAGGACCTCGGGCATGACCAGAAGGCGAGCACGGTCCACGAAGACGACGTGGCATTAATCACTCGGCGGCTCGAAGGACCGTACGGCCACGTCCCAAGCCCATTACACCCACGTCGCAGTATGGCGAAAAGCGAAGGAGCAGTTACACCCACGTCCGGGCACAATCGTGGCATGTCATTCTGTAATAAATGATGTAAGACTGTAATCGTCTATAAATACCCCGTTGTATGTAACGTTGAGGGAGAGATCGACAAATCTAGCATCTGGCCACCTGACAACCCTCAAGGGAGGACACTGTAAAGCAAAAAAAGCAAACACCTAAACACATCTGTAAGAAGTAGAGGAAGAAGGGGAGCTTGACGCTCCCGAGCAAACACCCTGTAATCTACCCTTGGAAGTTAGTGAAGCCACTGGACGTAGGGTTATTATCTCCCTTGCGAGAGGCCCGAACCAGGATAAAAAAGCCCTTGCCCATTGCTTCATTTCGACCCGTTCCGACCATCCCCTTTTAGCTCGGTAGGCCCTCGGACGCTATACCCTCCGCGGAAAAGGAGCCATAGTTGATCCCTCATTCAACAAGTAAGCTCGGCGGGGGACCGGTTCCCGAATCGTCGACAAAACTCTATGCCAAATTCGAGAAATGTGAATTTTGGCTGAAAGAAGTTGCATTTATCAATCATATCTTATCCAAAGGAGAGGTTGCAGTTGATCCCAACAAAGTACAAGCTATATTAGCTTGGGAAAGACTACAATCTATTACTAAAGTTCGAAGTTTTCTGGGATTAACCGGATATTACCACCGATTCATTGAAAACATCTTTTGCAAGACCTTTAACACAACTACTGAAGAAGGAAAAGAAGTTCCACTGAAATTCTGAATGTGAAGAAATTTTTTAAGAATTGAAAAAGAGATTAACATCAGCACCGGTGCTTGTGTTACCTGATATTCATAAGAATTTCAAGTGTATTGCGATGCATCACATCTTGGTTTGGGATGTGTATTAATGCAAGAAGGAAAAGTTGTCACGTATGCTTCTCGTCAACTCCATCCTCATGAATAGAATTATTCTACACATGATCTTGAGTTAGCCACGGTTGTTCATGCTCTCAAGATCTGGAGGCACTATCTTATTGGGAATCGAACTGAGATCTATATAGATCATAAAAGTCTCAAGTATTTTTTCACTCGGCCAGATTGAATTTGTGGCAAAGAAGATGGCTAGAGCTGATCAAAGACTATGATCTTGGTATTTATTATCATCCTGGAAAAGCCAACATCGTAGCTGATGCTCTTAGTCAGAAACTTTATAGCACTTGGATCTCAAATCAACTTGAGTTGATCAATGAATTTCAAAAATTCAATCTAAATTTGGTTAAGGAGGGTTATGTGGCTAATCTTGAGATGCAACCAACTCTTAAAGGCCAAATTAAAGCTGCACAACTCAAAGATGAAGTTATTATTGAAATTCAAAATCAGTTGAAGGGAGGCAAGGAATCTGAGTTCACTGAAAGTTCAGATGGAAGATCCTGTGGGGGACTCGTATTTATGTGCCAAATGATTCTGAAGTCAAGAAGTTGATTCTATCAGAGGCGCATGAGTCACCTTTATCGATTTTATTTGGATTTTTCTTGGATTTTTGTGTTGTGAGAAAAAACAAACAAAAGAAAAATGGAGAATAGAAGTGATAAAAGGTTAGAAGGTAAAAGTGAAAATTTGGAAAATTTACCATGAAAACTCTAAGCAAGTAGGTAGATCATTTCAGTCAGCAAATAAATTTTTATGCACAGGACAATGAGGAGATAAATGAAAAGGCAACTTTTTTTTATCATAAATAGTACATTGTCAGAATTAATACAAAATTCTTGAACCTTATCTAGAGCTATAAATATTATCATGACATCCTCAATACAGTATTTACCCTTGGTAAAAATATCAAAAATTAATAATGTCATTAATGCTTTTTCAAAATTAAAAATAGAAACTCTAAAAATTAGAAAACTGCAGTGTCAGAATTTTTATAAAATAACTGTGTAATGTTTTAACTTAAAAATTTTATAGCAGCATACTTAGTTTCAAACAAACTCTGTTAAAAAGTTTAAAAAATATCTAGCTTTATTTTCCACTCTAAATAAAGTAAATTTAGAAAGAAGTTTTTTGGTCAGTCAGTGTTGTTGGAATATTTGTAATTTTTTAGTGAGTTACTTTAACGTGAGATTTTTACCGGTCATCAATACTTGTCTAAGGACTCAAGTCAAAAGGTTTGGAAAGTTTTCTTTATGGTTTGATAGCCCAATAAAATTAGTCCTTGAGCTATTCGAACCAGATTCATCCCCTAGCCATGCTGTCTCGCAGACGAGTGGGCCCGCAACTGTGCCGACTCTGTTTGCTAGTGCACGATGGAAAGCCTCTTCGGTCTCTGCCCAGTGGACCCTGGCCCCACCCGTTAGACCCTTTCTCCTCCGTTCCCATCCAGCCGAGGTGTGCACTTTTTGGTCAAGCTCTCCCGATCTTTCCTCGTCTCACTGATTTCCCAGCCGAGTCATCACATCGCTTGCACCTGCCTCCCCTCGCCACAGCCACATTTGGCTTTGGTTCTCCCGTGCCATACCGTCTCAGTTATGGCTTGCACCACCTTGCCATTTCCTATGCAGAGCAAAGCCAAGCGCTATGCGAGTGTCCGAGCACTAGCGAGGCTACCTCAGCCAGGTTATAAATAACCCCTCAGCATTGCCGTGAGCTCTCCTTCTATCTTGCACATCTCCTAAACCGGGCACCGCAGCCAAAACTCTTCTTTCTCCAATCTACCACGGAAGCCCGAAAAGGGGGAAACCAGCAATTGAGTCAATCCGGTGGTAATCTTTAGAATCGGTTCTTCCTAGAGCTTCGCAATGTACCCTAGAATACTGATCAATCTTGTTCTTCTGCCATTATTGCCTGCAGTCCTTCTTCCACGGTCACTTTCTTTCTCAACCCGCAACTGGTGGCAGCCTCCTCCGGTTGATCTCTGACCGTGCTAAGAGGTAAAATGGACTCTCACTGCTACTCACCAATGCTTGCCAAGTCTTCTCTCAAAAGGAATAAGCTTGCGGTGAGCTTTTACTCGTTTGACCATGGCGATCGCCCCACCTCCGCGATGGTAGCCACCCTCCTGGCCAACTCCAGCCGAATGGGTACCACCCCTGGGTGCGCATCGTCGTGCTGAAGCTATTAGTGCTACCAATTCCGCTGCTCCAGTGTTAGTTCGTCGTCGGTGAGCCAAGAACCATGTGTCCCTATTTTGTATCGCTGACCGCTGGGCCCTCCTTGTCAATCTCTATGGTCGGTCTCTATTGCAATCACGCTCTGTCACTCACGAGTGGTTCCCACTCGTCAGCCACGCACGCATAAACGCGTAGCTGACAGGCGGGCCGCACTTGTTAGCCACTGGTCTCGCAGCCGCATGGTCACTGTCCAGTGGTCCCGCGCTGTCAGCTGTCGCAACCAATTCAAAAGGGCCAACACGCGTAGAGGGAAGCTGCTTTCCAAATAGTGAAAGCGCATTTTCAATTTCCAGATCATTTTCAAACCCGAGCCAAATCATTTAGCTATAACTTTTGAACCATAACTCCAAATAGAATGAAATAAATTTCTAAAATCATTTAAAATTCAGTAGTTTCATAATATGTAAAAATATTTTGAAAAGATTCATTGTGTGATTTGTAATGTTAGAAATACATGTGTAGGGTTTAAATACATTAAATGATGACTTTTCAAATTTAGCCAAAATAAAGAAAGATAAATTTTATTAAAATACTTACTCTAAAAGAAATTCAAATATATAAAAATATTTGTGTTTCAAGTTAATTTGCTTCATTTACTAAATGGTTGTTTGTTCAATGCAAAATGAATATAGTTTTAATTGGATACTTTATGAAATGAATAAACTTTGTGAACATGAATAGTACAAAATTATGGGCCTGGTATGTTCAAAAGGAATATCTAAAGCTTGTTTTTGAATTAACCATTAAATAAAAATTCCTAAGGAGTAAATGTAGTATAAGTCTCATTCATGCATAAGCATTTATGTATGAGTATATATACACACACACATATACATAGCTATATATATGCATATGATGGAGCAAAGATTAGCTTTTAAATAATTAGAAATTTAATTAAATATTGCTTTTAATCTGAATCCTAATTAAGGGAAGGAAACTGCTTCGTGTTCAAGTAATGATTATGTCATTATAATCTTAAATATTTTTTGCATCTTGAATTTGAAATAGGCATATAAGAATACATAATTTTAGTTGCTTGAATTCAAAAATGAGACTAATTAATTCACAAAATCAACCCCTATTTCTATGGAAAGTTTTTATTTGTTTTACTATCTATTTTCTTTTTGCCCTTTTTGGAGTTACTAATTGTTACTTATTTTCTTGTTGCGCGACGTTGTAGGGTCGAGGATGCGCCTAGAGGGGGGGTGAATAGGCGTTTTACAAAATTCGATCGCTCACTTAACAATTCGCTCTAATACACCCCTAAATCAAAACCTAATCAAAGATATATGCGGAAGCGATAAATAGGTCTTGACAATTAAAGCCTAAATCAACTAGGCTCACTAGTGCACTAACTAAATTAAGTCTCTACACACTAGAATTGCTAAATTGAACAATCAATTAATACTAAGCAATTCTAATACATTCAAGCAATTGATAAATATGCAAAAAGTAAATACTTGAATGTAAAGAGACAAGAGACAACCGATGTTTTTCCGTGGTGTTCGGAGACTTGCCGGTCTCCCCTAGTCCACGTTGAGGCTAGCCCACACTTAGACCGGCTCCCGCTCGAGCACCCGCCTCTTTCCACTAGTCGTGGTTTTTCACGCTCACGCGTAGGCTCAACCCGAACCTTCACAAACTTCGCCGGGGCTTCTCACACCACGAGAGCTCCCGCGCACGACGCCTACGCCGTCTAGGAGTCGGCAACCTCCAAGAGCAACAAGCAGCTCCTCCGCTTGAACTTCACCGAGGACAACGAATGCGCTCCCGGTGATCACCAAGTGCAACACATGCACAAGGCCTCACTCAAGTGCAACACATGCACAAGAGCCTCTCAAACCCACTCCTAATTGCAACACATGCAATTAGTTCACTCTTAAGCTCAAGAATCAAATGGGAGTGTGCAACACATGCAACACCTCACCCAAAATCTTAAACATAGCAACAACACCCTGCCCAAGCCCCCCAAGGGGTGTATTTATAGCCCCCACAAGAAAACTAGCCGTTTGGGGGCAAAACAGGGCAAAACCCGAAAATCCCGGTCCAACCGGACCTCAACCGGTCCGACCGGCCCTCAGAGAGCAACGGTCGGATTTTTGACCGTTGCACGGCCAGTCGCACCGCAACCCGGCCGGTCGCACCGCACGGCAGGTCGCACCGCCCGTCGGCCGGTCCGACCGCCCACACAAAGTCGGCAAAATGCGCTGGAAAAATCAAGCCGGTGACACGCGGTCCGACCGCTGGCGGTCCGACCGGCGAAGGCGGTCGACCGCCACACGCCAACCGCAAAAGCCGCTCATCGAAAAATCACACGGGCGGGGGCGGTCGCACCGCATGCCCGGTCACACGGACGGGGCTTGTCGCACCGCCTACGACCAAACTCGGTTTTAAGCGCAAACTCTTTTCCGACAAATCCAAAAACCATTCCTTGAGCCCACAAGTGATCAACACATGATCAAACACCCTTGCAAAACACATTTGCACCAATTCAAACCATGCTCAAGAATTAACCCAAATTGCGAAAACACATTTCGGAATCGACTCAAGAACTATTCGCAAATCGTATTAAGCGAATCAAACTCGAGTTTATGAGATTAATCCCCCTAGCCATGTGAAGGTCAACACAACACCCGGTCAACTTGCCAACACCCGTTGCAAGCCCCACTCACATGCTCTCGAATTCGGACTCATAAACCTCGGTTTATTCGCTGTGAACTTGCAAATAACGCATAATAAACACATTTCATGCTTGAGCACTACTCTTTGCAACACATGCAAAAGTCTAGCTCCACGCAACATCAAATCAAGATGCATGAACTCTCTAATTACAACACATGCAATTCTCTAGTTCCGTGCAACCATACCAAATCGACTTCACACCAAAACCAAACATCAACTAAACCAAATCACACGTATGAGCTCTTTACTCGCAACACATGCAAGCCTCTAGCTCCATACAAACACACAAACACAAATTCGTGCTTGAGCTCTCTCCTTTTGCAACACATGCAAAACTTAGCTCCAAGCAACCACACGGTTTTAAGAAAGATTGTTTTGCGAAACCAAAACATGAAGCTTCAACTAATGCAACACATGCAAAAGTGAACTTCACACAAAAGCCAACGCACTAGCTTATCACTTCTTGCAACACATGCAAATCAAAGCATTATGCGAAAACCAAATGCAACCAAGCATAAGTTTAACCCATTCGCAACACATGCCAAATGGTTAACCCATATGCAAAAACCAAATCAAATGAGATTTGAGCTTGAGTGAACGCGGAATGAGATCACCAACACATGATGAAGCTCAAGCAAAGGGAACGACCCCTCTTAATAGCACGGCGATAAAACCTTAGACTCAAAGACTACAAAAGTTCTTAGCCTATCTAATTATACCTTCATGCCACAAGACAAGCAATCCCCTTTGGGGTCTTTATGATCATCGCTTTGATACTCCCGGGATCATTACTCGACTCCTCTTCGGGATCCACTCTTGACGCCCATCAACTCATGATGCCGTCCTTGTCCCGTTCTCATCATCTCATCCATCTTTGGACCTAACTCAATCACAACTCATAAAATAGTTAGTCCAAGATGCATGGTTGTCTCAATTATCTTTTGCACTCCATTAACACATAATGGATGCCTCTAGATCAATTGAGCACAACCTAAATCAATTGAAATGATTTAATTGTGTCTTAAGTACAATAATGCAACTCATGCTTTATTATACTTAAGAACTATTCATTTGTCCTCAATTAATCACAAAACACCATCAACACATGATGAAGTGTTCTTTAATGATTAACAAGACAAATGAACTCAATTTAAATTATCATTTAAATTGATATGAGTATATATTAACTACACAAGTTTTCATATACTCATGTTGATGAAAAGTAATGATCCATTATATGTAAACTATATGGAAATGATCATTACTCTAAATCATCAACTATAGAATACACCCCACATGTATATGTGCATAGATATAATTGACTTGGACATAATATGCACATATCCAATTTGATCTTATTGGAGTATATCCTATATTACCATGAGTATACTTATAACTAGGCAATTCGAATATATACTCAAAGATTTAGTTTCTTTGTCTTGATCCTTATATGTGTTAATAACGAATTGATCAATACAAAGAGACTTTCAAGTTAAACTACAAACTCCCCCTAAATATGTGCATCCATGTAATATATGGATTGAGAAACATAATGCACATTTTGTGGTTAATATAACGGGGACATTCATATTTCAACTTGACTCCAAAGTATGCAACTAATATTAGAATGAATATGCAAACATACCTTGGGTTTTCCATTTTTCAATGCGATGAGACTTAATCAAAGATATTCTAAATAAACAAGTTAGTCTCGATACAAGATTTGTCATTAAATAACAATATCGCATTAGGGGATAAACTTAATATTAGATTTATCATTAACACAAGATTAGATTTGTCATTAACACCAAAACCATAACTAATGAAGGTTGAACTTACAGACGTGCAGACATCGATGTCCCAAAGGGCGAAGAAGAAGAACTTGCTGCTAACCCTAATTTTGATCCAGTCAACGAATAGCAAGGCAAGCATCCCCTTGATCTTATTGAACCCAATAATTCACCTACTGTATGTTGTTTTTGTCATTGTATTATGCATGAGTGTAATACCCCATAAAATGGCTAATTTGGGTAAAGACAGTAGTTATCCATGTACATTGTGGATTTCCTTAATATATATGAACAAGTGAACCTTGTAAAGTTTAGTACGGTTTAGATATAAATGATGTCATTTTGGGGTATAATCGCTAGCATAATAGAATTGCTTAGCCATGCTTGAAAATGGTCTTTAACACTTTTCCACTATTTAAATAAATGGCTATCATTTGGAAAGGTTGCTGGTATTTTATTAGAGACCTAAAATCAAACTCTGGTTTCGATGCAAATGATTATTGGTGATAGCCGGATGTGCAGATGGATTTGCACATAGTGTGGGGTGGAGTATCACCCAAGTCGGATTAAGGATCGAGTAATGGGACGCTATTGATCCGAGATTTTCATGCAATCATGAGGGCTAGTATGGGATGACCTTAACCTATTAAATTATTTAGATATGGCTTTGCACATTGGATGGCGGGAGATAGGACAGGCATTTCAGTCAGGTCTGCTTATAGGGGGTTCTATATACTAATGCAACGGTGTACGTCTTACCATGAACAGAAACGGTGAGTTGTGTGTAATGTGAATGGATCCACGTCTTGGGTGAGTGTTTGTGTTTCTATGGCAAGAGCTCAATGTCCCAGGCTGGTTCAATGTCTTGTCTAGGTATGTAATGGTTATGTATGATCTCCTTGTTGACACACCAAAAGAAATGTGTTAACTAGCCTGACAAAAGAGGTTGATCATTCCTTGTAGGTAAAACTGTGCACCTCTGTAGATAGTAAATCTAATCGATTACTGTGTTGTGGAACTTGAATATCTTGCTTACAATTACAGTAACTCTCAGCAGTTTTATAAATCTCGATTTGCAATATATTATAATCATATGTTTACATTTCTTTATGCAACCGCAAAATAACCTAGAGCTGGTTCCTTGTTTAAGCCTGCATGTTTACTTAAATGCATTTTTGAACCACTATATGTCTTGCTGAGTACTAATGTACTTAACCTTGCTATCTCCGTTGATTCAAAAGATGAAGCTTGTGATATGCTGGATGATTCATACTTTCAAGTAGGGCACGGAGAATTTAACGATGATTTCTTTTAGGGTTGGTCTAGTCAGTTTCCTAAGGATTATAAGGGCATACCACGAGGTTTTCGGATTTCTTTATGGCTCTTTTTCCATTGTATTATATTGTTATGTAATGATCTCTGTATAATTACCTTGTTACAGTATATATACATCCCGTGTGCATGGTTGTGATATTGATGTCGTAAACATGTGACTGCTAGCTATTGATCATGGGACTAGTACAGTAATCACATGGAGATTTCTGTTCTTTTGGACACGGTCTCATAGGTATCGACATATCGCGTATCTGTATGGTTGTTTGATGAATTTTTGTATGTAAATTTCATTAAATAAAATAATAAAATAAAGAGACAGTGGCCGAAGTGTCAGTCAGTCACTATTGATACGCGACGCCATGCGGTGAACAAAATTCCCTAAATGCAAGACTATGACGTACGGGTCCTGCACGTCATCAAGTATTTTTCCACTTGTAACATATTCAACATTAGACTTACTAGGTTGAACTGCGCGCGATGTCGCGCTGTGAGGAAAAAATCTGATACAAGTTTTTTGCAAATCGAATTTGCGGAACCACGGGTCTCTTTTTTCAAAATAACTAGCGGAAGGATCTATTTACGATTTCAAATTTTTTCAAATCTTTCGGGTCGAAAGAACCAGCGTTTTTTTTTGCAAAATAATCAGTGGAAGAACCCGCTCGTGATTCCAATTTAGCTATAAACCTTCGACAAATCTGTGTTTTTTTAGAAAACTGTGCCCTCGAAAGAATCTGTGTTTTTTGTTAAAAAACCGCATGGAGGGACCTAAACGTAATTCCAAATTTTTTAGGTCTATTTTACTAAAAAAACTGTCGCAAGGACCTAAACGTGATTTACAATTTAGCTATAAACCATTGATGAATCTGTGCTTTTTTTAGAAAAGCATATGGTGGGAGCTAAACGTAATTCCGAAATTTTTCGGGTCTATTTTACCAAAAAAGCAGCCGCAAGGACTTAAATGCGATTTTTAATTTGGCTATAAACCATCGATGAATATGTGTTTTTTTTATAAAACCACGCGGAGGAACCTAAACACAATTTTGATATTTTTCGAGTCTATTTTACTTAAATAACCGCTGAAAGGACCTAAACAAGATTTTTAATTTTTTGAAAGGATGTAAACACGATTTCCAAATTTTAATGGGCCTCTCCTCGGAGGGCGACATGTGGCCCCTCTGAGGAGGCGGCAATCCTTGCGGCTTTTGTATATAGTATATTTAAATGGATCACAAATCCAACACTAATAATACCTTTATTAAACCTTACAAGTTTTACGCTCTGAGACCAGTGCCATGTCGCCGAGCGAGCAGTGCGCGAGCCGGCTCGAATTTTTTTTGTGTATCGGTCCCTCTAAAAATGCGTAATTACGTGTAGGTCATTTCTGTAGTTTTTTACGAAAAGGACCTTCTGGTTTAGAAAAATTGCGGATCTTTCATGAAAGGACCCTAAATAAATACCAAAAATACATAATTATATGCAGATCCTTTCCATAGTTTTTTACGAAAAGAACCTTCTGGTTCAGAAAAATCGCGAATCTTTCGTGGAATGGCCCTAAATAAATACCAAAAAAACGTAATTACGTTTGGATCATTCCAGCTATTTTTCGCGAAAAGAACCTTTCGATTTAGCGCAATCGTAGATCCTTCGAGAGAGAACTCCAGATAGATGCAAAAAAATTGCGTGATTGTGTTTGTATCCTTTACACGTTTTCTCGATGATTTTAGGAACAAACACCGCCGAAAAAAACAGAATTATTTCTACGAAAAAATAACACACACGACGTATCACGCCGCATAAACTTCCTAGTTAGTTTAAATTATAGGTCTTCGGAAGTTCGTTGGTTAGACAAGTACGAAACAGAAGGAAGTAAACTATTGCGTGCAGACGTGAACTCGTGTTCGGCAGGCACATGCAGAATTATTTTTGTGGCAGGCTGGGCTTTCGTTCGTTGCCTGACTCGGTACCAGTCGAGGATTTGGAAAAGGATTCCAAACATATTACGAGACACTACAGGAACTTAATTATATTATTTTCGTCGGTTAAAAAAAAGACAGACACAAACCACTGAGTATAATTTCGTCGGTGAGGTAGGAGCCGGCGAAATTAAATTTATTTTCGTCGGTATTCTTAACAAAGCCGACGAAAATTAATGAGTCATTGCGTCCAGGGAATTCAAAATTTTTTTTGGACTAGTTTCGTCGGTATAGACCGACGAAAATAAGACACGTGGCATGGCGTAGCTATTTTCGTCGACCCAAGCAGGCCCTAGGGTAACTTAGCGGTATGGCGCCGATGGACATTTTCGTCTCGCTAAACGAATGGTATGTTTGTTATATCGTAGTTGTTAGCTCTTTAGGTTATATCTTACAATTATACTCACTAACACAAGTGAACATTGAATTACAGAAGGCTCAAAGTAGAGTTGCGCCAAACTCTATTGAGATGTATCTTGAGGCCACTACGGAGCTGATCCTACACAACCCGATTAGCTTTGTAGTGTTACAGCTTCACAAAATTTGGTCAGTACAATTTCTAAAGTACCAACTCAATATATTTTCAAGATTTTTCCTAAATTGTATATATTGTAGCCTCGGTATAGAGAATTAATGGTCAAACGTCACAGGGAAAACTATGATTGGAGGAAAGAGGAAATTGACATGATTGCTTTGTACTCGAGTGGTGGTGGCAAAAAACATGGTAGATTTCCCATGTTCAACAGGATCATCGATTCCAGTGAAGCCTTAGCCGAGGCGAGATCATCTCATTCTTCTCAGAGTAGCTCACGAAGTTCTTGTGATGTTAGGCAGGAGAAAGAGATGTTGAGACGACAACAAGCAGCAATAAGGCAACAAGAAAAACTGTTGAGACAAGCAAAGAGAAGGATGAAGCAACGTGACCAATACATGATTGAATGGCAGAGATCACAACAGCAACATATTCAGGTAAGTACATCAAGCTGTAAATACAAATAAATACATGGTTCCTAAATGTCTTGTATTTGTTTAAATTTATTCATGATATTTAATTTAGTATCATGTAGATTATCTCCTGGAAGATCTTATTACCTTTTGTGCATGCTTTCAATGATATCACAGCCACATATGGAGAAGATCAGATCAAACACAGGACTAAATGCTAACTAGTTACTTCATTAGTCTTTGAATCTAATTCATTTGAATCTTACTGCCATGCTCAATTTTTCATTTTATTTGGAATATCATGAAAGCATCTCTCTGGAAATGTGAAAACACCTGATCTTATATGCAATGTTTAGATATAGCCATTTACACTTAGAATTGTTTAATGTTACTAGATTTTAAAATTTGCACATGAAATTGATGTTCTTATTTTTTAGGATATTTTATCTGCTCATTTGGGATCGGCTGTGTCACTTCCACCATTTCAACCTCCTTCACCACCTACCTTTTTCTTCCCACCTACAAATATGGTATATTTCATTCTAAATGTTTGGTTATTTACATTAATAGTGATAATTTTTTTATAAACTTTTGGATACATCATACAGAGGCCGCCACCGCCTCGTGAAGCCAGAGAAGATATTGGTAGTAATTCAGGGTCACCATCAGTGAGTGAATATTTCAACTCAGGCGGCGATGTGGGTAGCGACCACAACTTCTACACTTCACCAAGTTATATTTGAATTTGTGAGGTAAACTTGTGGCATGTGTGTGCGATTGTGATATGATGAACTTGTTTGGTTGTGATGTGGATTTTGTGAATTTGTAATGGAGACTATGGTTGTGTCATGTGGATTTGTGATGGAGACTATATATATTTATATATATGGTTGTGTGACGTGGATTTGTGAATTTGGACACCAACTTGTGATAGAGACTCTATGATTGTTAGAATTTTCTATAATTTTTGTAAATTTTATTGTGAATTATATACTCCCTTGTCCAACAAATCTGGACCAGACTGATGATGAATTAGTACGGATTGGCCATTTTTACGGAGTAACCCTTCTTTCCAATGTAAAGTTATTGTACAGGTATGCGTTTTTCTAACTAGTTTACTCCCTGTTAACTTGTTGGTAGGGCCGTCTCTAGAAATTTGGGGCCTCTAAAAAATTCATGTGTACTATAAATAAGGCATACTTTCAAACAGTTATATAACTTTAATATGTGCTTTTTCTTACAAAATTTAGGAACATATCAAATATCAATGCTAAAAGAGTCAAGATAGTACTGACCTCATGTTCTACTAAAAAGCATCATCCGCCTAGTATTTCTTGAAATAAAATCTTCAATTATATTTTCATAATTAATCTTCTCGAAAACATCATTTTCAAGTGCTATCATTGTCAATCCATTGAGTCTTTCTTGTGTCATAGTAGAACGCAAGTAGGACTTCAACAATTTGAGTTTAGAAAAGCTCCTTTCCGTAGATGCAACAGTAACCAGAATGGTTAACAAAATTCTATATGCAATAATAGCATTAGGATAAAGGCAACATATCCTGTGCACACAGGCCTTCCCGTGTTTGGATCCCTTAGCACAAACAATTAGCTGCTAAAATTAGCTGAGGTGGATCCAAACAGTCCAGCTAATAATGCAGCTAATAATTATCCAACATCCCAGCTAATGGTTATCTCATTAGCTGGTAGACCCCTGCTAATTGCTGCTAATAGATGGTGAAAAGTCTTATTTGCCCTTGGCCATCCACCGCAGTCCCTTCCCTCCGCACGTGATTAGCCTCCCAAATCCCCCTCTGCCACTCTCTCCGCAAGCCAAGCTCCCAAAGCCCCTTTCCGCCGCCGCCGCCCATCTCTCCCCCACTGCTCTCTCCACCGCCGCCGCACGCTCTCTCGCCGCCGCTCTCTCCCCCACTGCTCTCTCCGCCGCCGCCCATCTCTCCGCCTCACACCCCTCTTTTCGCCGCCGCCGCACGCCCCTCTTTTCGATGGATCTTTTTGGGGAGAACCAGGAGGACGATGCGTTCGTCGATCTCACTTCACCGCCCATGAATCTCGCCTCCAGGGCTTCCTTCTCAGAGCCAGCCAACTCTCTTGGCGGCCGTGGCGTTCCTCGTCGAAGCAGTTCCGGCGGAGTGGAGGTACTCGATCTCAACTCCCAGGCCGCCGACGTCCCCAACTTCATGTCCTACCAGGAGTTACTTCAGTCACCTTGGGTCGGCAACAACGTGGAACCAGAGGTCGCCGGTGGGCATGGCGCCGCGGTGAGGCACACCGGACCCGACGGAGACCCTGCTGGTTTGGTTAAATATGTAATGAGCTCATGAGATAATTTTGGTTAGCAAAGATACAGTATAATGCTCAGCCTCATACTTGGTTGGCTGATGCTGAATTCATG
This sequence comes from Guadua angustifolia, assembly GCA_036346375.1. NCBI lineage: Eukaryota > Viridiplantae > Streptophyta > Magnoliopsida > Poales > Poaceae > Guadua > Guadua angustifolia. Next base: position 14,143,985 of record CM070521.1, on the reverse strand, counting down.
CATTGGAGGAATTATAGGAGGTGAGCCTGAGATCAAGTGATTTGGACTAGCCATATTATACTTGGATTCCAATAGCATCAGGGTAATTTTGTGTTTGAGACAAGCCATATTATGATTGAAGGGGCTATATACAATTAGATGTGGCATTTCGTTTTAGCTATTAGGAACATGTAGTTTTGGAGAATTTGCCATATATTTTCTCCTGCCCAGAGGCAGAGTAAACTATCTTGCTTGCAATTTGGATACCAGGTTGAGGTAGGCCCATGAGCTGTAAAGTTGGCATGGTGATCATATCATTTGTTCCACTGGAGATGCCACTCAAGTCAAACTTGTTTGGGTTTTTACCTGTTTAGCTCTGAAGTGGTTCTAGATTGAATATCTTTATGATAGCTATGCGTCAGCTGATCTGAATTCTCTTTTTGCTAAACAAAGAATAATATTTTTCATGGAAATGGATGAGAGTTAAGAAATATTGTCAGTCACATCTAGCCAATTGTTCAAGTCATATTTGGAGGGAGAGTGAAATTGAAGCCTGTTGGTATGGATGCAGATAGCTGGATAGGGTTAGTACCAATCGATGAAGGCATTAATTTGATGCTTTATATGTATGAGAATGTTGATGCTTTATATGTATGAGTTAGGACATTAATTTGATCAGGTGCGTTGCTGAAACAGTTTAGTAGTATGTCTAAGCTCATATCAATATAACAATTAGATGTGGCATTTCGTTTCAGCTATTAGGAACATGTAGTTTTGGAGAATTTGCCATATATTCTCTCCTGCCCAGAGGCAGAGTAAACTTTTCAGAAAGCACCTGTCTGTACTATTTGAAGCGCTGTGCTCAATCATATAGGGCAGGATCACAAGCTGAGTTAGCAACAAGTCAATACAGATGAGTTAGTAGTGCTCCAGATGAGTAGTGCTCCAGATGAGTTAGCAACAAGTCAATACTTTTTGTACACTTCAAGTTGCAGTGTTTTATACTTATTTCGAAATACTTAGATATTTTGCTTCTGTTTTTTTTTTCCAAATGTGCAATAGAGGGAGGAGCAATATGACAAGGCTAATTGGAATTCGGCCAATACTGTTGTGTTTTGTGATATTTGTATTGAAGAAATAAGGGCTGGTAATAGGAATAATGGATTAATGACCTATACAGCCTATAAGAACATAGCTGAGAAGTACCATGTAAGCACAGGATTGCGACACTCGAAAACTCAGCTGAAAAACAGATGGGATCAGCTTAAGGCACTATATAGCTTTTGGTTGTGGCTGAACAAACAAACTGGACTTGGCCGGGCAAATGGAAAAAGGAGGTATTCAATTATTTACATTCATCTCTTCGAAATGTCATCGAGCGTTCATTTGGAGTTCTGAAGATGAAGTGGCGTATTCTGTTGGACTTACCAAGATATCCAATGATAAAGCAAACCAAAATAATACTTGCATGCATGGCCCTCCATAACTTCGTTCGAGAAAGTGCAATGGCGGATGCAGACTTTGACATGTGTGATCGTGATGAAAACTACATGCCAATCCCTACGGCATCGTCATCTCAACGAAGTGGTGCTAATTGTCATTTAGGTGACGAAGATCAAGACATGAATGTATTCCGTGATAATCTTGCCAATGCTTTGTTTGCAATAAGAGAGTGATCGAGAAAAATATGAAGCATTTTTTCCCCAAGTAGGCATTGTTGTCGCTAAAGGAATCTACTTGCGAAACAACAATTTTTACAATTACTAGGAAGAATTCTTTATCCATCGTTTGTTCTTAACTCAAGGAAGTGAAGAAATTTCAGCTAGTATTGCTTTGCTCCGACCGTTGTTTTCTCGATTCTATAACGTTTGCTCGCTCACGTTTGAATGCAGAACTTCGTAAACGTTTTAAAAAAAGAAAGATAAACCAAGAAGCAATGCATCATTAATGCAAGGGTACAATAGGCATTTCTACCAACAACTAAATTTTCAACCACCTATTAGCTAGTACCTCCAAACAGCTCTAACTAATAATTAGCCAGCTATTAGCCATTAGCTAGCTAATTATTAGTGCTAATGAATCCAAACATGCTTTTATCCTAGCTAAGGGATTAAACTTGTCAGAATTTTCTCTTTTTTGTAACTCTTGATATATAATGAATTTGAACCTACAATTTTATACATAGGTAGGGCAATCTATGAAGTACATCTACAATTTTTTTCAGAATTTTTTGTGACTTTTGTTAGTTGGTGTGCACGGTGTGTACACGGGAAGGCCTGTGTGCACAGGATACGTTGCCTAGGATAAAAGGGACGCTTTTTCAAAAACTTCAGAATATCAAGAGGACCCATAGATTTCTTGAGTAAATCTTGGATGAAAATTAACTCCCCAAACAATTTTTGCCCATCAATATCTTTGTGTTCTCCACTCTTAAGTGCATCCTCAAGATTAACACAAGCAGCCATCAAACTCTTATCATTCAAGAATCGCAGCCTATCTAAAGTAAATAAGAAACCAAAAGTAGCAATGTCAATACCACCATTTAAACTCTGATTTAGAGACCCTAGTAACTTTAGGGGCCCTGTGTTGGTGCCTAGATGGCACTTGTCCATCGATGGCCCTACTTGTTGGCAATAGGGTCTATCTTTGATATATAATTTTAGTATGTCCATTCATAGATAAAGTTAAAATTTGAAACCATTTGGATTTTCCATTGGTCCGCTCGGACATCGAGGGACTGTTCTCTGTTACGTAAGGTAGATGGGCATAATAATAAACCATATAATGTTGCCTGGGCTAGCCGCATGGAGAGGGGAGCCACCTGTCACCCTTGCCGTTTTTGTTGCCTGGGCTAGCCGCATGGAGAGGGGAGCCACCTGTCACCCTTGCCGTTTTCGCAAAAAGCCCTTGTGTTTCTTGAAATTACAGATAGGTCCCTGTGAATTACAAATAGGTCCTCCGTGATTTTTTGTGAGGGGGAGATTTTTATTTTTTTCGTGTTTGGGTCCCTGGTGCGGTATTTTATGGAAAAAAACTCCCGTTAAATTCAAATCGCGAATAAGCCCTTTTCTAATTTTTCAGGATAGCAGATAAGTCCAAAAACATAACAAACAGGCCCTCGCTATTTACGTCCAGATCCTTTCTTCGTTTTTCACGAAAAAAATGTTTTCGGCACCATAAATATGTGTGCATATCTAAGAAGGTTATCATCCCGTCTAGGTCCTTTCTCCGTTTTTCTCGAGAAAAATGTTTTCGTCACTAGAAATATGTGTGCAACTCTAAAAAGGTTGTCATCACTAATAATTTTTCGCCCTTTTCCCTCTAGACTATTTTTCCACCTCGGTCTCCGATATTTCCCAAATAATTCGTCGAAAGAGATATTTCTACAACTCTAACTCTCTATTTTTCCCCCGTAACTCGGTTTCTGCTGTTTTCTGGAGTGAGAAATATGTTGAAGATCGGGTTTACGTCCTTTCGTCGATTTTTTCCCCACGCCTACACAGCACGGCGTGCAATAGCACGCTACCCTATCTAGTATAATAATAATAATACCTCTCCTATTAGTGGGAGAGTTCTCGGGCTGTCGTCGTTTAGGTCTCTGCAAAACTTTATAATTACATATAGGTCCTTTTCACAGTTTTGTACAAAGAGGTTCTTCTGGTTCGGAAAAATCGCGGATCTTTCGTGAGAAGACTCTAAATAGATACCGAAAAAAAACGTAGTGACGTTTAAATCATTCCGACTATTTTACACGAGAAGGACCATTCGATTTAGCGCAATCGCAAGTGTACTTGTGTTCTTTCAACCGTTTCTCGCGTTTCCTCAACGATTAAAAAAAACAGACGGAGCAACTGAAATTGTTTCCGCGAAAAAAAACGCACGGCCGGCCGGCTCGGCGCGTTTTTTCCTTAACACGTGTAGGTCCTCAAAAATGCGTAATTACGTGTAGGTCTTTCGCGCGGTTTTTTTACGAAAGCGACCTTCTGGTTCAGAAAAATCGTGAATCTTTCATGAAAGGACCCTAAATAAATACCGAAAAAAACGTAGTGCCGTTCGGATCGTTCCGGCTATTTTTCACGAAAAGAACCTTTCGATTTAGCGCAATCGCGGATGCGTTTGTATCCTTTTAACCGTTTCCCGCGTTTTCTCGATGATTTTTTAAAAAAACACCGACGGAAAAGAACAAATTTGTTTCCGCGAAAAAACAACGCACGCGGCGTATTACGGCACAAAATATCCTAGTAGTGTTGATATTTAAGTGGAGGGGTGTAAAAGCAGAGGGGCTTCTGCTGCAATTTTCCATACTTAATGAATATGTAGGAACATCAACATGTCATTGGCTAATAGATGCTACGTTTTTTTTAGCAAGAGCCAATTCGAGTGGGGTTTTCCTTTATTTTGCTGTTATTTATTTATTTTACCTTTCCTCTTGCTAGGTGTCCGTGCTATGGAAGCTGCGGATGATAGTGCTCTTAATTCAATTTGGAGCTAATCGTACTCACCGTAATGTCAGTCAGATAATTGTTTCTGCCATTTTGAGCCCACCTTTTGAAGTTGGAATATGCTTTATAGCAATCTAGACAGCTGGAGGCGGTTCTTGCAAGTGCTAATTTCTTTTCTTGGTGGATTGTAACCCAAAACCTAGGGCCAGCTGTATATTTTTGATACGAGGTCCATGCTTCTAGAACTAGGATTATTTATCTTTTGTATAACCCTATATGTTTATCTTACGAGTTAGTGAATGCAAAAGTGCTTCTTCGCGCATTTAGTAATTCACGCATTGCTGTCTAAATTTCAAACTCGGTGTTTTCTTCTACCTTGCAAGTGCCGTTATGTGCTGTGGCAGTCTGGGACGAAGAACTGAAGAAGTAAACCTAACCTATCGAATTACTTCGTTTAGGTTGCTCTAGGGTCTATTACATGTCAATTTAACATTGTGACTCAACCTATCTTAATCACTTCTGGTGACTGAATACTCATGCGGCGTACCATGTACCTTTTCTGTTTTTAAGATACATGTTTCTTCTGGGGTTCGAATCAGGTGCTGTACAGCAACCTGCAAAATTTGGTTAATTATTGCTCTATTCGCGGTTGTCCGGTTTGGATAATTGGTGGTCGGTTGATATTAAAGTCTGAGGCTTGAACAACAATATTACAATACCTTGTACCTTACTAGTTTTATCTATGGAACAATAAAAATAGCAACACCTAGTGCCTTGCTCTGATGTCTCTGACATCTTCACTAAATTATTGCTCTAGTACTATTATTTCCTAAACAAGAGTATGGCAACACCTAGATGGCTAAAACAATACATTCGACCATATGTTGCAAGCTTGCTGGCTATGTATAATGATCATATATCTACCTCCAAGTTGCAAAGGATTCTGGAGGCAGCCGCGTTCTTGAGGCCTTTCTATGTTCAAGTGCAACAGCAAAGCGAAAGTTCAAAGTTTTTGCAAAGTATGCCTCTCCTGAATAGCACAACTCTTTGGGGATCATTTGTACCATTTCCAAACTATGTTCTGACATACTCAGTTGACTTCACATATGTTTTTCATTCTCAGTTTTTATATATGCAAAAGATGTGTTTATTGTTGTTGTAAGAAAAAGCTGCTACTGGGAGGAAACTTCATGAAACATTGTTACATGGTAATTTTCTGTAATGACTAATGAAGCCATGCTTTAGGGAAGCAATGTAAGAACTACCTCGTTTGTTTTATGCGATTACTATATTGGCCATTGATTGTGTGTATGCGGCCATTGATTGGCATGAGCGCTGTGTGTAGACCGGAGACTAGAGCTATTTTTATATTTTTCTACATTTTTTAAAATTTAAAATAGTATTTTCGTCGGTCTTGGCCGACGAAAATACCTTGCGCCATGTGGACAGCTGTTGACGTGTCTTCGCTGCTGACGTGGCATGGCTATTTTCGTCGGCCACATCATCAGGCGCAGGGCAAGCTGGTTGACGGCCTGTCTCGGCCGACGAAAATATTGCTATTTTCATCGGTTGTTGACAAAAATTCGGATATTTTCATCGACGTACTTTCGTCGGTTTATTTTCGTTGGTTTGTCGATGAAAACATCTATTTTCATTGATTTTTCTCTTATTTTCGTTGGTTTTAGACGGACGAAAATATGTCGATTCCTGTAGCGGGAGAAAATTAAGGACGCACGCTACTACCGGATAGACTACAAGCCAGCGGGTGCTCGTACGGTGTCGATCTACAACTGGTGGTAGTAGAGTTTGGATAAAGACCTCCTCGCTGCCTTGATCGGGATATCACCGTGAACGTACGAGAGATCCATGAGGGAGAAGAGAGAATTGCAGGGAGGAGAACTGGTACGGACGCTTGTGTGAGAGAGATGCGAATGAGTGGTTGATTCTTGAGGTGAGGTGGATAAGGTTAGATGCAAGGTCGTACCAAACAGACAGCAAGTTAAGAATGCATCCCAAAAAAAAACTACAACTGATTGGTTGATTTTTAACATACGAACACGTCGCCCATTAGTAGCTTGTTATATTCTCTTCTGTCTCCTGCCACAACAGGAAACGACATTTTTTTTGTCGGCTATACTTTTTTTCGTTGGCCAACAAAAAACCAACTTAAATAAACACATAAATTCGCCGGCCCAGTTAAACCGACGAAATTAGAGATATTTTCGTCGGTTTCCGCGACAAAGCCGACGAAAACAAGGAAAACACGCGCCTAGGATTTTCGAAAAAAATTTGCGGATCATTTTCTTCGGTCCAGGCTGATGAAAAAAAGCCACGTGGCAAACGCTTGTATTTTCGACGGCCAAAGCGGACGAAAAAAGGACACGTGGCAAGCGCTTCTATTTTCGACGGCTAGAACAGACGAAAAACGCCACGTGGCGGGCACGGCAAGTATTTTCGTCGGCCTACGCCTGGGCCGACGAAAATGCTCGAGGGGAAAAGTAGGCCCATGCCCGAGTCCAGCGCTTAGAGTTCGCTTCAGCCGCCACGCCTCGCGCCGTCGCCCCACGCGCCCGTCGCGCCGCCACCGCCCGATATTCCGCCTTATCACGCCGCCGCGACGTCGCGCCACATACCGCCCACCACTTGCCGCCCCTCTCGCCCGCCAAGACTGCCGTATCATTGTCGTTTCGTCAGTAAATTTAATTCCTCCGTGAATGTAGAAATTTGTATTGTATTTAGTGATTTTAATTGCTAAAAAATATGCCCTAATATCGTTAACATTAATTGTGCTCAATGTTAGTTTTATATACTCAATATTAATTGTGCTCAATGTTAGTATTTGCTAAATGTTACATTATAAAGTTAGTTGTGCTCAATGTTTTCGGTGTTAGTAGTATATACTTAATGTTAGTAATGTTAGTAGTATATGTTCAATGTTAGTAATATATTAACTCATAATTTCGGTGTTAGTAGTATATGCTCAATATTAGTAATGTTAAATGTGCTCAATGTTAATATATGTCCTAGCATCGTTAATGTTAATGTTCGATTGTTAATGTGATTCCATATATGTTAATAGTGTATGCTTTGCTTTATATTGTAACCTCATCACTTGCTTGCCCTTGCATGTCCACTCTTTTAGTTAAGCAATTTAGGAAGACGAAAACCAATACTTGAGAGAACTACAAGTATTGTCTAGCCGATCCATACATTAGGTACAGATGTGTGATGCATTACAGGAATCAACACTATTTTCTAAATTAGAATCGACACTATGTATGTAAATTGTACTTTCATCGATTAGAATATCCTCTAGTGGTTCTCTAATTGAAACTTGATGGTGCTATTATGTCGTATGGTTTTAAAGACTAGACAATATTATCTCACAAACTAGATATTAAACAGAGTACTATGGTGTGATTCAAAACATAGTAGAATTCAAGTTCGGGGGAGCTAAAGATCTGAGAGTAGTCTTCTTTTATTGTGACTAGTTTAGTATAGTACCAAGGATAGGGATAAAGCATAACAACAAAGTTGGTATGGGTCGAAGTTAATCATCAATCACGTCTCACTGGCTATGATCCATTTGTGCTTGCTCATCAAGTTGAACAGATGTATTATTTGTCGTATCAATGTACCTTGCAAAACTTGTCATCTTGGTGGGTTGTTCATAAGGTTAATCCCCCTGGTCGTTTGCCAATTCCTAGAGGCGACGACTATGGTGAAACTGATGTTGACAACACCATTCACGAAGCATATCAAGCAGATGGTTTACCAAGCTCCTTTGAGGTTGATCTTGGGTTGGGAATTTACGAAATAGTTGGCGATACAACAGATGTTATTGTTGAAAATGTTCGAAGCAAGAAACGCACTCGTCGTGGCTCAAATGGCTCGCAAAATGGTCATAGATACATGCCTCGTCATGGTAGTACACAAAATATTTCCATTGAACCTCCTCAGGATGAGGACTTTTAATAAGTATGCCTGCATATCTTGTATTATTTTTGCTAATAATATCTTGTATTATTTTTGCTAATAATATCTTGTTTTATTTATTAGTTATCCTTCGTTTGCTAATAATATCTTGTATTATTTTTTCATGCAGGATGAGGTCGTTTACTCATATCGGCAGCAAATTTCTCTCAAAAGGAAAGAAGAAAGATGGCTCTTCATCTTCGAAGGGCCAAAGTTCACCAGAAGGTTCTCTCTTTAGAGGTTGTAGCCCTCAGCAAAGTCGATGAAGTGCGATTGAGAGATGCCTTGAGGAGGCTCAAAACGAGGTTGCTCCACCAGTTGAGGCTAGAACAGAGGAGGTAATGTTATATTTTTCTAAATATTACGCCAGATATAACATTAAACTCACATCTTATTTCTTTGCTATGAAGCAGAGGCATGGGATGGTAGGGATGGAGCTGGCCAGAGGCGGGGGATGATGGGGATGGAGCTAGCCAGAGATAGGGATGGTGGGGATGGAGCTGGCCAGAGACGGGGATGATGGGGATGGGGAAGATGAAGGGATGGTGATGGTGTCAGCACTGTGTTTAGGTTTAGAGGGTCTAACTTTGATCGGTGAGGTTCAATGGACCTTCTGCACGGAGACAGTTGTGCCACATGGTGAATGGTGAGTAAATGATGCAAATTTTGTTGTCATTTTATGATTACTTATTTTGTAACAAAAAACTTGTAATTTGTAGGCCATGGGTTGATCTTATGTGGGAAGGAAGAAACCGGTTGCAACCTGTTAATGCTAACTTGGGAGGTCTTTGTCGGTACCACTATCTAGGGTTGGTCTTGGTGGGCCGTGTTTCTCAACCGGCAGTGAAGTGGGAGCTTAGCTCTGAGATGGCCAACCTTACATGTTGCCATCTTGCGTGTGGGCGATTTGGGTAATATTCATAATTCTCACTTTTCTTGTACATTGTTAGTTTTATAATAAAGATGTCTAACAATATTGTGTTTTCACAATTAGTTGAGGTATCGTTTGCCTGAAGGACAAGAGCAGGAATTGGCAGCTAAGGCCAAGTATGTCTTTGAGAATGCTGCAAAAAAGGTGATGAAGGACATGATGTCCAATGCTCATATCCAAGCAGTATGCATGTACTACAAAATGTTTAAACACCAGGATATGAACAAGAAGTTAGGCGTTTCGAAAATTTACCTTCGAGAAGATGAGTACCCGCAAGTGGACTTGTCTTGGCTGAGGAAGTGTCCTGATGCTTGGCGAGCAATCTGTGCCTACTGGGCCTCGCCTGCCTTCGTGGAGCAGTCTAGGATGAAGAGGGACAATCGCCAGGCAGGCCCTAGGGTAACACAGCGGTATGGCGCCGATGGATATCTTCGTCTCGCTACGTGAATGGTATGTTTGTTATATCGTACTAGTTTTATATTATATCTTACAATTGTACTCACTAATACAAGTGAACATTGAATTACAGGAGGCTCAAAGTGGCGTTGCACCAACCTCTATTGAGACGTATCTTCGGGTTACCACGGAGCGATCCTACACGCCGGATCAGCTTTGTAGTTCTACAGCTTCACAAAATTTGGTCAGTACAATTTTTAAAATACCAACTCAATGCATTTTTAAGATTTCTCCTAAATTGCATATAGTGTAGGCTCGGTATGGAGAATTGATGGTGGAACGTCACGGAGAAGACTATGATTGGAGGAAAGAGGAGATTGATAATGTTGCCTTGTACTCAAGTGGTGGTGGGAAGAAACATAGCAGATTCCCCATGTTCAACGGGATCATCGATTCTAGTGAAGCCTTAGCTGAGGCGAGGTTGTCTTCTTCTCAGAGTAGCTCACGAAGTTCTCGTGATGTTAGGCGGGACGAAGAGATGTTGAGACGACAGCAGGCAACAATAAGGCAACAAGAAGAATTATTGAGACAAGCCGAGGAAAGGATGAAGCAACGTAACCAGTACATGATTGAATGGCAGAGATCACAACAACAACACATTCAAGTAAGTATATTTGATCTTTTATGTATTCAAATGCTTTAAGTTAAAAGAAATATCTTGAATTGTGCTCCATGAACTGTATAGTTGTTAGCTAGTCGTGAAGTTTAAAATTTGCAAATGAAATTGATGTTTTTACTTTTCAGGATATTTTATCTGCTCACTTGGGATCGGCTGTCTCACTCCCACCATTTCAACCTCCTTCACCTCTTGCCTTTTTCTTTCCACCTACAAGTATGGTATATTTCATTCGAAATGTTTGGTTATTTACAGTAATAGTGGTAATTTTATAAACTTTTGGATATATCATACAGGGGCCGCCACCTCCACCTGAAGCTGGAGGCGATATTGGTAGTCTTGATATGGAAGACCTGACTTACAATCACATTTGTTCAATCTTTAATTACCCTACCTAGAGTAATCTATCAAGTACATCTACAATTTTTTCCAAAGTACCATGTTCTCCCACCGTGGCACGACGGTGACCCTACGTAAGAGCATGTCGTCCGGGTACTCTGCACCGTGGCATGACGGTGACCCTGCGCAAAGCCACTTCATATGGCATGAAGCAGATCACACACTCTAGTGTGTCCGGTTCGATCAAGCAGACCGTGGTTGCCGTCACCTCGCCATGCTGCGTGCGGCTCTTGGTTGATTTATTAGTCGAGTTCCATCAACATTATCATAAGAAGGGAGAAAAAGCGCTACAAATGTTTATATTTTAAGTCTATCCTGATCGGACAAACTGTTGCCTCAATGCATATAGGAAGTGTAGATATTCAATTACAAAATCTATAACTGGCTGTGCCTCGTAAATATTGATGCAGGAACACCTAAGTAGATGGAAATTTCGAACAACAAACCATAAATAATGGAGGTTCTGCTGAGGGTGTAGGAAAAACATCTAGTTCCAACAAGCAAGACATTGTTAAGTTGTTGCATATATTCAAGATGAGGAAATGTGTATTAAGGATAATATCATGTGACAATACAATGAATCGTACAAACAAGAATAACCACAAGTTTTTGACATATTTTCCGAATGAATACCATTTGATAATTGTACAACTCCAGAAGTTATCAGGCTGCGTGGAACGCACCTTTTTTATGTACTACTTCGGTGAGCAGGAAGTAACAAACTCTCCCTCTAATGTTGCTCAAATGGGTCTCAGTCAACGCAGTTTTAACCGTACTGCTATTTTTTGTATCGACGATGGTTTGCATGTTGTAGCAAACATAAAATCCACATAGGTTATTTCCGACCTTGCCGGTGGTAATCGCAAATAAAACCTACGCTAGTTCTAGAGTCACTATTACGGGTTTGATATAGGATTATTGTGTATAGCGGATACCGGAAAGTTCAAATCATACTGTAGTTTAATCCAATCCTTCAACTTTTTGAATGCTCTACAAGATTGCAAAATGTTAGCCTAAGCCATTCCAATAGCAATATAAACCTGGAACAACTTACACGACCATGTACGTTATGTACGGAGGAAACGTGATTACCTGCTGAGTAATTTTGCGATAGGTACCACGTCGTGGTTTCCGCCACGTAAGGAATCAAGGTACTTAACCCGGTTTGTGACTGGTTCAATTACAATTAGAACCCAGTGAAACCTACACAGGTATATCACAATGGACAATGAACGAAACAGAGTTGTGTGCACAGTACAAACCAAAGTATAGCATGTGGTAGCACTTACCCTGGGTTATGGGGTATAAGTATGAATTCTTTATTTTTTTGTGCTAGCAATGCCTCTATCACGTATTTCTCGACCATGTTTATATCCTCATCCATTGTTTGCTTTCAGACTATATGTGGGTCAAGGAAATCGATCGATAGTTTCTTCCGTGTCGCTTCAAGTTGCATGTATCTATATATACAAAGGCGAATTATATATATATATATTAGAGGACATTTATCACTATTAGACGAATGTAGATTGTGATAGCACACACTTACAAGGTCCAGCATCTTATGAGTGCGGCGTCGAGGTTGTAGAGATGGAACAAGTTCAGAAAATCGATTGGTGAGCCTTTCCTCGAGGATTCTTATCCTTTCATAAAATTCTTCTCTCAGTTCTCCCCTCAACTCTTCTCTCAACTCTCCTCTCAACTTGTCCTCCAAATTCTTTATAAGATTTGACTCGCGCTCGGCTTTAGTTCTCTTCTTACTTCGGTATATGTGGAAGTCATCTGGGAATCCAGTTTTCCATGGAACAAAAACCCCTTTGCCTCTTGTACGACTAGGGTGTTCCTTGTTTCCCAAGGCCATGGACAGTGCATCTTTCTCCCTGTCTGGGAAAAAAGAGCCATCGCCCGATTGTGTACACGCTACCTGCAAGATCCGGACAAGTTATTTCACTTATGAAGTCATGGACTAATTACGTAAAATTGGTAGTTCGATTTATATATTACCAGGCGTTGGCAGACTTCCTCGTCCACGGGGTTTACAAAGGAGACGGTTGCGGAGGACGTGGTAGCTGACCTCACTCTTAGCCAGTCTCTGGCACGTTGATCTGTGATCGATGCAAATGGCGAGATACCCTCCTCGTCCTCCCTGTCCCATTGCGCTCTCTTCCCCACGAGCGCAGCGGTTGCGAGTCCGTGGGGTGAGTGTTCCTTGCCCGCAAGGCCTTGTTTACTTCACTTTGACGCACGCAATTAAATGCGTCGTCTTCATCTCAACAAAACGCCGCCACGTGTCGCATCAATGAACCCATACTTAGAGTATGGATCTATATCCTTCTTGATGTAGTCTCTAAAGCGTATGCTTGAAGGTCTTCCATGCCTTTCTGCCGCTAGCGCGTGCATACCGTCGCACTAGGGGAGCGGATTCTTCGGAATGTTGAAAGATGAAAGAATTTCCGTCGACAAGGCATTGCGAGCCTCAATAGTCGACAACCTCCGTGAAGATAGCGTGATCGAACCCGCCTCGTGCTACTATCCCGCACATACTCCAAATGCATTCGCCTTTTTTGGCTTTCTAGGGCCCCATCCTTTGGATCGATCTCGTAATGGTATATCGGTCTGTTGGCCTTTTGTTTGGTCCTCTTGCGCAGCTGGTGATTCTTCTTTTGAGGGCACATCATGTCCTTCGACGATGGATTAGAGGACGACATCTTCTTTATAAGTTAAAATAGTTTCAAAGTAACTAAAAGACAAGAACAAATAAAATCAAATTAGAGTGAATAAGTTTGTGGATACCATGGCTTGTTATTAGCCTTTTAAAAGAACTAGCCTAAATGGCTTGTTATTAGTCTTTTAGCAAAAGAAGCGAACTAGGAGGTTGCTGAACTTAATAAAAATTTCGGCAACACCTCCCCTAAAACTAGGACATCCACACGGCACAAGCGTAAGAATACATATGGATTGAACTTTGACAGCTAATGAATAATAGAATGAAGCTCAGATCTCACATATGAACATGTACAAGATTACGAATAAAGCAATTAGCATAAAGCTCATATTGATTGTTTGAATGTTCTCGGATGTCGGGTTGCCTTAAAGGCCCTCCTCGCCACAATGGACAAGTAATAGACTAGATTGTGACAACTTTATCTCAATAATGATTTAATACTTGACGAGTTAAGTATAAATCTACTCAATTGCTTATCTTATATGCACAAGAATAGTGAATCATTCAAAGCAAGCTTACTGGACAGTAAATAACATGCTCTGACTTTAATTTGAACAGAACACTACGAAGCAATGCTAAGGAAACAAGATAGTGAAATGTTACCAAAACAGCCACAAGATAGATGACAATAGCGATGCGTAAATATTCACTAACTAAGCATATAAAGACAGGTTTGCAATAGAGCTAATCAAATATATATATATATCAAAGTGAAATTGACTGCTAAGATTTGTTGTCACAATTAGTCTATTCCATCCCCTAAATCATCACTGAACATTAAGCCCACACGCAAGGTCCCCAAGTCAATAAACTTGACCGCCCCTTTGCTTTCACAGAGAGGAGACAATCACAGACAACCAACCCCACATGCAAGGTCCCCAAGCCGCAGATCGACTGGCCCCTTTGCAAGACCGAGAATAATCATAGAAAGTGTCCCAGAACTCACTAACTAGCAGAGCAACACAGAGAGGGCACCGTATTTGCTTACGTAGCGTTGGATCCGAGCCAACAAAGCCGAGGCAAAGCGCGAGAATCACGGTTGAAGCCCGAGATGCACAAGAACACAGCGCCCACCCCGTGGAACACGTCGCTGCGGGGGAGGACACCGAGGGGAGGATGTCGATGCCGGGGAGGGGAGGTCGATGGCGGGGAGGACGTCGAGAGGGAGGATGCCGAGAGGGGGAGGCCACCGTACGCCGAGGGGGAGCCGCCGCGGGAGACAAAATGTCACAGAGCTGGGTTAGGGTTTGGCGCGCTGTGAATGAGGTCTGCGCGCGGGAGATATATATAGGAGACAATACCACGAGCGGTTCTAAATTCAACCGCTCGTGATGTTATATCACGAGCGGTTCTAAAATAGAACGATGCAGGATGTTTTATTATCACTGCATCGTTCTCTTTTAAAACCGCTCGTGATATAAACATCACAGACGGTTCGAATTTAGAACCGTTTGTGGTAAGTACTTTTCATTTTTTTTGAAAGGAATGGCAGGAGCTCTGCCTCTTGCATTAAAGGAAGATAGTCATGAGCTCTACCTTGCATTAAAGGAAGATAGTCATCACAATCCTGACATAATTCAGATGCTTCACAAGCTACTTACTAAGATCGTCACAATCATATATACATAATTCAGATGCTTCACAAGCTACTTACAAAGATCATCACAATCATATGTACAAAGCATGATGGGTCGTATCATCCTTACATGTAATATTATTACACATGAAAATTTGTAAATATGATGACAATGCACCCTTCTCATAACTACTCCACATGCTTATTCTTTTATATGAAAATTAGCCCTTCATGATGATCGACGCGTGTGTAGCTTGCTTCCTCATGTTGTTCTTCCGGGACCGTGATGTCATTTCCGATAGGTGGCAACTCATCAAATTGATTGTACTCTTCCTCATCTACTACATTCTCAACTCCGACAATTCTCCTTTTTCCCTGAAGAACTACGTGGCGCTTCTTGTAGGACGGGTCGGTTACATAGAAGACTTGAACAACTTGGTTAGCGAGTACGAATAGTTCATCTTGGTATCCGACACGTTCGAGGTCCACAGTAGTGATGCCATTCTTGTCAACCTTCACGTGCTAGAGGTGGATCCAACGGAACCGAAATAGGGGAATCTTGAAAAGTACGTAGTCGAGCTCCCATATCTCCTCTATGAACCCATAGTAGGAGCTCCTCGTCAACCCAGCGGTATTATTGAATGCATCTATGCGGACACCGCTGTTCTGGTTTGTGTTCTTCATATCCTGATCTCTCGTGTAAAATGTGTACCCATTTAAGTCATATCCTTTCCATGTGACAACTGTAAAACTTGGTCCTTTTGCCAACCATGTCAGCGTGTCATCTGACGAGCTCCCAGTGATAGGCCACTCCTTCAACCATTTGTTGAACTGAAGGTTATGCTGTCTCATGATCCAAGACTCCTGTCGTGCTGGATTCTCTTGCCTTAGCCATTGCTTGTGCTCGACGATATAGGCGGACACTACAACCATGTGTTGCAAAACCGTGAAATGGGCTCGAGCATACGCAACCGAATCAGGCGTGATTGCTTTCCTTCCGATGGTCCCAAAACCCTGGAGCCTCCCCTCATGGCGAGATCGAGGCACACCTATCGGTTCGACCTGGGCCATGTAATCAACGCAGAACTCGACGGCCTCTTCAAGGCAAAACCTTCGACAATGCTACCCTCCGGACGAGATCGATTCCATACGTAAGACTTGAGAATTCCCATGTACCTCTCGAACGGGTACATGCTACGTAGGAACAACGCCCGCATATCTTTATCTCTGTTACAAGGTGAACAATGAGATGGACCATGATATCAAAAATGATGGAGGGAAATACATCTCAAGATTACATAGAGTCATCACCACCTCGGCTTGCGTATGTCGGGACCGAATATGCAAATCCGGACCCTCTGTGTATACTTGCACTAGTCCAGATCACGCTAGTGCACACAGCTCAACATTAGTGAATATCACAATCATACACAACGTAAATAGATAAAAGACATAATATATTAAATATTACGGTTGTATGACCTTATGGTCAACTTACTTAACAATGCCTCACAAGGTTTGAACAACAAATTGAATCTGCAATGAAATGAAGACGTAGATAACCCTCAAGATACCACAGTAACAAGCGACAAGGCTCGCACCCTAAACATTCGCCCCTTCATGGTACTCCTTCTTGAAAGATCGATGATTTTTGTAGGCAAGGGTGAGTACACCAACACGTACTCAACAAGTTGTGCATGTAATGCAATTATATCATAGCTATATGCAAGGCTTATTCCAAAGGAAGGCTAAGTGGTTCATTTGCAACTAAGCAACATTTAAAAACAAATACAGTATATAGATTGAAATGACAAGAAAACAAATAACAAAGAATAGATAGATTCGAGATTTCTCAAGTAAACCAAGTTTCAGGTCCTAAGTCAAGATTCAATTTTCCATGGCAACTCGCCATCCAACCCACCAAGTTTTATTTTGCAAAAGTCTAACCCTTGACTGTAATCCCCGAGCATTGCTCAATACCGTGAGCACGGCTATTCGAATAGATTGTACACTCTGCAGAGGTTATGCACTTTACCCACACGACATGATAATCTCTTTGATGCCAAGCTATTAGCATACTTCCTTTGGTATGCCGGCAGAGAATCATGACAAAGCCTTTACAATACATCATCTTAACCCAGTACTACCCGCTAAGGTTACTGAAGGGACATTCTGTCCCAGCAGGGCCCCCCTCTTGTGCCATTTGGGTTCATTCAAAGGTGAACCACACCACCACGATAGTACTGTAGCTAAGACTTTGCAAATTAGTCAGCTAGGCTGCCCCATAACAGACATGTGGTTGCATGATAGACTCAGGTCAAAGGCTCGCAAGGTTAAGTCCTTAATTGACCAAGGCAAGACTAACCAGAGATAATCTCAAATATCCAAAAACAATAAAAACAAAATACGACCCCCCAGTTGCCACTCTTGGCCCACTAAACCAAATGCGACCGACCAATTGCCAGTCTTGGCCCACCAGAAACAATTTTAAAACCAAATGCGACCGCCCAATTGCCACTCTTGGCCCACGTAAACAATCTTGCCACTTGCCCCGCCTAAATCATTTTTCCCACCCAGCTTGAATACCAAACACCACGTGCTCTTCACAAATCAACATCGCTATGTGACTCATTGTCACAACAACTCAATCTCTTTGTGCGACCACACATGGCCCACAATTTATTATCATAGTTCCATATTCCATTAGTCAAGATTAATAAACAATATTCCATGAGTATGTGATGACGTGGCATGGCTAAGCATCTCTAATTCGGTCTAACCACCCATGTTGATTTTCTATTTAACCAACTATAATTAACCAACCTAGGGTGACAAGTGGATCATGGCATACAACTAGCAAGGTAGGATATAATTCAAAAGGGTACGATAGCTAGTCCCAAATTTAGGTTGAAATCATTTATACACATAAAATAACATGTGATAAGGTAAATCAAAATAACATGCAATCTAATTTATGGTGCAACATGATCAAAGCACAACTTGCCTTCGTTAAGCTCCTGGTCTTGGTCTGAAAATAATTCTTGAGCTGCAAAATCCCCTTTCGAAGCCTCGCACAATTCAACGTCTACGCGAATCGAGAGAGAAAAGAAAATAAAAACCAAAACCAAAGAACAAACAATTTCAAAAATTCAAATAAAAATCACCATTAGAAATATCTCAATTTTATAAATTTTTAGGAATTTGAATCGCCTTAATCCGAGTTCGTATGCAAAAGTTATAAGGTTTTGAAGTTTGAAAATTAAACTAAACTCTGAAATTAGAAAATTCCAAATTCTTCCGAATTATTTTTGTAAGGAAAATACGGATTTCCGGCGTCAGCTGACACATGTCAGAACTTGTGCCACTGACAGCGGGTCCCACGTTGTCGACGGTTGTATGACGCAATACCAAACGGTGCATACCACGCAAGCGCCCTCATCCAAAGAACTCGACGTGGCGTACACGTGTCGATGGAGCATCAATCCACGTTGGCCGGCGGCGCGCAGCCCTATGGTCACCGGCGGCGAGTGGCGAGGGCACTGCCTTACTCACCTCAACGTCGCCAACACGATGACGCGCTCGGATTCGGGTTTTGAGTACTGGTTCGTTGTCGGCACGGCTTTCTTCTCCGGCGGCGATGACCTTCGCGACGACCTCCTCTTCCGACGGTGCTCTGGTGGAACTCCGGTGCGCACGAGATGCGCCTGAATGCGGTGAGTTCAAAAACCCCGTGGGTGACTCGAATCGATCCTCCGACGGCAACTAATCGATGAAACATGCCTTGCGGCGGCGCTTCGCGAAATCTTGAATTCCGGCAGCTACGCGGCGTTTCACGTGCTAGGGCTTGGAGTTTCTAAGGCTTGAGGGATTGCGCACCCGGTGCCTCCTTTTATATGCCGCGCGGTGGCCGGATAAGGCAAGTCCTAGCGCAGAGTCCATGGCGGCTACGCCATGAAGTCCTGGAGTCCGGCTCGGACACAGGTTGAAGACGACAACCGGATGAACGACACGTGGCGCATCAGATGGCTAACCTTCATGCACGCGCTTAGGGCTTCCAAATCGGTATGGCTGACGTCGGCCGTATGATTCCGATCCGACGGCACTCAATAACTCTACCGATCCGCACAGTGGAATGGGCCGGGCCCAACACTGTTCACGGAGATTTCCCAGGATTTTTCCATTTAAATAAATTCGAGAAAAACGTTTGATTTATTCGAAGCATTAAAAGTACTCTAAAAATTCCAGGAAAATTCTCAAAAATACTTTGAGATATTCTGGACTCAAATAAAATATTTTTGACAAAACTTTATTTTGGGTTTAGATATTTATAATTAATCTTCAATAGAAAGAATATTAGTTAATTCCAAATAATTCAAATAAATCCCAGAAAATCCAATTAAATTCAGAAAATTCTCAAAAAACATATTTAGCAATAAAATAATATTTATTAATTGAGAAGCTGAAATTTTGGGATGTTACAGCAGAGCATCTAGTCCTTCGGGATCGATGACCTTCTAAGCGATTGTGTTAAAGAAATAACACAGCCTAGTGATTGTCTCTCGGACCTTAACCGGCAAAATACTTCTAGTTGCGACAGGAAGCATCTGTGTCATCAGCACATGACAATCATGAGACTTCGTGCCGATTAATTTCAAATCTTCCAACAAAACAAGTCTCTTCATGTTGGAGGAGTAACCTGACGGAACTTTCACACCATGCAAGCAGCGCACGCTCAGCTTCTTCGGCCTTTGATGAGTATAACAAGCGATTCCAAGTACATATGGCCTTTATCGGTCTCTTTCGGTGCTAACTCGGTCTTATGCCCATATCGACCAAGTCAAGCCATGCGTTGATACCATCCTTTGTTTTACCCTTAATGTTGAGTAAAAGACCAATCACATTTCACAGACATTCTTCTCGTGCATGACATCGATGCGAAGGCGAACTTCTAGGTGCTCCCGAAAGAAGGTAGGTCCCGAATATTGATCTCTTCTTCCACATGTTCTTTTCACGGGTACTTGATTTACGTCCCTTTCCATACGCAACATCCAAATCCTTAACAATGTCATGAGCATCTCTCCCGCTCAAACGCCTTGGAGCTGAACCATTTTCATTCCTTCCGTCGAAAAGTTGCTTCATCTTGCGATATAGGTGATTCCTCCGAAGGAACCTCTGATGACGCATGTACACGGTTTTACGGGAGTGATTCACCATAAACTCTCGGTATCATCTAGCAAAGAGTGCAGGCTTTGGTTCCTTTTGTACTCTAGCCCCTGAGGGTTAGAAAGGGCATGGTAATCATTTATGGTGCAGAACAACAAGCAATGCAAAGTAAAGTTCTCTCGTTTGTACGCATCCCATACGTGTACCCCGGTAACCCACAGTGTTTTTAGATCTTCCACCAATGGAGCTAGGTACACATCAATATCGTTCCCAGGTTGTTTCGGTCCTTGGATAAGCACAGACAACAAAATGTACTTCCGCTTCATACACAACCAAGGAGGAAGGTTGTAGATACAGAGATTTACGGGCCAAGTGCTATGCCGGCTGCTCATGTTACTGAAAGGATTCATTCCATCTGTACTCAATCCAAACCTTATATTTCTGGATCCGCACCGAATTCTTGAAAGCTCTGTCGATGTTTCTCCATTGGATGGAATCAGTAGGTGCCTTAGCATTCCATCATTCTTACGCTCCTCAAAGTGCCAACGCAACAGTTTTGCCTCCTTTGGGTTCGCAAACAAACGCTTCAAACGGGGAATTACAGGCAAATACCATGCCACCTTAGTAGGAGGAGCTTTTTTCACCTCAATGCTCTCGCCATCATCATCTGAATGACTCTTACGCTTGTACCGGGGATCGCTGCACACGGACATATATGTAAGTTTGTGTACTCTTTGCGGTACAGGATACTGTCGTTTGGACATGCATGTATTCTTTCTACTTCTATTCCTAAGGGACAAAGAACCTTCTTAACTTTGTAGGTGGTTGTCGATAACATGTTTCCCTTTGGAAGCATGTCTGCCAATAGACATAAAAGTGCTGTGAAACTCTTATTGGACCAAGCGTTGCTTGCCTTCAATTTCAGCAATTCAAGCACAGATGATAACATTGTGTATTTTAACTTATAGCCTAAAAACAAAGGTTTCTCTGAGTCCTCCATTAAGCCCTGAACTTTCCATATTCCTGTCATCAAGGTTTCATACGCATCGCGTAGCATCTCGATCCAAATTGTCATCGTACAACTTTGTCCTCATCGGAAGCACAATCGATATGATCATCCGACATATCATTGACTTCGTCGACGATATTAACACTACTTGTCGCTTCCTCGTATATTATGCTCTTCGCCATGACCGGTCCAACATGTATAGCCCTTTTGAAACCCTTCGAATCAAGTGTGCTTCGATCTGCTTGAGTTTGAAACATCTTGATTTTCGCAATCAATGCACGGACATGACATGAATTGCACCCCTTATTAAACATATTCTCCTCTGACTCTTTTGAAAGTGGAGACGCCATTAAGGTACTCAACACTAAACGGTTCTCGGCAGACATCCGACTTCGATCCATCTACGCTACACATGTAACACTTAGTGTTAAATATTAAGTGCACTGTGTAGTCGTATGCACACATTCTTAAACTAATTATGCAATTACATACCTTAATTACATCACAAAGAAATAATTAACACAATTCAAATTAATCTTCAATATAATAATGAAATTAGAACCCATTACTAACCTTAGATCACCAAAAGACTGAATTGATCTATAAGTTAGATCTAAACAATCTTTAAATTCTATCCTTAACAAGCTAGCTAGCTAAATCATGATCGAATATTATATTATGCAAATAGAACCATTACTAGCTAACCTTATAGATCAAACAACAAACACATGGTTCTACAAGCTAGATCTAAAAAAAATCATCAAATTCCTTCCTTATCAAGATAGATGTTGAATATAATGCAATTAAAATACATTACTAACCAAATATCACAAACAACATATGGATTCAGCTACAATTAAGCTAGATCTAATCAAACAATCTTTAAATTAATTCTCTCTAACCAACCTAGATATTGAATTGGATGCATGCAATTAGAGAACTCATTACTAACCTTAGATCACCAAAATCAAATGAATCTAATATCACCCTTCAAATCAATGGCTTTCTTTCAAAAATCGCCTCACTTCCACAGTAGCCACTTAGGATAGAAACCAAACCCTATAAATGAAGTGGATGGATCGAGGCTCTGTTTTTTACGGGTGAGACGGTTTTATCACGACGGTTTTGTATTACGACCGTCGTGATGCAAGAAATATTATAGACGGTTTCTAAATATAACCGCCTCTGTAATGACTATCAGATATTACAGACGGTTGTGTTATATAACCGTCAGGAAATCCTGACGGTTTTACTTCAAAACCGCTCGTAATGAGTATTGTAGCCATCACAGGCGGTTATATTTAGAAACCGTCGTGATATTTCTTGCATCACTGAGCGGCTGTAATATAAAACCGTTTGTGATATCCTCGCGGACGGTTTGAGTCCATAACCGTCTGTGATGTTCCATATTACAGACGGTTTTTCATAACCGTCTCGTGATCGTCGTCCGATATAAGCCTCATTGTAGTAGTGAAATCATGCGTGCATGTGATGTTCTGTCATCTATGTGAAGTGCAATCAAGCTCCAAATCTGAAATATGGCCACAGCACAATCTAGCAGTCAGTCACTAATCTATTTTACTTGTAAGCACCGACGCTTATACAGATACGCTTATATGCATAGTGAGACACACATGATCAAACAACAGTTGAAGTAATCCCTTCATTCATGAAATTTATGAGTCTCTTAGGATACCTAATATCTAATATGTATGTGCTGATTTGGAAATATAGAGTGTTGATCCATGCATATGACACTTATGAGTGAAACTAGCCAAATGGTTCCGCCTGTGCTGTAAATGTTTCATTCAGTTTTTCTTCCTAGTTGCCATGTAATGCTTTTATGATTTTGCATTTGTCAGTGTTCTACATTAGTTCTTTTACCATGCTTGACTATTTTGCTGGTTGCAGGAATTGATATCCAAAATATTATGGATGGCACAACAATGTTGAAGTACATCAATTGAGCTCCAATATTGGTGGTTGTGTTGTGTTTCAGGGAATTAAGTTTTTCATGCTTCACTATTGTTGTGTGATGTGGATTTGTAAGGTGAATGTGTATAATGAACTTGTGTATGGTTATTAGAATTTTCTATAATTTTTTTGGAATTTTTCTGTGAATTATATGTATGCAGTGAGTTTCTGTGAATATGTGAACCTGTGATCTATGATCTATGAATTTTCTGGGATTTTTACAATTTTCTGTATTTTTTTTAAATTTTTCGACGTATTTTAAATACCAAAATAACGATATTACCTTTCGTGCAAGTCGACGTGGAAGATTGTCGAGGTGGCAGAGTATTTTAAATCGGCCTTGGCAGATTTAAAATAAGTATGCCACGTCGAGATTGCAATGACATACCGGTACACGATCGTAATTTCGTCACCGAGGTCGCCAAAAATATTGTTAGTTTCGTCGGTTGTCGTCGAAAATAGGGTTATTTTCATCGGATTACTTTCGACGGCTCATTTTCGTCGGTTTGCCGATGAAAATAGCTAGTTTCGTCGGTTTTAGCCTTGTTTTCGTCGGTTTCTGGCCGACGAAAATGAAGTCGTTTCCTGTAGTGTGTTGGCTTGTCAGTTTCGATCGGGTTCTTATTTTTTTTTCTCAATTGAGTGTACTCTATTTTCTCCTTTAATACATAGAAAAGCTCCTGCTACTTTCCTTGAAAAAACGTACGAACACGTCGAACAGAAGAAGAGAACATAAACGAAAAAGAAACACGTAACGCAATGCATTGCACCTTGTGTGTGTCACTGTACGAAAAACGGCTCGATTTCTGCCACGTGTCTGGCATTCCCGCCTTGCCGAAGCCTACATATGTAGCCAACACGTTGCACAAAAGCAAGAGAGAGAGAGAACGTCGACGCAGGCTCGCAGCTGCCACGTAGGTTAGCGAGGACTTTCTGTGCTGTCTAATTAGGGTTTGCGCGCGTACGTTCAGCGGTTCAGGTTCTGCCTCACTGAGGTGGCGGACCCACCGGGAGCAGGTTCCCTACGGCTCGCCGGCGGTGAGGAAGAGGACGAGGCCGTGGCGGGGACGGCGTCGCCTATGCTGTCGCAGTACTGGCAGGCTAGGGAGATGGCGGTGATGGTGTCGGCGCTGGCGAGGGTCGTCGCAAGCGGGCGGCCGGCAGCAACGACGAGCGCGGAGGAGACGGTGCATCTCTCGCCGGAGCGAGCGTGGTGGAGCTACGGAGCCGTACTGCCACCGTCTCCTTCGTCCTCTGTACCTCGCGGTAAGCCTATTCACGCGTGCATGCATATTAGCTAGTGTTAATTGGTCACATTTTCTTCACCCTTGTGCTTTGTATATCTTCAGGTTTAACCAACTAGTTCATTGATTAATTAGCATCGTTTTTATCAATGCATGTTCTTTTTTTTTTTAACAGAGGGTTTGACCCGATTTCTTTCATTAAAATCCAGAAAATACTAGTACAGACTACAGAGTTCCTACTAAATTAAAACTAAACTGAGACAAGAAAACTAGAGGTGACATCATGATCAGCAATTTAAATTTCAAACTACTCTTCGAAAGAGACTAAAGTCTAGCTAGCTTTTTAATTAGGCTACACGTTTTTTACGTATAAACAATAATTGAATATAATCAGGTCACGTTGAGAGTGAGTTCATGCGTCCATGGAACATGTGTTTCTCACCTCCAAGGAAAGAGACGAACAGAGACGATACAAACGCCTAAAGAGACGAAATTTTTTGTTCACAAATAATGCGTTCCGTGATTCCGTCTGTCACTGTTCCAGGTAGCCTGCACACTAAACTCCACTATTCTTCATAGCTCAAACCCATCCATTACTATACAAACAATAAAATGTTCAAAAATCAATTTTGGCTCCGAAAGTTTAATCACATTCAGATATTGATGATCTTAAAGAAAGAGAGAAACTGAGCAAATGAATTATTCCCCTTTTTCTTTTGTATTTTTTGTTGTAATCCAGTTGTATATGGATTAAATAACTCTATAATTACTGGGTGAAATATGCTGATAAGTGAACATAAAAGTAAATAAGTAAGTAATCCTGTACTAGCACTTATAAAAGTAAAATGACGAT
Source organism: Guadua angustifolia (assembly GCA_036346375.1). NCBI lineage: Eukaryota > Viridiplantae > Streptophyta > Magnoliopsida > Poales > Poaceae > Guadua > Guadua angustifolia. Next base: position 14,118,643 of record CM070521.1, on the reverse strand, counting down.
GTAATTTGCTTAATTACTTGCGGCTAATTACGACCTTCACTTTGCTCTGTTTCTGCTGCCTGTTCACAGAGTACAGAGCAGCCATGGCGGCAGGGCAGTACTCGCCTGTGGCAATGGAGCCCCCGCACGACCAGCTCCTCTCGCCGCCCTCCGCCGACGTAGGCGGCAGAAGCGGGATCCGAGGCAAACGCGGTGGCGGCGACGACGCGCCGCGGAAGCGGTACCGCGGCGTAAGGCACCGCCCGTGGGGGAAGTGGGCCGCGGAGATCCGGGACCCGCACAAGGTGGCGCGCGTGTGGCTCGGCACCTTCGACACCGCCGAGGAAGCCGCGCGGGCGTACGACGAGGCCGCGTTCCGCTTCCGCGGCTGCCGCGCGAAGCTCAACTTCCCAGAGGCCGTCGCGCTCCTGCCGCCGCCGGAGGCGCTGCTGGAGTCCCAAGGGATGATCGGCGGGGAGTACTCGGAGTGCACCAGGTTCTTGCAGGGCGCCGGCGAGCCGGCGCACTTCTTTGAGGAGATGGTGGACGCATTTCAACCAGCGCCGGAGGTGGCGGCAGCGGCAGGTGCGTCGTCGAGCTCATCGTTTCCGGTGTTCTACAGCTTTGGAGGTGACATGGACCATCTCAGGCCGCCGGAAAGCGGCGCTGCTGGAGACAGTGGGGCGGGGCACCCGCCGGCGACTTGGACAAGCTCTGGGTGGCCCACGCCGCCGTCGTGGGACCCTTCAGGATGACGTACGTGCAAGGATCTAAGTCGGATACTTCGCAGAACAATTGTAGGTATCGGATACGTCGGATTAATTGATACGGCTATGTATAATATCCGTATCGATAAATTTCTTACTTTTCAAAAAAAAAAAATAAATAAAGGACCGCAAATGGTGATTAAAATGGGGTGAATGATCACATAATAATTTTATGACGATCAGTAATCCAGTCATTAACTCTGAGGTAATTAATTACATTGATCTGAGTATATTAGCTAATAAAACATCAAACGGATCCAACTTTTATTAGTTAATACATCGTATTCAGAATGTTGCAACAGAACAATAATCAGGGATTGAAATGAAACATTATTACATCACATTGCCACGTAGGCTACAAGTCCTGTACATTAATTATGCATAGGACCTAAGTACAACAAAAATCTAACATCAAAAGTACTAATTACTCTGACAACTAATAATGTTGATGTATGATCTACCCAATGATCTATTCCTTCTTATAGCCCACATCCTGGTAGTCTTGATCTTGCGAGTGCTCCTCTTCCCTTGCCTCGTAGTTGAACCCATTGGGATCCATATCCCAACCGAACGTTTAACCATTGAAACCATTCTCTAAATAAAGGGAGATTTAGCAAGAGTAAATACAAAAGTATTCAGTGAATATCTGTCGGGACGTGACTATGTAAATCCAGACCCTCTGTGTATTCCACAATAGTCCGAAATCACGCTAGTGTACACAGGCTCAATATAGATTAATATCACAATCATACTCAGCGATATAATAATAAAGACGTCATCAAGTTAAGTATAATTGTTAAACAACCTTATGGTCCATCTTACATGAATACGCCACACAGGACTAAAACAGAAAGTAAATGAATTGCAGCGGAAATAAATATAAGTATAGAAACCCTTCAACTGCCACAGACAACTGACAAGATTCGCACCCTAGTTGTTCACCTCCTCGTGGAACTTCACCTCAAAAGCCGGCATTGCTTCTTCTCCAATTGATGATGTTTTTTTTATAAGGGGTGAGTACATAAAGCACTCAACAGGTCGTACATAAAATGCAAGTCTATATATTATATGCATGGCTTAGTACAAAGGGTAGGCTACAAGGTTACTTTGCATAGACAACATTTGGAAAGAATAGCATAAATAGATTGAAAAGACAATAAAACAAGTAATAACAGTAGTAATTTTTGCATTTGTTTCCAACAACCAATTCACAACCTATTTCTTTATTTCAACATCCCATTCCCACATTTGTTTGATAAAATCTAACCCTTTACTGTAATCACCGAGCAATACTCAATACCGTGAGCATGGCTATTCGAATAGGTTTTACATTCTGCAGAGGCTATACACTTTACCCATAAGATACAATCATACACCACAAAGGCGAGTGATCATAACAAAACCTTTTCAATGCCTATCTAAACCCAATACTATTCGCTAAGGTTTCAACACTGGTGAGATTGGTTATCACATCCAGGGCCCCCCTCTTACGCCATGTGAGCCAACCCGTGTGAGGACTGGTTACCACTACCCGGGCCTTACACCACCACAATATATAGTACCAAAGTTTAGACTCAATAAATTAATCAACTAGGTCTGTCCCACACTAGACTTGTGGTTGTATGAACAACTCAGTTCAAATTCTTGCAAGGTTAAGTCCTTAATTGACCAATGCAAGACTAACCAAAAATCATCATATCATAAACCACAATTATCATAAAAAAACAATGCGACCGCCCACATGTCACATTGGCTCACCACAAATACATGCCACTTGTCTCGGTCTAAATCATTTTACCACCCCAATTGATTTACCATGCACCACGTACTATCAACAATTTCAACATTGTGTGACAACACCCAGCACACAAGTTAATAAAAATGTTCCATAATCGTTAAGCAAGTTCAATCATTTGCACATAAAATGATGACTCGTTGCATGGCTAAGCATACTACTTGTGTTCTATCTACCCACATTGGCAATTATAGCTACCAATTAACATTAAACCATTCTAGGGTGAAAAATGAGATATGACATAAGACATGGCAAGGTGGATGTAATTCAAGTGGACAATTAGCTACTCCCAACATATGGAAAACAATTGATAATTAAAATATCATGCAATATATTGAAACAATATAATACTTTAAGCATAGGTTCAACATGATTAAAGCACGACTTGTCTTCGAAGAGTTCTGAATCCTGCTCTAGAACTTAATCAAGTGCTGGCTCCTCGACGACAAACTCATCAGGCAACTCAACGTTTACGCGTAATGAGAGAGAAAGTAATAAATACACAAAACATAGAGCAAAATCAACTCTAAAAATTAAATAAAATTCACCAATAAATAGAGCATGATTTTACAAATTTTTACATACCAGAATCACCTTAATTAGAGTTCAGATGCAAAAGATATAGCCTCTCAAAATTTAAAATAAATGGAAAATCACTAAATCAAAAATTCCGATTTACCTGAATTATTTTTATACGGAAAATTCATATTTATGACATCAACATGATCAATGATGATGTCATCACAGTAACTTAATTTCAGCCGAAATATTCTTCTACTAAAAATTAATTATGACGTCATCGTTGATGTCAGCTTAACACGTGGCCCAATCACGTGTTGACACGCATCGCAACCAGAGGCTAACACGTGTCACGGTGCATGGACTCAGTCCACGGTGACACTCATCCACGGTGGACTAATCGCACCGTGCCTGTGCACCAGCTGATGCAAGCACTGACGTCATCTACACCGCTGGACCAATCGAAATGTGACACGCGGCGCAACGCGACTAGCAGAAACTCAGCGCAATTTCATCCGTCCGATTCAAAACAAACGGCCGAGATTAACTGATGCCACTTGATTCTGGCTTACTGCGGGCTCAACGCGTGGCTGCAATCTGGCCGACCAGTTCCGATCCAATGGCCGCAATAGCGCGACACGCGGAGTGATCTGACGCGCTAGATCCGGATCGAATGGCGGACAGCTAGTAACACAGCGGCACACGAAACCGACACACGACAGAATCCTGACCCTACGTAATCGATCCAATGGCTAAGATCTGAACTTACACGATTCGACGTGATGCAATCTACACCGTGCGATTAGAATCTAACGGTGAGGGGAGTGGTTTACTATAGATGCGGCGACGTGGCTTGATTGGGGGCGTTGATTGGAGATCCGATGTCTGATAGAGCTCGAAGCGGCGGTGATGGCGTAGCGGAGTTGGCTCACTGGAGTTGGGGATGAAGACTTCGGTGGCGGTGTTCTAGGGCAGATCCGGCGATGGGAAGCGGCGCGTTCAACTTGGCTCGACACGGTCAACACTTTGGCGACCTTGGTGACGGTGGAAACTGCTGGACGGTGGCAGGACGAGCAGCGGAATGGTTCGGGGACTACGGCGAGCTCGCGTGGGCGGATGGCGATGACTCCGGCGCCGAAAGTTGGTTAGCGGGTGCGGTGCGGGGTGAGAATACGAGGGTGGCGGCGGTGCCTTAAATAGGGGGCTCGGCTTCCATGTCCGTTGCGAGAAACGCGGAGGAGGTTGTGGCTACGGTGGAGTCCGATGGGGTTACGGCTTGGCGTTGTGGCAACATCGGGGACGTTCGAGTGGCAACAGATCGACGGCGTGCAAGCAAGCAGCAACGCGGCGTGTCGACGATCTGGATCGCCGACCGCAAGAAGTGAGGAGGGGGTCAGAGTGTTATGGGACCCGAGCTGCGTTTTGCTCGAACGAAGGAAGACAATCGATCGCGGCGATGGTCGGAGCAAGACGACAACGAGCACGAGACAAGGGTTTATACTGGTTCGAGCCCCGGTGAAGGTAATAGCTCTACTCCAGTCGCCTTGCGGCGGTGATTCTTGTTATACGGGTGTACAGAGCAGTGTTTACAACTCAAGACAGTAATGGTGATTCCTAGCTCGAGCTGCTGTGTGTGCTGTGTTGTCTTCGTCCTCTTTGGAGCTCATGCGTCCTTGGTCTTTATACTCCCTCTGCCCGCAACGGCCGGGAGCGATCCTTGGGAAGGGGCCTTCGTGCACCTTGAGGGTCGGGCGAGAAGCGCCCCGAACTTGTCAACGACTCTTAGTCATCCCCACGACCCGCTCTCTGAAACTGTCAGTCAAATGCTAGATCCGAAATCCTAGGGCGGACCAGGGCTTCAGACGAGACCCCGCTCGAGCTCGAGGTCGTCTTGGAGTCGAGCCGGGCACTGCGCTGAGGTCGAGCGCCCATCTGCGCACCAGTCATCGCGGGTCGGGGCCTTAGAGCAGGGATCCGTTGATCGCCCGCCGGCTGGTCAAGGAGTTCCAGACCCTCGTCGGCCAACCCAGGTTCTAGGTCGGAGGGAACCCTCGGGGCGACCTCGAGCCTTATTCTTGGGACGGAAAAACCTTCAGAGGTCTTGACTCCTTGGTCGAGGTCGAGGCGGAGACCACAAGGCAAGTCCCTTGGCCTCGACACTGGCGACCTTCGGACTTCTCGATGTTGAATGCGGATGTGAGCGGTTGGTGGGCACTGGCGGCGTCTCGACTCGTAGCCCAAGCCTTAATCGCGCTAATCAAATCGCGGTTGTACGCGCTTTTGAGGCGCCAGGACCGGACTTTGCGGTTTATAAACCCAGCCTACTGGCGTTCGTTTAAAAGCTCTTGCTCTTGCGCCTTCGCCTTCAAGCCTTCTCGCCGAGCAAGGTCCTCCTTTCCCCTCAGACCAAACCAGCCTCAACCGCCATGGCCAAGTTAGGAAGGAGCACCCTGTCGCACTCGAGGATGAAGGAGCTCGAGTCCCTGGGGCTTCTAGACCCGTTTACATGGCGGCTACCGAGCAACGAGATCGAGCCGCACCCCAAGGACGACGAGATCGTCTGCACCGAACACTATGCCCTCTTTGGCTTGCGGACCGGAGAGTGAGTTAAATCGCGAAGGTCCTCTCCAGCTGCGACATCGAGCTCATCAACCTGGTGCCGAACTCCGTTCTTCTCCTCACCATCTTTTCCCATCTATGCGAGGGATTCCTAGGGATCCTCCCGACTCCCTCGCTCTTCTTCCGTGCCAGGTCTCTTAGCTCGGGAAGGACCCGTGGTCGGATGCCTCTACTTCCTACCGAATTCGGGCTCAAGTGGGCCTTCCCTAAGTTCGACCTAATTCCTCCCTCGGCGAACGGAGCAGCTGGTTCTACTCAAGAAGGGCGAGGCCGACGCCAGTGTCTGAAGGACCCCATCGCCAACCGCAAGAAGGAGACTCGAGTCGGACGACCTCGAGGTCGACGAGGAGGCCATCGCCCTCATCCATATTCTGCGCCATGCGCGCAGACTCAACGGCAGCGATCGCCAACGATTTCCTCTGAACCGTGTGTCCCTCTCAGCGGAGGGAGCACCGTTCTTGAGATCCAGGGTGCGATGATGCTACCATGAGGGCACGCGTCTAGTAAGTCTTCTTGTCCCAAAGTCTGCTCGTGTACACCCTCAGACCTTCTCTTGACGGCCGCTTGTCTTGCGGTCCGAAAGAATCTGGAGTCGCCGCGTCGGGATGGTCGAGATGTTTGGGAAGGTGGCGCCGAGTACGTCATCGACAACCCCGTCCCGAAGAATGTACTCCGTCGAAAGGGCGAGGTAAGTCTCCACCAAGCGCCGAGTCTTTTGCTGCGAGCCCTTCTGAGCTTCGCTTGCTCGTGAGGCCCACTCAGAGTTCTTGGACACGGCCAGAGGATGCTCCATTGCGCTGGGCGGGCGAGCAACAAAGGGAAGAAGCGACCTCCACCGGTCGATCAAGCGACGGAGGCGAAGAAACACCACGTCGAGTGGGGGACCGTGTCGCATGATAAGGGCCCTTCTAGCGAACCCCGAGCTTGTGTTTTCATGCCTTGCCGTCGACGAGTCTTCCCTTACGCAGGAGCCAGCGCGCCGCCGCCAGTCTTGAGCACTCCCGCCCCAGGTCATGAAGCTCAACCCGCCCGCCCAGGCGATCTGAGCCGCTCGGACCCGAGGTCTCGGTCGCGAGGACACGCAAGCTGCGCCCCCCTCAACATCGGGCAACAAGACCTTCGACGACCCTCGATGAGGGGAGATCAGTGACCAGTAGGCCCGGCATCCCGGTCTGCGCCACCCCCTTCGTATCTTTCTAGCTTAGAGTATGCTTTTGATCACAGACCTCGAGCACCCGAGCTCGAAACTTGCCCGTTTTGGCGATGGTCATTGTCCAGTATGCAGTCCGAGTCCGAGGAGGAGAACGCTTGAGCTGGTCCTGCCATGATCGTCGTGGGACACGCACTTCTTCGGGCCAGCCCTTGGTCGGTGAGTTCTACCAAGGGCTCGACGACTCGTCCGAAGAAAACGAGCCCGCGGTCAACGCGGACTACGACACGGGCGAGGCCCACGACACGATCTTGTCGGCGGGCTTCCGGCCCCGTGAGGGAGGATACTCAGGGCCTTGAGGCCACGATTGAAGTGGCCTCCAAGACCCCACCAGCCACGATCGCCCCGGGCGTTGAGGCCGCGACCCCGTCGGTCACCGGGGGTGATCGGGCATGAAGCTCCATGAGACCTCCCGGCCGCGATCGTGTGCAGGGCCGAGGTCGCGGCACCCGTGCCACGGAGGTCGTGGAATGCCGAGGCGGATCCGATTGCCATCCCTTGGCGCCGGAGACGAAGGGACCCGGCCGTGGAGATCGGGGCTAGCACTGCCGCTATGTCCTCCCCCGTCGGCGGCCTTAACCCACCGGAGGAGGCAGCGGATAACCAAGCCGCCCCCGGGGCGGGGACTCAGAGTCCCGGCCCAAGTGCGCCATCGGTGGCCGTGGTCGATCCGGCCTTGCGGCATGGCGGTTAGCGAGGAGGAGGAGATCCCTCGCGATCGTGTTGGCGATCGTGAGGACTTCACCCGCACACGCCGGAGGCGTCTCCCGAGGTAAGGGTCTTCCGCCAACCAGAGCTCGTAGTTTGACCTCCTTGTCCCTCTCATTTTGGGCCACCCTTTTTAAATCGTGAAGGTGATCGACCATGCCTCTCGAGGGCTACAAGGCCTCCGAGAGCATCTTTGTCGTCTTGAGGGTCTCCTCGGCGCTTGATGAGGCGCGGGGAGGTTGAGCGCGACAGGCTGCCTCCGCACCATTGAGGTCGGCGGGGGGAGCTCGGCGAAGGCCCAAGAGCTCGGCGATCTCGCCCGCACGATGAGGGCGCTGGAGATAGCCCACGCGGAAGAGCTCGAGCAGACCAGGGCCTCCGAACGCGACTTCTGTTTTAAGGCCGTGGAGCAGGAGCGCGCACGCTCAGCCACAGCGCTCGAGGCCGAGCGGGCCAAGATCGAAGCTCTGGAGAAGGCTTCAGGGAGGCGTCGACTCCCGAGCTCAAGGCCAAGATACTCCAGCTCGAGGAGGAACTTGGGAGCGTCAACAAGACGCTTGAAATCGAACAGGTGCCAAGGTCGAGGACCTGGAGAGGGCCGCTGCGGAGAAGGCACACTCCACGACGAGGGCGTCTCCCGAGCTCGAGGCCAAAATCCTCGAGCTTGAGGGGAAGCTCGATCGTGCCACCAAGGCGCTCGAGGTCGAGCAGCTTAAAGTCGAGGCGGCTGGAGAAGGCTCCGTGAAGTCGCCTCTTGGGCCCGGACTAAGGTCCCGGCTCAAGAGAAGCTCGAGCGTCGGTAAAGCAGCGAAGAGTGCCTGGCCCGGCTTGAAGACTTAACGACGTCGAGCGTGGATGCTTCGGCAAGCCCTCCGGCTCGTGGTGAGATCGCAACCACGAAGGCAAAAGTGGCCCACTTCGGCAGAAAAGCTTGCCCGCGAGATGGTCAATTCAGAAGAAACATCAAAAAGCAAGGAATGTACTAATGAATGGTTTGTTTTTGGTGTACAAAGAAACCTCGTCCTGTTGTAAATCAAGTAGCTTGGGGATACTTGAAGTCTTTCTTGCTTTGCTTGTTAGCCGTTCCGTGCTTTCTAGGTCGTCTTGTAGATAGGGTAGCCTTACCCGGCCCGTTGGGCCCGAGGTCGAGCGGCGGCGTGCCTCGGGCACAAGACTTAAATATGGACGAGAGGCTACGACCGCAAAGTGGAGGAACAATTAGAAGGTAGAAGAGACGCAAGGCGGACATCGTTAAGTAGGTTAGTGCTCGAGCGGCTCTCGCGACCATGCATATCGCTCGACAAATTAAAGCGGCGAGGTTCTCGGCTTCGAGCCCGGCACGCGAGGAAGAGCTAGATTGCGAAGAGGTTCGGCTTACGTTTAGCTCGTCCGCTGTCAGGGGGTGAACGTCAAACCTGCGTCACTTAGACTAGGAGCAAATGCGCTTGCGCACGAAGGTCGTGTTCGAAAAAAAAACAAACGAGCGACCGTCGAAAAAAGTAATAGCAACAACATAAGTGGAAGCGGACATAAAAAGGGCAAAAATGAAAGACCGACTTTATTGAAATGTGAGGCATAGAGTTTACACATAAAACTTCCGGTGATCTATATTCCACGAGCTAGAGAGCTCTACGCCGCCGGGCATCGCTAGCCGGTAAGCCCCGTCGGCGTCTGTTGAAACAACTCTATAGGGGCCCTCCCACCGAGGATAACTTGTTGGTCTTTGGCGAGCTCTGAATCCGCCTCGAGGCTAGGTCCCCAACAAGGAGCTTCCTAGGTCGTACTAACAAGGCGCATGTCTGCGAAGAGTTTGCGGTGTAGTCGTTGATCGTGCGATGCCACGGCATCTTACTTCTTCTGCGAGGGTGAGGTCGATGGACCGTTCGTGCTCGAGTTGACTTGGTCGACCAAGTGACCTGGCAGAGCCAGCGTGACCTCGGGAGGCGGGGCGGCCGCATGCAAAACGAGTTGGAAGGGCGTGGACCTGTGGCTCGGCTTGTCGTGGGTACGAATAGACCATAGGACGGTGGGAAGTTCGTCCACCCAGGCCTTGCCGTATCGGTTGAGCTCATCTGCAACGCGTTTCTTGACGCCCTGGACCATTTGTCCGTTGGCTCGTTCTGCTGCTCCGTTGCTCTGGGGGTGAGCCACCGAGGCGAAGCATATTTTGATGCCGAGTTCCTCGCAAAACTCCTGGAACAACTCACTGGTAAACTGGGTACCGTTGTCGGTGATAATTTTGCATGGAACCCCATACCGGTGACCACAAACAAGCGGAAGAAAGAATCGCCGCCCGGCGATTATGGTCGAGACCGGTTCGCCTCTATCCACTTGGTGAAGGTGTAAACGACGAGCAGAACCTCTTCCCCGGTTGCACGAGAAAGGGGCGAGAATGTCCAGCCCCATGTCGAGAAGGGCGGCGGCGGGATGGTTTGGAGCGCGTGGGCGGCCGATGTGAGTTCCGGCGTAAAATTGGCATGCTCGGCGGTCGGGACGATATCACGAGCATCTGAAGCCTTAAAGGCGATAATACCCATGCGGAAGGCCTTCCACCATTGTCTGTCAGAAAGAGTCGCCCCACACAGGCCTAAGTGAATGTCATGCAGCAGGTACTTACCCTCCTCCGTGGAGATGCATCATGTCAGGACGCCGGAAACATTGCATCTGTAGAGCTCTCCTCGACAAGCATGTATAGGCTCGCCTGGCGCTGATCTGGCTCCTCTCGGCGAGTTCGGGTGGCAGTCACCCGTGAGAGGAAATTGTGAATGGCCTCGGCCGGAGAATACCCTCGACCACGGGCGACCATGGCCCTTGGTCGGAAATCGACGGACCGAGGCGTCTCGGGATGGCGTCGGGTGGGATGTCGTCGTCGGAGGAGCCGAGCTTGGAGAGGAAGTCTGCTTGGAGTTGTCCCTTTGAGGATGTGCTTGAGCTCAAGTTACGGAACCATTTCTCCATCTTGCGCACCTCGGCGAGTGCCGCCATCGAGTCTCGAGCATTGGTAGTCCTTGTTGAGGCCCGGTTGATGACGAGTGGGAGTCGCCCTTCACGACCAGTGGCGCACACCCAAAGCCTTGCAAGCTCGTAAGCGGCCAGAGGGCTTCGTATTCCGCCACATTGTTGGTGGCGGAAGCCAAAAGCGAATTACGTACCTCAACTTGTCACCCGGGGGTGAGGATAAGATCGGCCGGCGCTTGAAGGACCTCGGCCGTCGAAGAACATGACCGGGGCTTCTCCTCGCCGTCCTGAAGCTCGGGAAGCGGTGCGACATCTGCTTTCGACCACGAAGTCGGCGAGCACTTGCGATTTTATGGTCGTCGTGCCTGACACAGACGTCGAACGCCGCCCGATTCCATGGCCCACTTGGCGATTCACCGCCACCCTCCGGGTTCCTCGGGATGTCCCGGCGGGAAGTTGCTCGGGGCGATCGCAGTCGCTGAAATAGTGCCGAGCTTGCGAAGCCATGAGAGGCGTATAACGGCTTACGTACTGCGGGTAGCGCTCGCCGGGCCGTGCAAGACCTCGCTAACGTAATAAATGAAGTCTTCTTTGAGACCCCTGTTCGCCACCAGACAGCACTAACGGCATGGGGGTGGCGCGAGATAAAGCAATAACGTCTCACCAGGTTTTGGTGTTGTAAGGAGGGGTGGCGATGACAGTACGCCTTGGTCGTCGAAGGACATTGCGCCTCTGGAGTCCATTCAAAGCCCCGTGCTTGCGCAGGTGCGAAAGAATGGGAGGCCACGCTTCGCCAAGCCTCGAAATGAACTTTCTGAGGCGGCCATCCGGTGGTGAGGCTTTGCACCTTGATCGAGGTCGGGGTGCCATCTTCTCGATCGCCTCGATCTTCTCGGGTTTGGACCAACCCCGAGCCCCGATCATGTAGCCGAGCACCTTCTGGGACGCCGCGCCGAACACGCACTTTTCAGGGTTGAGTTTGATATTGTGTCTGTTCAGGTTGGCGAAGGTCTCCTCGAGGTCACGAACGTGGTTGCCTTCAGAGAGGCTCTTGGCTATAATATCGTCCACGTAGACCTCAAGGTTCCACCCGATCTGCGGCTCGAACGTCCTGGTCATCAGACGCTGAAAAGTGGCCCCCGCATTGCGCAGACCGAATGACATGGTCGTGTAGCAATAGGTGCCAAATGGCGTGATGAAGGCTGTCTTGCTCTCGTCGTCGACCGCCAGCTTGATCTGGTGGTACCCCGAGTAAGCGTCCAGAAAGCTCAACATCCTGGCATTTGCGGTGGAGTCGACGATCTGGTCGATGCGCGGAAGCGGGAAGTTGTCCTTCGGGCAAGCCGAGTTCAACCCCGTATGGTCGACGCACATTCTCCACTTTCCGCCTTTCTTACGAGCGATGACCGGTTGGCCACCACTCGAGTAATCAATCTCCGGATGAACCCGACTTTCAAAAGCTTGTCCGGGTTCTCCTTGATGATCGCGACCTTCTCGGGAGAAGCGGCGCGACTTCTGCGCTGCAGTCGGGGCGGATCCCACTGCAATTTGTGCTCGATCACCTCCTCGAGGCGCCAGCAAGTCCGCTGGCTCCCAGCGAATATACCTTTGTTAGCGAAGAAGGTGGCGAGCTCGAGTTCCTATTTGGGACTCGGCCCGTAGAGACATGAACGCACTTGGTCGGTCGCTCTCGTCGGCGACCTGACCTTCGCGTCGCTCGCTTGGCTGGATCGCCGCTTCTCCGCGAGCATTCTTCTCCGTCGTCTCCGGATCGGCTGAGGAGAATGCGCGCGAAATAAAGCCTTGGTTTCGCGACCGTCGCGCATACAGAGGTCGCCTCGCCGGTGATGACACCGTTAGGGCGAGCGACTTCATGCACCGGCCATAGTGGTTGGTGGCCATAAACTTGACCAAGGCGGGCCGCCCGAGGATGGCGTTATGCGGAGGTCGCCCTCGACCACCTCGGTGACCCGACTTCGGTCGCGGAAGTTATCAAAGCACGCCGAAGGTGACGGGCAAGACCACTGCCCCAGGGAATGGTCGAGCTCCCGACACGATCGAAGAAGGAATCGCGACGCCCTTGACCTTCGGCCAGGAATCTGCATCCGGTCAAGCGCCCGCACTGCAGCAAGTTAAGAGATGCCGCCGTCGACCATGACGGCCGATCCATGCGGTGTTCGCGATGGTGAGGGTCACGACCAAGCGGTCTTGGTCTCGGGCCATACACGAGAGGCGTCCTCTGGAGAGAAGGTGATGGTGGCCCGGCCCACTTGCGGTGGCCGATCGATGGGCTTCAATGGCGACACAGTAAACGGTTCGGCGGCGGCCTTGACCTCGCGCTGATGCGGTAGGCCGACGAGCCACCGAAGATGACATCGATCCGCGCTCGCCTTCTTTGGAACTCCAAATCGAGGTCGTCGTGCTCGCTACGCAAGCATTCACCGATCGGCCGGTCGTCATCCTTGGAATACGGGCATCTCTCCCGCCCATCATAAGCGTCCGGCTTATACGCCCGCGCCTGCAGTTCCGCGGTCGTGGCGGCCTCTGTGGAATAGACAGAATGGCCTCGTCATACCCAGCGCACCCTCGGCCCCTGCGGCCGAGCATCGATCATGGGGGACCGCACGTTAGCCCTCTGCTGAAATTGGTTCTTCGCTGGTGAGGTCGAGTCGACCTTGGCGAGGCTTGGAGTCCCCGAGTTTGACCTCGGACCTCAAGGACCTCGCTGGCTGGCCATCCGCCGAGACAACCACCATGTAGCCCTCGCCACCTCTGCGATCGCTTCGCTTCTTGGTGGTGGTGCCACAGTCGGCGCCGGGAGTTGGACGGGCGGCCTCTGTTGGTTCGAGACCAAGCTTACCTTGGTGGTAGTCGGCGTTCGGCGGACGGCATCGTCGCGTCCACAGTACGCTCCGCCATGCGGAAAAAGTTTGTTGGCGCTAAGCCTCGAGGTGATCTCGGGTCCTCGGTTAGGCGCCGATCGCGGACTCGAACTTAAAGGCCTTGATGGCGGCCGTCGAAATGCTCGATCGAGTTCCTTGTGCGGATGAATCGCCGCCGCGAAGTCGCATGTGCGGCTCGTTCTGCCCCCTGGATGACACGATCCGGTCCTTCTCCTGCCCGCCGCTCGTAACAACTCGGAAGTTGGAGCGAAGGCGTTCTGAATTGGCGCCACGACACGAAGGAACCAAAGGCTTACGGTTAAAAGCCGTCCTCGCGGCCCCGTCCGGCCGCGGTCGGGAGGTAGTTAGCCATCACGAGCTCGTCCCCCAGTAGCGGGATAGCGGTCGAGTAGATGGGCGAGAACTTCGTCCGGTTCTTGGTCCCGCGGCGCTTCGATCGGCGCTGGTTTGAACCGTAGCCACCGCCTGCGGCGAAGGCCGTCGAGTCGCCATCTGCCGTAGGCGGACAGAAACACGCCGATCGTGGTTATCGCCGACAAGATCCTCTTCTTTGCGGACTTCGGTCGAGGCTAGCCCGGCGCCCAACTGCGGTGGGAAAGACCTTGGTGCCGCACGGAATTACTGGTTGGTAACGCAGCGTCCTGGACCCTCTGGCGCTGGGCGAATCGTCCGGGAGAGGTCCACAGACCCTCCGCCGGTCGACTTCGGAGTGGCTCGGCTGGTCTGCAGTCTGGTGGGTGCGGTGCGGTGGGGCCGGCGCGTCTGCGTCAAAGCCTCGTCCGAGCCCTTTGCGGGGCTTCCTCCTGCAGGAGGCGTCCGACCTTGGTGACGGCGTGGCGTGTTATCGTTACTTCTCGGGAGCGGGTCCCAGTGTTGACTTGTCTTTGCGGAGGTTCGACCTCGGTCGCGGCCCGTCGAGCTCTTCGACCGAGGCTCGGCCAAGAGCTCGACCTCGCCCTATCGGGTCGGCCATGATCCGGCGATAAGCGGGGCGCCTCCAGTAGGAGGGAGCTGGGGCTCGAGAAGACGTCTTGGCCTTCTCTGGGCCTCCGCCGGAGAGGCGGTTATGGATTGGTTGATGGCAACTTTGCACCATCCGTGAGCGTCTTGGGGTCTGCGGATCACGGTCATCCGCATCTCCTCGGCGCCTGACCGTCGCCATCGAGCGTCTTTGCTCGGCGGCGGCGGCGTGAAACAGGATCTGGTCGAGTCCGTGCAGGAAAATCCATCGATGAAGGCGCCATGCTCCGGGATCTCGTGTCGTTCTGCGAAGAGCAAAACAATCGGGCCCCACGGTGGCGCCCGGTGTCGGCGATCGGATCGCCGGCCGCAAGAAAGTGAGGAGGGGTCAGTGTTATGGGACCCAGTGCGTTTTGCTCGAGCGAAGGAAGACAATCGATCGCGGCGATGGTGGAGCAAGGCGAACGAACGAGCGAGGCGAGGTTTATCTTGGTTCGAGCCCCTGAAGGTAATAGCTCTACTCGATCGCCTTGCGGCGGTGATTCTTATTATCTGGTGTACAGAGCGGTGTTTACAACTCAAGACGGTAATGGTGATTCCTAGCTCGAGTTCTTTGTGTTGTCTTCGTCCTCTTTGGAGCTCATCGTCCTGGTCTTTATACTCCTCTTGCCTAGCGGCATCGAGCGATCCTTGGGAAGGGGCCTTCGCACCTTGAGGGTGGCAACAGCGCCCCGAACTTGCCGTGCACTCTTAGTCATCCCCGACCCACTCTCTGAAGCTGTCGGTCAAATGCTAGATCCGAAATCCTAGGGCGGACGGGGCTTGACGAGACCCGCTTCGAGCTCGAGTCGTCGCGGAGTCGAGCTCGGGCACACAGCGCTCGAGGTCGAGAGCCCCAAAGGCGCACCAGTGTCGCGATGGGGCCTTCCGAGCTTAGGATCCGTTGACCGCCGCCGGGCGGTCAAGGAGTTCCAGCCCTAAATCACGGCAAACATCGGCGTCCCGATCCAGATCATCTGGTGAGGCAGGGTGACTAGGGTTCATGGCGAAATTTGGTGCATGTGAAAATGTGCTTGGACCAATTGGGTATCGGCCCAATTACTATTCACCAGATTTTCAATTCATTTCCAAATAAAAACAAATCAGGAAAATAGATAAAGCCAAAATAAATAGCAAGAAAATATGGAAAAATCCAAAAAAAATTCCAAAAAATAATTTAGGACATTTAGAACCCAAATAAAATATTTCCAGTAAAAGATCAACAATACTTTACATAGAATAAATAAAATATGGCAAATGGCCTATTCTAATAAATGCAAAAAGAATTAAATAAAATCTCAGAAAGTTTAAATAAAAGAATAAAGCACAATAAATCCAAAAAAACTAAAATTTGGAATGTTACAACATTAATAGTAAAATGTATTTTATAAAGTTTTCCTCCACATCCATCTCAAATGATGTCTGCAACCTTCTTGTGTAACCTTTCCTCAAAAACCATTTTTAGAAAATAGAGTTTTTATTAAGAAAGTTATGTTGTTGATTTTACTTACCCAAATATAATACTAGCACTTGTATATGAGGCAAACTTAGCTTTCATAACCTCCAATCCAGAAGAAAGGCATGAATTCATAATTTGACCCTACACAAGTTTGTACCACTTTATCCATAGTGAACTCAACTGCAGTTGAGAACCCAGAACGTTTATCACTAATCAAGTATTAGATCTCCAACCTTGCTAACTCAAGCCGAGGACACATTTCCCAGGTAGTCCCACCGACTCACACCTAACAGTTGTACTCCCGACTAATTATGGTACTATACTCCAAATAACAATATAGTACAGTACTCCGACTAACAATGTAGTGCAGTACATCGACTAGCAACATAGTACTATACTCCGATTAACAATGGTAGTACTCCACCTAGAGCTTTACATATAGAGCCCCAAAGAATCAACCACAGCTAATTTTGTGTGTCCCTCACTAGGCGAACCGGTGTATCCCAACCTCACACCTCTTAGTTATCTACTCTTATTCTAATGTAAAGATCATAATACCATCACAAAACAATCTTTTCTAGTTATTTCCACATACTATAGTCGATACGAATATTACGGCTCATTATCCACCGGCATAAGAAATCCTTCTCATCACTCCTCTACCCACCATATATATATATATATATATATATATATATATATATATATATATATATATATATATATATTTCAACATATCCACAATTCAAAGACTGCCTTAGCAATTCATCACCAATTCAAATTATTAATCAATAATTTCTATTGTAGTAGTTCATAATTATCCAATTTTTAAATAATGTCTGATTTTAGGTTTTTATTTTAAAAGATGCTTTTCCATGCATTGATGATATTTGAAAATATTTAAAAATAATTTGATAATATGCTAAAGGGAAGCTTGCTTGGGTTTTAGTCAAAATATTCATCCTCACACAATTGATACTGAGGATCAATGGTCAGATTGGAGTTGATTCCTAAAATTACATAAATGCCGTATTTTAGTGTCTAATAGATTTTTTACATATTTTATAGTGTCCCACCCTTTTCTTAGAGTTGTACTGTTTGCTATATGTATGGTGTGCCCTTTACAGTTTTAGATATTTTTAATGTACCATATTTTATTTAAATTCTTGGTAACTAAATTTATTAATTTATTGGGTTTTTAATTAGTCATAATTAATTTGGATGGTGAACTAACTTAGCTATGTTTTCTCTTGTCCTTTTGAATATATAAATAAATTTAAATTATTTTTTTCCTTTGTTTGCTTCTTTTTTCTCCTTTTTTCTTCTCTTTTCTTTCTTCTATTTTCTCCTTTTTTTTTTTTCCATTTTTCTTCTCTTTTCTTTCTTTTATTTTCTCCTTTTTCTTTTCTTTCCTTTTTTCCTTCTTCCTTTTCTCCTACCCGACTACCTCCTCATCCTTATCCCCTTTCTCCATTTATTCCTTCTTCTCCACTCCTCTCTCTTCTTTTTTCGATCTGGCTCCTCTACCTCCTCGGTCACCGCCGTTGGGTCCTTCTCCTGTGTGGGCGGTCCTGTGCCACCCTTGCTCCCTTTCGGCCCGCGCCCGACTGCTCCTTACACCTCCACTTGGGCCACCCCCGATATGCCGGCCTCCCCGACTCCTGCGCTCTCCCGTCATCTAGGCCTCCGTGCCACACCAATCCCCTAGACTACGGCCCTCTGCATAGCCGGAGTACACCTTCGCATCGTGGGTCCAACTGCCTCTAGCTCAGCCTAGCCTTGACTCCCTCGTGCCGCCTCCCTTGGCTTGAGCTTGGGTCGCCCCTCACCTACCGGCTCATCCACCTCCAAGTCACCACCTCCCCCTATAAAGCTCCACTTGGTTCCCTCCTCTTAGCTTCTCTACTGTGTTGCCTTAATATGTGATTTATCACAACGTGGAGTGATGGTTTACTCATATGTTTGATGGCTTGCAATAAAGAATTTCTAACCATGGTCTATGATGAATCGCGAGCTAGTTGGATGGCAAGAAAGTTGTGTCATGTTGATACCCACAATCTTGTCACACGTTGGGTAGCGTGAGAAGTCCGTGGGCACGTGCAACGCTGCCCTTGTAACCACTACAACAGAGATCATTACTTTACTTTACTAGCTTTTAATCTCTACTCTAGTTCTTACTATTGTTGCTTCTATGCTGGTGCTACTGCTATGAATGTGGAAGTTACCTATGGTGTGGAGAATGAAATGAAATGTAGGGTTATGGTTCTGTGGTTATGATTGCTAGTGATGGTGATGGAGATGTGGCTATCCCTTGCACTTGCTCTTTTGACTTGGTGCTCCTTGTGTCCTAGCTCCTCGTAGCCTTGTGAGCTTGGTGGGCTCCTAATTGTGAGATGGATGGTGGCCTTCTTGCTCTTAGTGACTTGATGCTCCTGATGTCCTTCTTGCTCCCTTGCTCCTTGTGGCTCTCTGGTGGTCTTTCTCTCTTGTGTGCTTGAGCTCCCTAGTGTCTTATGCTTGGTGTTGACTACTAGAATGGTGTGCTTGTGAGGCTTGCTATGGAGACCTTGACTGGTGTTCTTGTGCCCTATATGCTTGTGGGAATGGCTGCCTTAAGGGTGAAGGCTCTGGTTGCTTTAGCTAAGAGCCAAGCGATGAACCCTAATTTCGTGAGAGGTGCTGATTTGGCTCCAGACGAATCTGGTATTTGGTGAGCGATACTATCTCATATGGTTTTGATAGCAACTCTTCTTTTTAATTTTCTTGCCCTTTTAATTTATTGCTTTTAGTTCTATATGCACAATTGATTAGCTAACATATGCAGAATTAAAACTGAAGATCAAAGAAGCTTTGGTTTTAGGAATTTAACCTTCTAGAAATTTTATTTTTGAGATGTAATTGATTATTCATGTAATTTGTATTTTTGGAAATGTAATTGACTATTGTTGTGTTGAAATAATTAATATCAGTGTACAAAGTCTATAATAAATAAATTTTATAATTACTCTTTGCTAATTAATTTAATAGTTATTAATTTATGTTAATGATATCCTGTGCATGAATAATAGCCCGGGTTATTTCAAAATTTCCCCCAAAGAATCAACAAATACCTCCCATGACCTCAGAAGAGCGGAAGAAGAAAATCTCCTGAAAAATCAGCTCTCGGGTGGCACTGCCATGCTACAGAGGCCAGTAGTGCTGGTATGAACAGTAACAGTGATACTACTAGCTTATTGTAGCAGTAGTGCCAGATGAACAGTAAAAATCAGCATGACTTCAAAAACAAAAATTGATGAATCTTTTGATAAACTGATCCAAACCCTGTGAAACTTTGTAGGCACCTTCCTATAGATGTCAGAAACCTATTCCAACCTTTAATCGCAGCGATTGATGTTAAAGTTCCAACCTTTTTCTAGTTCAAGGAAGAGTGCACAAAAACAAGCTCAAGAATAAGAACTTGGCCCTAAGCTTACTTGTGGGGTTTTGATAATCAAGATGATCATAGGTAGCCTCCTACATATCACAGCAAGTAAGAATACCCAAAAAAGATCGCTCAAACAAGCAGGATCAAGATCTACCTCAAAGATTCACTTCTCAACATAAAAATCAGTTTCTTGGAGAACTTGAATGATCAAGAAGAAACTTGCCTAGATGATTGAGAAGACAATCTACAGAGGATACATCTATCAATCATAAATCTTTGGTAGCATGAGATCATGCAAGAAAGAATCCATAAGAAAACATCAAAAGCAAATCAAGAGGAAGATCAAACTTGAGGCAAAAATTTGAGTAAAGAGATGATTTGCATTCAGATCATGAGGAGAGTTTTAAAAGCCTCTCATCTAAGGGCAAAGCTCCCAAGGAGCATACACAAACCACACAAGAGCACCAAATCTTGTGAGAAACCTAAAACTCCTAGTGCCTAAGTCTAAGGTCTCAAATCCTCACCTCCCACTACATCTCCTTATATAGTGGAGGCAACCCTAACCCTAAACCCAGACACTAAGGTTGATACTAACCACTCTTACATGGGCTAACCCCCTAATACTCTTAACGAGGTTTTCACTTACACAAGCACGCTTCTCAAAGTGGCCATTACATTGATGCTAAATCTGCTTCATGAGCCCGAATTTGCGTCCAACTCTACTTTAGCGTGACCTAAACCATTTAGGCCACCGCCGCGGTTTTCCAAACCACCTTGACCGCCAGTATTGGATAAATTATCAATTTACCCCCAATGATCGGTCTTCCTTCTCCTCGAAGTATCACCATGGTTTGTGCTTTTCTTGTGGCCCCAATGACTTGTTGTCAAGTATATCACACGTCCAAACTCCCTCGGATTGTCCTCGCTTGCAAGCGGCCCAAGTCACATGATCGCCACATGTCCTTTATCACTTCACCATGGCAATATCGGCTTCCTTGAGTATTCTGGACCTCAACTCCTCCCTAAGCCTAGTCCCGGTCCATGTTGTTGCCCTCCATGTCCTTCATCAATGCATCACACTATGGTTCCTTGTCTTCCCTACTTGCAACCACTTCATGGTCTCAATCATCTTTCGACATCCCTTGACCATTCTAGACCTCAACTCTCCTAGCCTAGACCCGTCTCGCCTTTGACTCATCATGACCAAGTCGAAAGTACTTCAACCCCCAGAACTACCACTCCCAAATGGCGGTAGTGCCAGACCTTGCACACCCCAGAGAAAAAAACCTCACTATAAAATAGCTACTGTCACTAGGGCCCGATAGTACCATATCCCCGCTACTACCACTCCTAGATGGTTGGTAGTGCCAACCTAGCACTGACAATAAACCAAATTGCTTCAAATTGAAATCCAAACCAAATCAAACTCAAACTTGAGCACCACATGTTCAAACATTGTCAATAACCCGTGAAAGGGAAAGTGGAGGGTGGTGGGTGGTACTTTGTCGTCGTCGGCGAGGTCGCATCGCCCGTGGCCCTTCGATTCTGGCAAGGGTCGCCCATCGCCATCGCTAAGGCCGCATGGCCCATGGCTCGTGGCCATCATCGTGGCCATGGACACGTGGGGAGGGGACTGAGGCTAGGAGGTTAGACAAAAGAGGAAGAGTAGCAAATACGGTAGTCAATGGTAACTCAAAGGTACCTGAAGATGCATTTCACCGCTTGGTGGTGAGAGGCACGAGGAGATGCTTGAAATCGAGTGCATAGACACACCACGAAATGTATGTTTGTCCTTCAAGCAGTGAGATACAAAAGGGAGCCGATCATACTCCTGAATTCCTTCTGATCAACTGGCTCACCATCCTCACCAGGCTCGAGGACAGCAGTGGTGGTCATAGGAGTCATCACCAGCTTCCCATCCAACATGTCAAAGCGTCTCAAGATGTCTCGAGTGTACTTGTCTTGATACAAGAAAATACCCTTTCGAGTCTACTTGATCTAGAAACTGAGGAAGTAGCTCAACTCGCCCATCATGCTCATCTCAAACTTTGTGCTCATCATATCCGAAAACTAAGACACAATAGAGTGCGAAGAACTACCAAAGATAATATCGTCTACATAAATCTGGACAAGCAGAAAGTCAGTATCCTTATGTCTGATAAATAGAGTTTTGTCTACTTTACCCATCTCAAAACCATGACTAAGAAGATAAGATTTAAGCCTTTCATACCAAACTCTAGGGGTCTGCTTAATCCTATACAAAGCTTTGGAAAGCCTTAAAACATGGTTTGGGTACTTGGGGTTTTCGAATCCTGGAGGTTGTCTAACATAAACCTCTTCCTCAATATACCCATCAAGGAATGCACTTTTGACATCCATCTGATAAAGCTTGAAACCCTTTGTCAAGACCCGAATATGTAAATCCGGACCCTCTATGTATATTGCACTAGTCTAGAATCATACTAGTGCACATAGGCTCAGTATAGATGAATGTCACAATCATAAATAATGGAAACATAATAAAAGATTTTATATATTGATTATTAACCTATTGATTGATTTTATGATCAACCTTACATGAATATGCCTTGTAAGGTTAAACTGTGAAAAAATAAACTGCAGTGAAATGAAAATGTAGATAAACCCCTTAATATACCATAGGTAACTGACAAGACTCGCACCCTAAACGTTCGCCTCCTCCTAGTACTCTTTAAGAGCTGGTATAGACTCTTCCTCAATTGATGATTTGGTTGTCGGGAAGGATGAGTACTTAAAGCACTCAACAAGTTGTGTGTAGAATACAATTCTAACATAATTATATGCAAGGCTTATTCCAATGGAATGGCTAATATGGTTATTTTATAGAAAAACATCATTTAAAAATGAATGCAGTAAATAGATTGAAATGACAGTAAAGCAAATAACAGTAGTAATAACTTTCAAGTATTTTCTCATGAGTAAACTGGCTCACAGCCCTAAATTATATTCTAATTTTTCATAACACATTGCCTTCCCATCCAAGTTTCATTTTAAATAAATTTATTCCTTGACTGTAATTCATGAGCAATGCTCAATACCATGAGTATGGCTATTCGAAAAGATTTTACATTCTGCAAAGGTTATGCACTTTATCCACACGATATGATCATCTCTTGTTGCCAAGCTATTAACACACTTCATTTGGTGTGTCGTTAGAGATATCTTGACAAAGCCTTTATAAAGCTTTGTTTTAACCCAGCACTACCTGCTAAGGTTTCAATACTGATGGATATGGTAACCACTAGGGTTTGCAAAATCGAATAGCATTGGAAAACCGAGCATTGCCCGATACTGATTTTCATTGAAAATCGGCCAAAAATCATGAAAAAACATAGGGTTTGCAAATTCAAATTCAAAATGAACACCGAAGTTGAGCCATGCTGGCCACAATGAAAATTGGTCGACAATGACCGAAAATCATTCGGTTTCTACCAATTATCGGCTGATTTTTGGAGAATCGGCACAAACTGAAAAATGGAGAGAAAAAGGAACAAAGGTGGAAATTCTAGAAAAATGTGAAAAATTAGTGGAAGGCCTAAAAAGGCTAAAAAAATCAGAAAAATATTGGAAATGCATAAAATATTATGGAGAAATATGATAAAATTCTGGCATGACCATTCCTATATGTGAAGACCATACCAAATTGTAAAATACATGTTTTGCAACAATAGCACAATTATGGAAATATGAATAATTTTGAGAAAATTTTGGCATGACCTTTGCTATATTTTGGACAATGTGAAGTTGTGAAATAGGCATGTAGAAGTAATATGTCAAGTTGTTAACAAATAATATTTTATTTCAATACATACACGAATTAATCGATCAAGTCCACATTTTAGTTACATTTATTTCAGTAGCAAAGCATATGATATTTGAATTGAGCCTTTCTCACCTAAATTGAATGTTTCCACTCGACATAGCTTCGCCGGTCTTTCATTATGATACATATGCCATGGTGTACCTACATGTATTGCTCAATGTTAATAAAAAATCAAGTTGGAATGAAATGAAATATACAAATGAGGCATTATCTTAGAGGTTGTGAGTAGTATTGTTGGTTGTACACTTGATTGGCTATGTTGTATTCTTCTATGGACATCACCAGTAGACCTCGTGTAGCTAGCAACTCCGTCTTATATTCATACCAGCTTTGCCCCATCCACGGGCTAGTCATTTTCCACTGTTGGTAAAGCATGGCATAAAATTTTAGGCCTTACCACTCATATACCCTTTGAGTGGCAAGTTGTGTGGATGAATCCGCGATGGAGTAGTCATATAGGCCATATGATCCATAACTCTCCTGCGTCTCGGCGATGTTGTATGAGCTACAACTATGCCGTGGTGCATCACGGTTGTGTCAATGGGCTCTCCCCTTGGCTGCAGTAGTCGTCTTGGTTGATTGTGGAATCCCATGGTCTCTATCCTGTGTTGCATAAGTGTACTGAGACTCCCCTGTAAATAGGGATGGTAATCGGGTAGGTACCTCTAGGTACCACTGCCTGAAACCTGAACCCGAACCCAAACCACATGCCGCCCACCCGAACCCGAAAACCTTCATGGGCACAAATCTATGCCCACACCCGAACCCAATGGATACATGAACCAAATGGGTATCCAAACCCAAACCCTGATCTCATGACCCAAATACCCAATGGATACCCAAACCTACCCCTCCAAGCTTTTGAATAGTGACGCCCACCCAAGTTCTTGTTTGACAGGTGCTCATACATAACCAACTTATAGTGATTTCTTCCTTCAACTATTATACAGCACACAAACTCGCTTCACTTAGCAATTATAATACACACATGACACATTGCATGAAACATGACAGCATAGTACATAGTACTTAGTATAGGTGAATACACACAAATGCAATACCACACTATAGGCCATACCGCCATAGCATGCAACCAATGCAACTCTTCTCAGACACATACACACATAAAATTCAATCCAGATAGTACAAAGAATCAACAAACACACATATGCAAAAATGCAATTACACAAATTAGCATGAGCAAGAAGAATTCAGATTGAATGGCACGTGAGACTGAAAGAAGATGACCAAACTTTCCTTCAACCGCATCTTTATTTGAGGCTATATGAATGGAGAGTAATTGAGTACTCAATGCAACAAGTCAACTGCACAAAACAGAAGAACTACTGTTAGAATTTCCAATGTATGTAGGGTGAAATAAATAAAAACAACTAACCACCAAAACATTTTATTTTATTCATCCCAAATTAGGAAGCATGTGCCTAATGGAAAGAAGACATAGAAGAAGGGTATCAGTTCACAGACTCGGTGACAATGGATTGATCTTCCATCATTTCTTCTTCATCATCAAGAATAGTTTGAACTGCAAAGAGGTTGGAAACAATATCCCCTAATGGAAAGATTAACCAACAATTAGCTATGAAATAGAGCAAAAGAAATGGAATGCAAGATTGAAATATTAACCAACAATTACCTAACATATCCGCATGAGACCAAACTTGCACACACATAGGAGCTTCAACCATATGAGGTGAAAATCGACTTTGATGTGGACTAAGTACCCTACCACCAGTACTAAATGCAGATTCAGATGCCACAGTTGTTGCAGGAATAGGAAATATATCATGAGCAATTCTTTGCAAGGTTGGATACTTAATACCCCCAAATTTCCACCAGGTGATAATGTCTAGCTCTTGTGTTCTAGGAAGAGGGGCCTCTTCCAAGTACAAGTCCAATTCTGTGCGCACTTGAGAAGCACAAACAACAGGCTGGGAAGACATATATTAATCAAATATATCAAAAACTTCATCTACTCCAACATGGATAGTAGCTGTGCTTGTGCTACTACCATCTGATGTATCCACAACCTCACAAGAATCTTGATATTCTAACAACAAATCAACCATAAGTTTTTTTATGTCACCAACTTCCTTAGTTGCTTGTTCATAACCATATATAGATCCATATAAAGCCTGCAGTATATGAGTCTTATATCTTGGATCAAGAACTGTTGCAATAGCCATAAGACTCTGTATATCTGTCCAATACTTATCAAACTTCGTTCTCATTTCCCCGGACATCATTTGCATAAGTTCATTATCACTAGCATGCCATTTTCTTATTGCCAAATGAATGCCACATATTTTGGGGAAGAAAAGATTAGTTGTAACATACTTAGTGCCCGATAACAATTTAATGATATCATAGAATATTTTCAACCTATCACATACCTCCTTTGCAAACTTCCAATCTTCTTCAGTTAGACAAGAAGTAAATAGTTTTACTTGTAGTTTTAGACGATGAAAAATCTCTTGGTATTGTAATGCAATGGTAAGCATTAAATAGGTTGAATTCCATCTAGTTTTACAATCAAGCGACAACCGTTTCTTATATGAATGTTCAAAGTGCGTGCCATCTTTTCAAAATTTTCATGCCTTTTAGGTGTTGCTGACCAAAATGCAACACTATCACGTACCCTCTCAATGCCTTTTTCCCTGACACTCATTCCTTGTTGCACAATTAGATTCAATATGTGGGCACAACAACGCATATGGATCAATTTGCCTTGCAACAAAAGAGAGTTAGAATCCAACTTATCTGCTATTTCTCCAATAGCCTTGTCATTTGAAGAGCAATTGTCCATAGTCACCGTGGATATCTTCCTCTCAATGTGCCATTCAACAAGACAATCATGTAGGGCTTGGCATATAATCTCAGTCGTATGTGGACATGGCACATACATAAACCTAATACATAAGCACTTCAGATTGTCAAGAACTATGTAAACATTTTAGATAGACAATAACTAAATAAACATGATATGTACCTCAGAAGAAAGCTCTTTAGTTTCCAATTCTCATCAATATAATGTGCAGTAACTGCCATGTAGCCTCTCTTTTGATGGCCAGTGTTCCACAAGTCCGTAGTGACGACGACTCGATGTTTAAAATTTGCAAAGTACTTCACCATCAAGTTCTTTTGGAGTTCATACATATCTAATATGTCCTTCCTAATAGTATTTCTAGACACCATCTGGAACATTGGTTGTAATGAAGAATAGAACTTTCGAAAACCTTCATGATTAACCATAGACAAAGAGTACTCATGAACACAGATCATCAATGACAGTTCTTTCCTAGCAACTTCTTGGTCAAAAATATAATTCTCTATATTCACTCTCCCTTCCTCTCCCTTTGCCAACCTCAATTTTTGTTGTTTTGGGCCTATTGCATTCCTATCAAGACAAGATTTCAGATGAGTCTTTAAGCGAGAAGTGCCATGACTTGTTTCTCCACTAAGCTTACTGTGACAATACTGACATATAGCTTTCCATTTCCCATCTATCTGTTGTGACAATACTGACATATAGCTTTCCATTTCCCATTTATCTGTACTTGCTCAAACTCATTACATACTACAAATCTAAGTTTTCTCTTACTACCAGTTTGAGCATGTGCATCCAATGTCTGAGTATCGGTATATTGTGATTGTGATACTTGAGCTTCATTTTGAGGTTGACCTATGGCTGAGCTCTGCGCTACCTATGAGGAACTGTTACTCAAAGATGCCATTCAAAGAATCTGCAAAAAATCATGAGAAACATCTAAACAAAATAAGTTGTAATTGATAAAGGTAAACATCTAAACAGAAGGTGCTAGTTTTAGGTTGCACAGGACATGAGCCTATGACTGTCTTCTATGCATTTGATGAGGCAACAAGAGAATGTGTGACAGCTACTTGTGACAACATAAGCAGATCAAATCAAACTTGTGAAATTAAAAATTTGTGAAAGAAGATTCATGTTGGCAGCTACTAATGCACACATTGTGTCCAAGCGGTTGTTGATTCAGACTTGCGAGAAAAAGCGTCCACACATCACATATGGACTATGCTATTGTTTCAAACAAACAAAGAGAAAAGATGTTTCTTTTAGCCCAAAGCAAATAGAAAATCTCAACAGTTCCACACCATCCAATTTGACATTGTCTATATAGCAAGAGTTTGGCCTTTCATTCCAAAATTACTACCAGTATCCTCTTGTCAATCTAAACTATTGGAATCTGGCTTGGAAACAAAGATAATTGCCCGATTATTGTCGGTTCTTTCAAATCCTAATGAGTGCGAGGAACATGTGAAACCAACCAAAATCACACAAGATGCTATGTCGAGTTACAAGTGATTGTTTGATTCTATATGGGTTTTACAATTTTCATTAGTGTGTGCACAAACTATAATAGTATTAGGTAAAAATGAGAACATGTTCATGGGGACCAAATCTGGTGACACGCCCAAATTGATTTTGGAGTTAGGGCTAAAGCCATACAGGATGGATCAACGACTCAACAGTTCATGTTTTAGAAACGACATCAAACTCAAATTAATTAGTATTGACTCTAACTAATGCCTAATAGTGACATGATAACAAAACAATTTACGTCTTTGAAGTTTGAATGACCAAGATACCCAACGTTAGTTGTCTTGCTATCATCAAAAATCTTATTACGACTAATATAGTGCAGATTAAGGTACAATGCTTGAGTGCGTATAAGAGTGAACCTTCCGATAGGATCCTTGGTGAGATTAGCAATACTTTAGAATTTCCATAATTCATTCCTACTAAAGTTCACCAATCAGTAGCACATACAGCGATAAAATGGTCAACTCAAACTAAAGTCCTGTAAGGCCGATAACCAAGTTAGGACCAAAATTTTGGCACCAATTAATACTTTGTGTCAAGCAATATTCACAAATATAACTGCCAAGACCGACACAATTTAATTCATTTTAACTTGCAAAACTTTCCACAAAACGTAAGGACGTAGTATCCCCAGCATCTACTCTTTTTACTTGTATATCCAGAAGATTCACCCAAATTAACAGATTCAGAACATTTGTTCAAATCAACAGATTCTACTAGCCACAAATCAGCTAACCATAAGTTTTTCTCACAAATCACAAATGAGGCAAAGAAAAAATAACACGGAGTCCTTACTAATCTGGAGAGATGTATTGAAATCTATAATCTAAGTATAGTACCTCTTTTAATCTGCGTTGCGCTATCCTTCCCATCTCTCAGATGGTTGGATCTGAGTTGATGTCGATGATGGTGGAAGCGACCGACAAGTGCAAGCGAGAGGCAGAGCTTGAGTGCAATGGCGGATCGCGTGAGAACGGAGGAGCTCTGGGGGTGGTGGCTGGAGGCGAAGCGAGCAGGCAGAGGTGCAGCCAGCTTGAAGCGAAGGAGGGACAGGTGCAGAGTTAGGGTTAGGAGCACAAACGGGATGATTTTGGCGTCGTGCGTCAGGGACTCGGGGTCACAAGGTGCAAAATCAGAAAAGGAAAGGACGCGGGGGTGGGCACGGCCGCACAGAACACTGACCACGGTAGCCCTTGTATCACTGAAAATTGGGGTCCACATGTCATGGGATATCCATTGGGTACCCATGGGTACAAATTGATATCTATACCCATCCTATGACTTTATCGGGTACCCAAACCCCAAAACCCACAGGTCTCAAGTGCTGCCCGTGCCCACCCTTATCGGGTCGGGTACCCGAATCCATGGGTAAAACTGCCATCCCTACCTGTGAATTATACAGCAACAGGAGCTTCTAAGTGGGAAGTGGGAGGGATGGAGGCTTTAGCAGGGGCCAGACTGTCATTGTTGTCTGTCTTGGAGCTGCTGTCATTAGATTCTTGGTACAGTGAGCTTCGATGGGCTATGGGAGTACTATTAGTTGAGTCATCACTATCTACATATTGTGTCTGTTGTTTGGGAAGCTTCCCCTTTCCTTTTGAGAGAGCTCTCCTTTTTGCTTGCTCCCTCATCGGCATTGTTTGATGCTTCCTCTTTTCCACATGAGTATCCCCCTTGTCATGTCTCGCACATTCGAGGATGCTTGTAGCCCGATATCCTTTCTAGCATAAGAGCATCTCACAAGTGCATCACGAGGTGTGATGGGAGGGGGGTTTCACTCTCTGTCTCTGTGTCCTCCTCATCAAGTAATGGGTCCGCATTGGACCTCCCTTTCTCCATCCATTGCCGGATTGGATTTTTTGTGTCGCATAATGTGAGCTCCATAAGGTGCAGAAATGGATCATCTTTGGCTGTGTACTTGTCACTTTCTTGTTCTTGGATTCTGAGCCGCATAAGTTGTAGTTCACATAGACCAACTTATGGAATTTCATATATGATAGACAGTTGTGAACTTTGGTGTGGATGAATGCGAATGTTCTCTAATTACGCTCGTAACCGCTAGAAGAAGCACAATGGGAAATGATGCGCTGAGCCAACTGCTGGAGCGTGGGTGTGTTTGAACCAAAAACACCACACCAATCTACTGCAAGTAATGGAAGACAACAATTAGTAGAAGGTGAAAATACAAGATTAGCATTATATTTAAGATGACATAAGGAATATACCAGCGGTAGTTTTGGGATCATGTGCTATCCTCTCAGCTAGCACAGTAGAGAACGATCCAACCTTTCTTCTGATAAGATCGGCCTCGTGAAGACCTCACATTTCCATATCAATATCATCATAAAAGTGAGCATCCCAAGATTTGAAAGAAGGTGTTGGTCGTCCCATACAAGTAATGTGCTCGGAGGTTCAAGGCAGCAGCTGCATGAAATTAAAGGAAACATGTTATTACAAGTATTTGCAAGTACAAGATTTTTTTTAAAAGAGAAGAATGTATTATCGAGGTTCATATAAGTATCATGCATTACGTCGCCCATTTTAAGGTCCACGACATTCATGTATTGCTCGAAAGTAGCTAGATAGTCATGGAATAAACTATCATATTCCTGTCATATTATATTATACCGTGGTATCACCTTACTCAATATATGAACCCTATCTTGGTCAGTGAAACGCAAGAAGGCATACAATGGTTCCAAAGATTTAACAACCGAACGAAGGTTTTTTCACCACTCCAAGCTCGATAGGCACCCATACACATACCTCCCCTCTACAATTTTAACAAAGCGCGATGATAGAAATTTCTCTAACATCATCCATTGCAAGAACTTGTCTTTGCGATGAAGAAGACTGTCCAGAAACATGTAGTTTGTTTCAAAATGAGTAGCATTCCACTTGATTAAATCGCCCCCAATGTGCTTCTTCATCATGGCATGAAGTTTGGAATGGTTGTAAATTCATCGTGAGATTTTTCTAGCACTCTCAATGATAGCGGCGTGGTTAGGGAACTCTCCAATTTACTTTAGCATCAAATTAATCATGTGGGCCACACAAGCTGCCATACGATGTTGCGATGCTCACATGTGATCAGCCTCATGCCTTCTTGTAGTTTGCACTATTGTCCGAGACAAGTTGCATAACCTTTCGCGCACCAACCTTGTCGACCACTGAGTCAATTTTATGTGTCAACAAACAAAATGAAAATCTCCATTACTTCATGTGCAATTCAAATAGATATCAAAATAGGAGCAATGAAAGCAAGTATCTTGCACAAGTACGATGAATCTTGACTTTTTCCGTCATATCCATGAACTTGTGGAAGAACATGGTGCCATTGCAATATAGCATGAAGTTTATAATGTTTATGCGTGTCAGCCCAGTCCAAAAATCGCACATGATAGTTACGCCATACGTAGGCCATTCCATCTTAAACTTCTTTATCTTTTCATTTATATTGCTTCGTTGGCATCTAAATACTTGCCATCTATGCCTCTCCCACTAGGAGACGGGACACTCTTGCCTGCAAATGAGATATAGAATGAACATGCGAGCTATTATTGGATCTACAAATGGATGAAAATTTGAAAGCTCACTTACTCCATTTTTTAGTTTCCATGATGGCACTAACAAAGTAGGGATTATCTGCTTTCCTCCCCACTATATTAGCTGTATGGAAGAATTTGGCCTATGTTGAGCTAGATGTCTGCTTTTCATTCCACCCTTTTTGGTCTAGCTCCCAGTGTCAATCTGTGTTTGTACAGGGCCATAGGTTGTGCCAAGGTTATAATCCCCCACAACCGGTTTGTCCCGTTGGGAGGAACTCCAAAACATCCTTGGCAACACACCATTGCCCCCTCCTCTAGATCCCCACTACCCCCACCATGCTCATACCTGCCACCTGCCCGGCTCATAAATGTTGCCTCCACCCTTAAGGCATCCATCGCATGCTACAGGTGGTCCTCCTCATCAGCACCACCCGTGTATTCTGAATATACACTTCTTCTCGATGAGGAATCGCAAGCAGCTTGCCTCCTTCCCGAGCCTCTCCTCCCTAATTCCCCCTTCTTATCCTTTGTCCTGTCTAGCTCGTGCTGAAATTACTAGAAACCTCCTTTGAAACTTGACTGCAATGGACAATATTCTCACCACGCCCTGCCAAGTGGTGCTTCAATCGGGTTGCACCACCCCCTTTCTTCTCTTTGTGACAATACTTGCATCAAAAATCGTTCCCTATCTTACTTTCATGCTCCCACACAACGTCACCCTGCTCTGCCATCTACACTTCAAAACAACAAGAATTCAGCTAACACAAAACATCAAGTGAATGCTACAAATAAAAATTATCATCAAGCATTATAGCAACATCATGCACTAATCCATACATGCATCCACTTTAAGCAAGTAATCGGGTCAAAGTTGTAAGGATAGAACAACACATAAACAAATCTCATATATATATATATGTATATATATATATATATATATATATGTATATATATATATATGTATATATATATATCAAACAAGAAATCCTCACTAACTATAATAAATGTTATTTATCTCTTCTCTCATATAGCTACATCACCACTGCTGTTGTCGCTACCCGAATCTGCAAATACGGACTCTTTGTATATACTACACTAGTCTAAGATCACGCTAGTGCACACAGGCTCAACATAGATGAATATCACAATCATACATAATGGAAACATAATAAAAAAATCCATATAATAAATAAAACTAGTTGAATGACCTTATGGTCAACTTACATGACTATGCATCACAAGATTGGATAACAAATTAAACTGCAACAGAATAAAAATGTAGATAACCCTCCCAGTATACCATAGGCAACTGGCAATGCTCGCACCCTAAACATTCATCTCCTCCTGTTACTTCCCTTTCAGCACTGATGTAGACTCCTCAACTGGTGATGTTGATGTTGGCAAGGGTGAGTACTTAAAGCACTCAACGAGTTATGCACAGAATGCAATTTTATCATAACTATATGCGAGGCTTATTCCAATGGAAGGGCCAACATGTCTATTTTGTAATAAAGCAACATTTGTAAATGAATACAGTAAATAGATTGAAAAGTAGTAAAACAAATAACAGTAATAGATAGATTTGGCATTTTCAAGTAAACAAAGATATCCAATCCTAAGTCAAGCTCTAACCATTCATAGCAACCTACCATCCATCCCAAATTTTATTTTGCAAAAATCTAACCCTTGACTGTAATTCTCGAGCATTGCTCAATACCATAAGCATGACTATCCAAATAGATTTTACACTCTACAGAGGTGATGCCCTTTACCCACACAATATGATTATCTCTTGTTGCCACATGATTAACACACTTTCTTTGGTGTGTCGACGAGATCATGACAAAGTCTTTACAATGCTCTGTCTTAACCCAGCACTACCCGCTAAGGTTTCAACATTGAAAGGATTGGTTACCACAACAGGGCCCCCTTCTTACATCATCTGTGTGATCTGTGATGGAACTGGTTACCACAACCTAGAACTCCCACCACTAGTAGTACCAAAGTTAAGACATTGCAAATTAATTAATTAGGTCCGTCCCATTCCAGACATGTAGTTGCATGATTGACTCAAGTCAAAGACTTACAAGGTTAAGTTCTTAGAGTGACTAAGGCAACACTTCCACATACCCTTTGCCTTTTGGCCCACCTTGGCATACTGCCCCTTGCCACTTGCCCCAATCTAAATGATTACCACCCCAGTTGATTACCAAGCACCACGTGCTATCAACAAGTCAACATCGTTGCGTGACATCCTTCGTCACCACAACTCAATATCATCATGTGACAACACTCGATACATAAATTCATAAACATGTTCCATATTCCATTAGTCAAGATTAACTTTTGATAATCCAAACACATGAATTGACATGGCATGGCTAAACAGCTAAATACGGTCTAACCAACTAATGTTGATCTTAGTATTAACCAACTAGTAATGAACCAATCTAGGGTGACAATTGATCATGGCATACAAGTTGCAAGGAAGGGTATAGATCAAGTAGGTAGATTAGCTAGATCCTAAGATATTTCAAAACAATTGTACACATAAAATAACATGCATAAAGTAAAACAACATAACGATTTTGTAAATTAGGTTCAACATGATCAAAGCACAACTTGTCTTAAAAACCCTTATTCCTGCTCTTGACCTTGGTCTTGAGTTGATAGGTCTTCCTCGGATGCGTCACACAATTCAACGTCTACGCGAAGCAAGAGAGAATGCCAAATAAATAATAAAATAGATAGCAAATAAACTCTAAAAATCAAATAAAATTCACCGTTAAATATATCTCAATTTTTAAAAATTATAAATTTGAATCACCTAAATCGAAGCTCCTATGAGGGAGAACGACCTCTCAGAAGATTCAAAAATGATAAAAACCTAAGAATTAGAAAAATATTGAATTAATTGAATTATTTTATACTGAAAAAGCTATTTAATGCATCATTGCTGGCGTTAGCCTGACTGATCCATTCACAGACCAACACGTGTCCCTGGTCTTGGACTGAGTCCACAGACCAAGTCCACGGCTATGGCCAGAACTCGATGAACCGAGTCTATGCACCCAACGGCTGATAATTGGGACCCCTCCCACTGACTTGGCTTGGCCACGCATGTGACACACTGTCCGACTCAGCAAACACATCAGAATATCGCGAGATGGTGATGACATGACGAATACGTGTCAGCGAAGCATCTCGCCACGCAGGACGGCGGCACTCGCTGCCCTATGGTAGCACAAGATAACACGATTCTCCTCTTGCAGCTTTATGACACTAGTGGTGAGGCAAGGAACGGCAGAGTTTTAGGGCTCACGGCAACCCAGCGTTTCGATGATGCTTCGTCGAGTGCAGGTGCTCACGAGGTAGATCTCGACGAGATGAATCTGATAACATCGACGATGAGCTCCAAGGACCACCAGATGCAACAAATCTTGAAGAAATTCGATACGGCGGTGCTGGCAAGAACGATGAAATTTCGATGAACCTGCAACGTTTCTCGACGATATAGCAAAGGGCTTTGGGTGCGGATGAGCTTGCATAACTGAGGCACTCCTTAAATAGCAGAAGAAGTCCTAGACGCACACAGGAAGTGAAAGAAATCCATGGCGGTGTGGAGACGGACACTGAACAGATTCCATGACGGTCACATGAACACGATGATGCAACACCCTACCGTGGCACGATGTGCGGTGAGGATGTGCATTGAGGCGATCCGATCTGAGCTATTCACAAAATGGACGCCTGAGATGAGATAAGGTTTCAGGGTAGCCCATGAGATCTCAGCCGTGGCATTTGGATCCAACAAACACTTGAAGCTAAGGTTTCCAAACAAATCTAGCCGCTCAACTTTGATCTAACGGTGGATATTCAACCATTCGGTGGACATGCCGAATAGGAGAAACGAGCTAACAGACCCTTTGCATTACGGTGGAGGTGGGCTGGAGTCTTCTTGTGTTTGGGTTTTGGCCTAGCATTTGTTAGTTGATTTTCATTAGCTTTTAACTTTTAAAATAATTCTAATAATTCAACTAATTCATTTAAGGTATTAAAATTCCATGAAAAATCTAAAAAATCCTCATAAATACTTTGAGATATTTGGAACTTAAATAAAATATTTTTAGAAAAACATTATATTAATTTTATGTAAAAATAATTAGTTTTCACAAAAGGCCAATATACTTAATAAATTCAAATAAATTCAACAAAAATCCAATAAATGTAGAAAAATCACAAAATGCACAAATAACAATAAAATAATATTATAAGGCAAATTTTTGGGATGTTACAGTTGTTCACAACTATTTTTGATAAAAATTGAGTGTTATAGATGTTTTCTCATTTACATTGTTTTTTGGTTCTTTTAGGTTTTACTATGTTTCACCTTAATTTATTTTAATGTTGCAACCAACAAATTAATTTCTACAAATTTCCACCTGAACGTATGTGTTATCTTCTAGTTTTTTGCACTCTTATTTCCTCTCCTTTTCAGTTCCATGCATGTGTGCCTATGACTTTGAAAATGAGATAGCTTTCATAGCTACCTGCAGCCTGCACTTACATGTGTCCAAAATTTGCAAATGAATTTTCTAAATCTTCAATTTAGTTAGTTTGGTGATATACATTGTATCCAACATTCCAACCTTATTTTGTTTGGCACTTTGGCTAATTAGACCCAAAATTTACAAGATGCTAATGATATCTATAACTTAGTTTTGCCTCTTGCCTAAACAACTAGTGAGTAAATCAAGCAGCAGATTAAATTTAAATACCAACTAGTAGTGTACAGCATGCAATACTAATGAAAATCATGAAAACTTACCGAAAATCGCACAGATCGACAAGAAAATCGCTAGGGTTTTGGATGGAATCGCCAAAACTCTCCAGGCAATGATTATCGTTGAGGACTCGCTGATTATCGAGCCTAGCCACTCAATTTTCATGTTCTCACAGCTGATTTTTGGGTTTGTGGCGACCGAATGTCCGAACAACCTCGCATCGACTTAAAACACGTAAGTAACTTTAACGGTCTGGACCGAGCTAATGGGCCTCCACTATCAACAGTAGTAGGCCAGCACTGTTTTGGAATTTTTTTTCCTTTTTTCATTTTGTATTTTTGGTTTTTCATGAAATTTTCATCACATACAGCCCACAGCTATTAATACTAATTTTACGGAAATGTAGAACAAATTTTTCAATTTTTTTAATTTTAATTTGAATCGGACTGGTTTGTCGACCGGTTTGAGAAGCCGCACCAGACCAATACAGTCGATTATCATGATTTTTGATCGAAAATCGCCGATTTTGTCAACCTAGTTACCACACTCAGGGCCCCTTTTGCGTCATGTGAGTTTACCCATATAGTCGGGACTCACACCATCATTAGTAGTACCAAAGCTAAGACATTGTAAATTAATTACACTACTACAGAATGGTATAATATTATCACTTCATCTGGGTCGGTTATTAACTTTTTAGGAAAAATTGATTGTGATAGATTGGGATGGCAATCGGGTGGGTACCTCCGGATACGACTACCGCCCACCCAAACCCGAAACCGTGTCGCTCACCCAAACCCATTAGGCTTATTAGGCATAGATCTGTGCTCACATCCAAACCCGATAGGTATCCAAACTCGATGGGTACCCATGGGTAGTTTGATGTAATTAACATGTGCACCTAGGATACCCATTGGGTATCCATTGATGTAACTAAATATGGGTACCCGAACCCGATGGATACCCACTAATGTAACTAAGCGGGGGTTACGTGTGTGACTACAAAGTGGGACCCACATATCATAGGATATCCATTGGGTACCTATGAGTACAATTGACACCACACTCATCCCATGACCTTATCGGGTACCCAAACCCGAAAACCTGTGGGTCTAAAGTGCTACCGATACCCATCCTTATCAGGTTGGGTACCCGCAGGTACCCAAACCCATGGGTAAAATTGCAATGCCAAGTGAGAGATGATTTTGTAGAGGGCATTAATGATAATCACAATTGGTTCTCAAGTTAGAACCTATTATGATGTAGCGTTGGACACCTCACAATCAGTTCTAACATGAGAACCAATTGTAATGCACCCATGCGCATTACAATTGGTTCTTAAGTAGGAGCTAATTGTGATGTGCACATGCACATTACAATTGGTTCTAACATGAGAATTGATTGTGATGTGCATCATAGATCACAATCGGTTCTTTTCTCAAAACCGATTGTGATGTGCCTCGTTACGTTGTTTATACCCTTGGGCTGAACTCTCCTCTGTTATTGTTCTAGAGGCAAAAAAGACTGTTGCCATACCAAAAAAACATCATATACTCTTGTTGGACATAATACTTGGGTGAGAAATTATAGAATCCTTAAGGATGGATATTAAGAGGGTAAAGTTGAAGCTCTAGCTTGAGGAGATTTCCTCTCAAGTTTCCCTCATTTGTGGCTTTCTTCAAAAGGTGAACATTCCTTCAAATCCTTTCAATCTTGCACTAAGTAATTCGATATGTCACAAAAAGAGTTTAGATTACACTAGAATTGTATATATCGATCAGATTTCATACCCTTTATTTCACAAACACACATCTATTTATTTGCTTTTTAGTACTCTCATGTTAATCTAAAGTTATTGTTGTCATAATATGATGGATGTTAGAGTTTAGGTTGTGTGACCTACGTCTCCTGTTCGAGGCCGCTTGTTTATAAGTATGCTAAAATGGCATATTTATAAGCAAGCAGTCTCGAATTATCTATATTTTTTGGATAGTTCGAGAATATATGGTTTAGGCAAGTTCAGATTAGTTGTTGTACAACTACAAAGAAAATTAATGTCGCGACATCTCTCTTGTGTTCTCCGGATACACACCTCTTGACTTATTGTTGAGACGTGCATTTAGAGAACAGTAGCGAGATACTGCCAAAATTTTCTCTAGGGTTGTACAATAGTTTAGAAACTTGCCCGAACCACATATCCTCGAATAGGATTAGAACCTAACCTAATTAGAGATTTGGAGTCATCATTGGTAGTTAATTAGTTGATCAACAGGTAGACGTTTATTTATTATTCAATTCCTCAACTTTGTTAATGCTTCCACCCTTATTTTGTTTCATTGAAGTCAAAAGAATTGCAAGCTTACTGTATTAGATAATTTGATATCATTGTTGATGTTTTAAATGTATGTCCCCTAACTAGGGAATTGAAAGCTCTTGACTAGGGAAGAAGGAATCATTAGTAAAATTATATATCTTGGAACCCATCCTTTATTTTGCAAAGGTAATTAAATGACGTCTCAATATTTGAAATAGCTAACTAGTTGTCGCTTAAGTTTTTTGTTAATTTAGTGAGCGTAGTTTAATTGTAGATGGACCATAACGAATAGATATATCAGAAAAGCCGTGTAAGTGTTGGATTTTAGAGGGTGTTAAGAGTTCAAAAAATTGCTGAAGAAGATATGGTGAAGAGGGGTGCAAACTACATGTATTGTCCTTACTGTGATTGCACCAATCTCAGGAGATTTAACAACTCAGATCAAATTGAAGACAACTTAATTCGATGTGGCTTCATGAGGAATTACACATGTTGGATCCATCATTAAGAGACAAGTACTAGTCGTCCGGTATGCAACGAAGACATGTTGGAACCCAATTACGAGTTGTAGTGTGATATGTTTGAGGACAATTTAGAGCAAATGTTACATTGATTGGAAACAAAAGGAGTTTGGTGCTAAGATGGGAAACATAAAATTTGGATTGAGTATCGATAGAATGAATCCGTTTGGTTATATGAGCAGACATCACAACACTTGGCCAGTTCTATTGTGTATCTACAATCTTTCTCCTTGGTTGTGCATAAAGCGGATGTATATCGTGATGTCGTTGCTAATCTCGGGACCCAAATAGTCGAAAAATGATATTGACATGTACCTAGCACTGCTGATTGAGGATTTGGTAAAATTGTGGAATGAGGGGGTCACGGTGTGGGATGCATACAAAAGAGAACTTCACCCTATGGGCTCTGATATTTTGCATCATAAATGATTTTTTGGCCCTTGGTAATTTGGCAAGCTACGGTACGAAGGGAGCCAAAGCGTGTCCTATTTGTGAAGAGTAAGAGCTTGTGGCTGCCGAATTCTAAGAAAACTATGTACATGGGTCGCCGTAGATTTCTACATTGAAATCATCGATACCATAACATAAATGACAAATTTGATGGGAAGAGGGAAGTTCGTTCGGCCGTGCAGCCTATGAGTGGAAGGCAAGTATATTCACGTGTAAAGGATATCGATATTCAGTATAAAAAGAGCTATAAATCTGTTAGTCCCATGATCATTTGGAAGAAGAGGTCTATATTTTAGAAATTACCATACTGGAAGGAGTTAGATGTAGATGTCTGGTATTGTATTGATGTCATATGCGTTGAGAAGAATGTTTGCGATAATTTGGTTGGCATCCGAACATACTTGGGAAGACCAAGGATGGAGTGAATGCTCACTGCGACATGGCCTACATGGGAATCAGGCCGAAGCTTGCAATGATAGAGGAGGATAGAAAATGTTTATACATCCCCATTGCATACTACACCTTGTCTAAGAAGGAGAAAAAATACCTCTGCAAGTGTCTCTAAGATATCAAAGTTCTGTCAGGCTACTCCACAAATATTAAGAAGTTTATGTCCATGGATGATTTGAAGTTGTTTGATATGAAGTCCCATGACTATCATGTTTTGATGCCCTAAATACTCCCTATTGCAATTAGAAATATTCTGCCAGAGGATTTTAGGTTGGTAATCACAAAGCTATGTTATTTATTCAATGCGATTTCTTGCAAGGTTATTGATACCGATGTACTAGACAATTTGCAAAGTATGGTGGCGCAGACTCTACGCCAGCTCGAGATGCATTTCCCCCATTGTTCTTCGATGTCATGGTCTACCTTGTTGTTCATATTATTAGAGAGATTAAGATATGTAAACATGCATTCCTATGTTACATGTATCTGTTCGAGAGGTACATAGGTATATTAAAGTCATACGTGAGGAATCAGTCGAATCTTAAGGGTAGTATTGTTGAAGGTTATGGGACTGAAGTGGTTATTGAGTTCTGTGTGGACAATCTAGGTAAAAGACAAGCAATTGATGTTTCTGTATCTCATCGTTAGGGAAGACTTACTGGCAAAAGAACCATTGGGTCCAAACTAATGAGTCCAAGATTTGATTTCTATTACAAAGTGTATTTGGCAGTTTTGTAGGTCTACCTATGTTCGTGATGAATAATTGACTGTATTTGAACTTGTGGTGCACAAGTTTGAGTTTGATTTGATCAGTTTGGGAACTAGTTGGGACTGGTTGAGAACTGGTCGAGACAGATTTGTGAACTGATTAGGACTAGTTGTGAACTGTTCAGGACAGTTTGTAAACTGGTTGGGACTGAGTTGTAAACTGGTTAGAACAGCTTGTGAACTAGTTGGAAAAGATTGTAAATTAGTTTGAACAAATTGTGTATCATTACGGCTATGTGTTGATTTGATTGCATATGTTGTTGGACATTGCTATGTGATATGTTTCCTTTGTCTATAGTGGTTGTAGGACTTCGGAGCTAGGTCAAGTTGAGGCGGAAGAGATCGAGACTAGGCTGGGAGAGCTAAGGTCTAGACAGTCAAGGTATCGCCAAAGATAACTGAGGCTAAGGAGTGGCTGCAAGCCGAGAAGATAAGTGGATGGTACAGATGCTAACATAAGCTCTACTCTAGCGAAGGAGGATCATTGGATCGCAGGTTCGCAGGTGTAGTGGTTAAGTTAGTGGTACCCTG
Source organism: Guadua angustifolia (assembly GCA_036346375.1). Taxonomy (NCBI): domain Eukaryota; kingdom Viridiplantae; phylum Streptophyta; class Magnoliopsida; order Poales; family Poaceae; genus Guadua; species Guadua angustifolia. The sequence continues at coordinate 14,077,697 of CM070521.1, read as the reverse complement.
AGAGATGTATGTCAAAACCCATTATGTTGTTGGGTTTCGGGCCAATCCATGTATGGTTGAGTGACTTAATACCAGCCCTAGATAAGGTTCCTTGTTGGAAAAGAAAATTATCTAAGGGTGGGGGTTGCTCTCAATGTACTATAAATAGAGGAGGAGAGGGATATCTCTCCCCTGAAGGTTCTGGTGCTCCTTTGTACTTTGTCAACTTTGTTGTGAGACTTTGTAAATATTTATTCTAAGAAATCAAAGTTTCATTTCTCTATTCTGAATTTATCTTCAGCATTTTCATTATGGTTTAAATTCAGCATTTAAATTCTTACAATTTACTTTTCGCACATTTGGTTTTATCTCCTCTCCTTCTAAGTTCTTTTGGATCTTGTTCCAAGGATAAAAATTGCTAGATGAATCTTCTATAGATCATATCACAATCATCTAGGCAATTTATAACCTCTTCTTTTTAGTTTCTACAAGAAACCAATCTTTGTGCTTGGAAAAAGAAAGATCGTTGTAGATTGCATTCTTCTTTGTTTGAAGGATTGTTCATTGGTGTTCTCACTTGGTATGATATGCGAGAGTTCATCTAAGATCATCCTGATCATCAATTCCCATGAGCAAACTAAGGCTGAAGTTTGTGTTTTTGATCCGATTTTGGTGTAGTATTCTTTAAGCTGGAAAAAAGTCAGAACTTTGACATCAATCCTTACTATTGAAGGTTGGAATAAGTTTCTGACATCTATAGGAAGGTGCACACTAAGTTTCAATAGTATTGGATCAGCCGATCAAAAGTTACATCGATTCTTGTTTTAGAGATCGTGCTGATTTACTATTCATATGGACACTATCATCCAAGCACTATTCACCTAAACACTGTTCATCTGACCAGTACTGCTGACTAGTTTGTGGTACTATTCATTCAAACACTATTCATTGAGCATTGTTCATCCAACCAGTTGCTATTTACTGTTCATCCGATCAGTATAGTTTTCTTTGTTTATCTAAGCACTGTTCTTTTGAACTTCTGGTCAAGGTACTATTCATCCAAACATCTATTTGGATTGTAGAGTCATTCAAACTGGTCTCTTGGTGGTTTGATTTTTAGGGTGGAATTTTATTTGTGATCATTCACCTCCTCCCTCTGATCACTTTTTTGGTCCTTCAAGAAGTTCATCCATACATCAAGAAGCATAAGTTGATATTACGGGAAGAGAATCCATATATGAATGAGCTTTCCATCACGCGAGATCACAACGATCAATTCCCTACATGGTTCAAAGAAAAGACGAAGGTCTTCATCAGTGAAAATGTCAAATCGTTTGTTGATGGACCAAAATTTAACGTACACAGACATTACAGGGGTACAATATTAATGGCCACATCTTTTACTATGAAAGTCAATATGTCAAGAGTACTGTTCAAAATAGTGGTGTGAGTATAGATGCTTTGTCCGATGATCACTTGAAAGGAGGATCCTCAACTGTAATGAACTCCTACTACGGAATGATTGAAGAAATTTAGGAGTTCTATTATAGAATATACCAAGTTTCATTGTTTCGATGTAAGCGGGTTGGACTTTCACATGGGGTGAAGGTCGATAAGAGGGTTTTACTCTTGTAGATCTCAATAGACTCACCTACTAAGATGATCCGGCCAATCCGAGGTTGCACACTGTCTTTCATGGCAAGAGGCAGATCGTTTGAGTTGAAAACAATGCAGATGAAGAAGAGTACAACAACTTTGATGAAATACCTATGTTTGCAAATGGGGCATGTCTTAGTGATGATGACAACACACATGGAACAAATTACATGTGTGTAAATCATCAAAAAGGGTTGTATTGTAAATAATTGGACTACGTCGTGGTTTGCTTGTTTTATCGAGCCGTTTATTTGGTTTAATGACCGTTATTGTTTAACAAGCCCGTTTTATTATACTGATTATTTGGGTAAAGTTTTTCCATGTGACATGGAATATTGTGACATACATAAGATGAATGCTAGCTTTGCTTTTCAATGCCACTTCAACTGTTCTTTCTTTCATTCAAAAGAAAATAAATTTTTAGCCCAAAATTTAGTTACTAGTATCTTGTTTTGGATTTAAACTTGTATCTTGGTTCCAAATAGTATTTTAAATTCATATATTCCAATTAAAATTAAATATGCTCTTATTTGCTTCTAACTAGTCCAAAGTTCATTTTTGAAAGTATTCAAACAATTTGGACTTTATTTGAATAAGTTTTGACTTTTCGACTCTTTAAACAAAAATCTTGCTAACAAAGTGAAATTTGATATATCTTTCGAATGGGAACTCTTTTTTATAAATTTTTAAAAAATCTTTGTAGTATCCAAAGTATATTTTTGAAAATTTTTAAATAATTTTAACTATATTTAAAAAATTATGGCATTTGTCTCTTTGATCATGCTAAAAAATCAGACTTTTGCATGGTATTTAGGTGATTTGTGATTTTTGTATCTTCAAATATAATCATAATTTGAAAAGACCATCTTTATAAGATTTGATTCTCCGTAGTTAGTCTTTAGTGCCAAATTTTATCAGATTTATTAGAGCTTATCTCTCCTGCTTTTTAGCTCTCTTTTGAAGCTCAAATAGAATGACAAAAATAGGGATGGCAATGGGGACCCGTTCCCGATCCTGAGGAATTCTCTATTAGAGCACGGTATGGGAAGAAATCGTCCATGAGGGATGAAATGGGGAAAATTATTCCCCCGTTGGGGATGGCAGGGATGGGGACGGGGAATTTTTTTCCCCGTGGGGACCCGGTTGGGGATCCAAATTTAGTTTAGTCCAATTTAGTTATTAGATTGCAAACATATTCTCTAGCCTATTATATTCACATTTTCATAAATGGGACAACATAATCTTCAATGAATGCATGTATTCTTTTTTTCCTTATCTATTGATATGATTTTAGAGTTAAAATGGCTATAAGTTCTTCTCTTGTGTGAAATTTTAGCGATGGGTCCTCGACAGGCCCCGATACCCGAGCAGGGGATGGGGCGGGATTTTCTCCCGAGGCGAAACGAGGGGCGGGGACGGAAAAATTTTGGATTGCGGGGACGGGGACGGGGAGGCACTCCCTGGTGGGGAATGACCCCGTTGCCACCCCTAGACAATAATATGAATATCTAGTATATCACAAATGTTTAAGCTATTTTCTCTATTACATCGGCAAAAATTTCTACCACTGTTGCCTCAATATTTAACATAAGCAGAGTTTTCTCGGTATTCAAATGCGATTGTGATGGTCTTCTTTCTCCCGGCTCCATTTTCTTTTTGCTGTTTGTTCCGTAGAGAACCGCCTGTGATTGTGCTAACCCTATAGCCGTTATCAATCTCCTCCCCCCCCCCCCTCCACCACAGACACTCACTCTTAGACTGTATTTAGTACAGCTTCTGCTTTATCAGATCTATAAATTTGGTGGAGCTGTGTATTTCTAACTCTACTAAATCTGTAGAGTTAGAGTTGTGAGTATATTAAAAGCTTCGTATCTAAGATAAAGCTACCGATCAGGGCCTTAATCCTCACTGCCCTCCACACTCACTCTTCTTCTCGATGCCGCCGCCCGCTTGCTCCAGCCCCGGCATCCCTGCCCGCGCCCCCTTGCTCCCTGCCCCCGGTCCCCGGCCGAGCCCCCTGCCCTTCGGCCACCGCTTACACCCCCTTGCCCCCGTGCCCCCGAGCTACCCCGCCCCCCTCCGCCGGTGCGAGCATAGGCAGCTGAGGACTCGGCGTTCGTGGAGGCGTCGAGAAGAAGGTGGCACCCAAGCTCATTCAGCCGTGCCCACCCGCGCCGACTACCATCCCCGACGAGCTCACCGTCAACTTCATCCTCCCCAACAAGTCCAAGGAGGTATTTAACCAACCCGAGCCGCACACACTTCCCATCTTCCCGATCTCATATTTGTACCGGTGCATCTTGGGTTTGCGTGTTCGCACGATCTGGGGGTGGGTTTGGTTAGGGAAGAACATGGTGATATATTTCCTTGATCTTCTGCTTGACAAACTTAGTCATAACTCATAATGCCCTATTAAAAGGCCCTAATGAGGATCCTTAGTCAAGTACTGGTCTGTCACCTGCTGTTAGACAAGCATTAGAATGGAGACTTAAACATGCCAAACATTCCATTGAAGACTCAAACATGCCAAAAAGGTTTTGATGTGAGCTCTTTGTGCATTACACAAAATATTTTAAGCAAACAGTCAACCTATGACAGATATTTTGAAACAGAGGCAGCTAATGGCAAATACTAGTACTTATATTGGTTAACATAAACAGTAAAATTGTTGTCTACGCCTGTACTAGTTCTCTGTGCTTGCAACTGCAGCAGGGAGAAGACAAGGGGGAGAAGTGGAGACTAGATGGGGATTCAAATGGGGAGGAGATGATTCGGATCCACCAAACATAAGCACTATGACAAATTTTAGTCACTGGTAGCTGGTAGTTCCAAGTAAAATGAGTTCAAACTTGAAGCCATCATGATTATATCAAAGTAAAGGGCGAAACTTTGTATGCTTTGCCCCTATTTTAATTATAATTTCTCAACTATCACTCAAATAGTCCATTTTTTATTTGGCATAGCACAAAAGTACCACTGCACCTTTATTTACAGGTGCATTAAGTAACCCTTTTTAATACACCTTTTATTTCAATCAATAGGGACGAAAGGCATTCCACCAATCCACCTATGTTTGGCTGGAAAATGTTTGTACTCAAGATTTTAAAATTGCAGTATTAACAATGGCAGTAATGTATTTTTTCTAATGTTGGAGCTGTAAAATGTAATATGTCCTGTTCATATTTTATCACTGCAGAGCATATAAACCAAATGGGCTTGTACATTGGCAAGTTAAGTCAGTGAGAAATATCATACCTAAATCAGCTATAGTATTTGTTAAAAAAAAAATAGAACCAGTTGTTCTTATCTTCTTTTTGGTACTGTTTTTCCATTTGATGCTCAGTTTATATTCCCTTTCACAGTTATGAATTCCTAGACCCTCAGTGGCCAGTACAAGCATTTTTTTATTTTACCCACAATATAATTACTCTCTATCCTTACAAGCATATGGATGATCAATATAAATTTAAAGATGATGACCATAAACACAACTTAATCAAAGGTATTCTATAGGCCAAGCCTACAGATATAATTAACCAGACGCTATGTAAAGGCATCAGAATCAGCGGACTACGCAATCTCCTGTTAGACATTCTCCTCAAGCATAGACGCAAAAGACAAAAGACTAACTCTTTGGGGTGCATATAATTTTGTATATTCAATACAAAATTAACAAAATACAGTATTCTCCATGTGTTTGATCTCTCTTTTGTTTTCACAAACATCTGTATCGACGTATCCGGGAATCCGAGGCAAGATCAGTTTCGACCGTCTCTACATCAAGACAGCAAGCATGTCCGGCTCGCCATTTTTCACACAACGTTATCATGTTTGTTGATACATTGACTATTTTGATTCACCTTGATTTGTAGTAGACATTTTTGAGAGGGTATTTGCATTCTCTTGGATTAAACCGGTTTTGGCTGCTGTTAGAACCTGTTCCGCCATTGGGTATGCATTCCCCGTTCCGGCAGAGCGAATTCATCCGGTGTAAAAAAGAAATCGATAGCTGCGAAAATTAAGCTGTTTCTTACAGAAATCTTTGTAAGTCATCTGTGAAGTTTCCGTAATCCAAACTAGCCCCTGGTCTCAATTAAACATGAAGGGTGAATCGGAGCATGATGTCACATCACCGGCGCGGCGCCAGTTCATGCGAGTGCTCTGGTCAATGCGTCTGGTCCGTCCACCGGTGAAAAGTGGCCAGATTCTCTTAGGCCAAACATGCATCTGATCCGAGTCGTGGTGGCAGCTCCCAAAGTAAGGAGACCGGCACAGGCGCATCCAGAAAATTGGAAGGAGAGCTAAGACTAAGACATCGAAAGTCTAACAAACCAGCCATGTTCAAAGTTTGCAAATATTTGTTTAACAATCACATATAATGTAAGTATGTAACAATACAAAGGATAGAAGAATTGAGAGACTGTCAGGCAAGTATTGGACTGTTTTATTGAACCTATCTAAGAGGGGGTATAAGAGGCTTACTGGCTGTGGGTGGGGCTTCCACCCACGTCCCGGCTATAGTTCCGATCAAGCTCGTCGAGAGCACGGCTGCACAGTCCAGCAGTGCAATTGCGTTTCTGCAGGACTCGTCCCGGTGCCAGTACAGAATTTCTTTCTTTGGCGTCCACTTTTTTTATAAAAAAAAAAGGCCAGAAATTATGACATTCACTATTAAAAGAAGGCAAGCACCAACGCTAGGCCGCGATTTGAATTATGATGGGCAAGAACATAACTAACACACCTAACCAACTGAGTTTGGTCAATTCTCTTCGTCCCCGTTTTCGTTGAGCTTGATTTACTTTGAATCATGGTACGATGGGATAAGACTTGTTCCACCCGGGCACTATGATTAAGAAAGAAGGATTCGATGATACTCTGCATCTCGGCCCTAGGGTTTGCAAAACCGTCGACAATCAGTCGATTATCATGAAAATCGGCTGTATTGAGCTGGTTGGGTTTGTTAAATGATTAATAAACCAGTGGAATTGAAAAAACTTGAATTCAAAAAATTTGAAAAATTTGAGAAAAATTTGTGGAAAAATTGCCTAAAATTAGTATTAACAAATTTGTAACCTCTGACATCAAAAGAGTATGAAAAACAAAATTTTGAGCCGTTTGTGAACCAAAACCGAATGTAGAGAATTAAAAAGGAAAAAAAAAAGAGAAAATAATAATGGGCCGCAACCTGCAGGCCACAATACCCTGACCTAGTAGTAGTTGGTCCAAGTCCAACCCATAGTCTCTAGAACAAGTTAAATGGCGTTTATGGTTGGTTCCAACCGCATTATTGCTCTCCCGCGAACAGCACCAGCTAGCTTTCCCACCTCCTGGCGTTGGCAACGGCCACCCGAGAAATCGACATGGAGGTCAAAAAATCGAGTGAAGTTCATAGAAAATCGACCATCTAGCGGCAAAAATCGAGCAGTGTCATGGGCATGTCGATTTTCATCAAAAACCAAGCGATATTCGACTGCATTTGGGTGATTTTTGGCAAGTTTTCTCGATTTTTGATTGTTTGTTCATGAATGGCAGTATAGGTGGCAGACTTCGCAACAAACCGAGCAATTTTCTCACCAAATCCATTGATTTTTGCCTCAAATCGATCGACTTTTGATCTATATAGTTCGGTTTTAGATACTTCTTGCATGACTGGCAGTAGATGATGTCCCATACCCATTACAGCAAATGATGTGGTTAGGGTTAGGGTTAGAGTTAGTTTAGCAGTAGACAAGGTTAGGGTTAGCAGTAGATGATGTGGTTAGGGACAAGGTTAGGGTTAGGGTGCGGATTAGTTGTAGATGATGTGGTTAGAGATAGGGTTAGGGTTAGCAGTTGTTAGCAAGCACATACATTAATATGATGTTTTGTATTAGCATTCAATGATGCGAGCATGTACGTATAGTTGTTAGCAAGAATTGATGTAATGCCTTTTATTGGTAGCATGTACATATAATTCCTAAATTTCACTGATGTAATAACTTTCATTGCTAACACGTACATATAGCTTTGGCAAGAATTGACATTAATTGATATTTTGCGTTAGATTTCTTCTTGTTGTCTTGTATTAGTAGATGGCAAACCCAGGCGATGTTGTGTGGGAGCACGGCAGTAAGATAGGGATTGGTTTTCAATGCAAGTACTGTTATAAAGAGAAAAAATGGTGCAACTTGACTAAAGCAACACTGGCAGGGCGTGGTTCGAATGTTGTCCATTGCAGTCAAGTTCCAAAGGAGGTTCGCGAGTACTTTCGACATGACTTAGACAGGACAAAGGACAAGAAGGGAACAAGGAAGGAGAGGCTCAGGAAGGAAGCAGCAGCTAGCGATTTCTCACCGAGAAGAAGTATATATTTTGAGAACACGTGTGGTCATGATAAAGAGGACCAACTGCAGCAAGCCATGGCTGCCTCCAGGGTGGAGGCAGAATTTATCAGCCGAGCAGGTGGTAGATATGAGCACGGTGCTGACAGTGGCACCTCTAGAGGGGCTAAAGCAGGGGTAGGTATAAGGAGAGGAACGCGAAGCAGGCGATTGGCTCGGCTTGAGCCAAAATTTTCCACACGGCTGGTATCGTGGGGAGGAATGCAGACAATTTGTACTTCGTTAGCGCTGTTAGGGAAACTTAAAAATGGGGTAAGTGAGCTTTCAAATTTTTGTTTGATTGTACATTCAATAATAGCTCACATAGTCATCCTATATTTTATTTGTAGGCGAAGGTGTCCCATCTCCCAATGGGAGAGACATAAATGGCAAATATTTGGGCGCCAACGAAGCAGATATACGGAAAGGATGAAATAATTCAAGATGGAATGGCCTACGTATGGCGTAACAATTATGTGCGATTCTTGGACTGGACCGACACGCATGAGCATTATCAACTTCAAGATATACTGCAACGGCACCATGTTCTGGCACAAGTCCGTGGATGCGATAGGCAAAAGTCAAGATTCCTCGTACTTGCATGAGGAACTTGCTCTCATTGCTCCTGTCGACGATCGGAATCGCCGGACCGCAAAAGTGTATGGGAGTTAATCGTGTATACGGGACCCGGAATCGACTTCACTCACCGAAGGGTTGGATTTGCTGTTCTGAAGGTCGGAGGAAAAAGAAAAAGAGTGAGGTGATATTGCGGCATAACATAATGCAATAGGAATATGATAGCTTGCATGACTCTCCAGCTACTTTCGATCAATATATGAATGTTGTGGACCCTAGAATAGGTAACCTAACGCATGATACTTACATGGACACTGGTAATACATTCTTCTCTTTTCAGTAAAATATCTTGTACTTCCAAATACTTGTCCTAACATGTTTTCTTGAATTTCATATAACTGCTACCTTGAACCTCTGAACGCATTGCTCATATGGCATGACCAACACCTTCTTGCTAAATCTGTGGGATGCTTTTGAAGTGCTTGCTAATGATACTGATATGGTAATCCGAGGTCTTCACAAGGCCAATGTTTTCAGAAGAAGGGTTGGATCGTTCTCAACTACGCTAATTGAGAGGATGGCACATGATCCCAAAACTGTCCCTAATACTTTCCTTATATCACCTTAAATATAGTGCCACCCTCATATTTTCACCTCGTACTTATTGTTGTCTTTGTTAATTTGTAGCACATTGGTGGGATGTGTTTGGTTCAGACACACGTGCACTCTAGCAGTTGGCTCAACGCATCGTTTCACATTGCGCTTCTTCAGCGGATGCAAACACAATTAGAGCACGTTCACGTTTATCCGCACTAAAGTTTGCAACCGTCTATCATACAAAAAGCTACATAAGTTAGTGTATGTTAACTACAACTTGTGACTTAAAATCCAAGAATAAGAAAGTGGCAAGTCTGTAGCCGAAGACGACCCATTTCAACTCCTTATGGAGCTTACACTATGCGATGTAAAAAATACAATCTAATAGCAGATGGAGAAAGTGAGGTCCAATGTTGACCTCTTACTTGAAGAGGAGGACACAAAGTGACACCCGCTCCCATCATACCTCGTGACAGACCGGTAGACACTAATGCGTTGCGAAAGAATACTGGGGTTGCAAGCATGTTCGAATGGGCAGACAAGAAAGTGGATGACACTTACATGAGAAAGAGAAAGCACCAAACAGTACCGATGAGGGAGCAAGTAAAAAGGAGAAGCTTCCCATATAGCAAAAACAGTACGTAGAGAGTGATGACTCAACTGTTAGCACTCCCGAGGACCGTCGGAGCCCGTCGTACCAAGAATCAAATGACAGTAGTTCCAAGATGGATAGCGATGGTGGTCAGTCTAATACTGATGCTCTCATCTCTCTCACTTTCTACTCATAAGCAAAGCTTCCCATACAATTTATAGGGGAGTCGATACACTCATGCCACACAGGACAAAGACCATGGGACTCCACAATCACTTAGAATGACTACTGAAGGCAAGGGGAGGGACCATTGACGTAACCATGATGCACTGCAGGATAGCTGCAGCTCATACAGTGTCATCGAGACTCAAGAGAGTTATGGTTCATATAGCCTATATGACTAGCTATCCGGATTCTCGTACGCAATCTCCCACTCAATAGGTATATGAGTGGCAAGACCCAGAATTTTATGTCATGTTGTACCAACAGTGGCAAACGACTAGCCTTTGGATAAGGCAAACTTGGCATGAATATAAGGCGGAGTTGCTAGCGACATAAGGTTTGCTGATGATGTCCACAAAAGAGTACAACATGACCAACCAAGTGTATAGTCAATAATACTACCCGTAGCCTCAAAGGTAATGTTTTATTTATATATTTCATTTCATTGCAACTCGATTTTTTTACTAACATAGAGTTCATGTAGTCTAACATGGCATATTTGTCGCAATGGAAGACCGACGAAGCTCTACTAAGAGCATCTCCAAGAGGAGTCCTAAATAGGTTGCTAATTGTAATTATAGGGCTTTGATGGAAAAAAAGCACTCCAACAGAGGTTGTATTTTGAAAAAAATTATCAAAATAGGTTTAGGACTCAGAGCCCTGTTGCTATATTTAGCAACTCTCCTCTCTGGCCCTAATGAAGGATTGGAGATTTAGGATCTAATTGCTAGAGTCAATAGCTATCTTGGGTCCTAATTTTTTTAGTTTAGGCCCTATTTTGCGGTATAGGACTCTATTTTAAGGCTTGACTATTGGAGATGCTCTAAGTGTGAACATTTATTTTAGGTTAGAAAATATTGAATTCAAATATCATTTGCTATGCTATTGAAATGAATGTTACTAAAATATGGACTTGTTGGATTGATTTGCGTATTTGTTGGAATGAAATGTTATTTGTTGAGATACTATTGTTAAATGCCTATTTCACAATTTGAGATTGTCTAAAATATAACAAAGGTTATGCCAAAATTTTATTTTCCATATTTTCCATAGTTTTTCTATTGTTGCAAAATGTGTACTTTACAATTTGACATTGTCTTCAAATATAGGAAAGCTCATGCCAAAATTTTATCGTATTTTTCCATAGTCTTTTATGCATTTCTAATATGTTCCTGATTTTTTAGTATTTTTAAGCTTTTTACTAATTTTCACTATTTTCGGAATTTCCCCTTTTTTCCTTTTCTCTCATAATTTTCCATTCACTACCGATTATACCTGAAAATCGGTCAATTTTCGATTGAATCGGCCAATTTTTTATGATTCCAACCCTAGTTTAACCGTAGTTTTCAAAATTATTTGAATTTACAAACCGTTTGATTTTCCTCGATTTTCAACCGATTTTTATCGCAAATCAATATCAGCGATTTTGCTAACCGTGCTTGGCCCCATATCGAGGTCTGGAGACCAGACTGACTTTAGCTAGGAATACAAATGCTACATTGTTCTGTATATTGTATATCCCTATACTGGTAAACTCTTTAATTTGTGTGTAGATAATGAATATGGAGAATGAATCCGGCACCTGTTTGGCTTGTTTCTAATAGTTACCATTACTTGTCTTACTAAATTTTAGTAGCATTCACTAAATTTAGCAAGCATTTAGTTTACTACCCAAATTTGGTAAGATTCTCTTCTCTCTTAGCTCTCTATAGTTTATTTCCTTGTCAATCTTTAGTCAAAACATTGGTAGCTAATTTAGTAGCTAAATTATGGTAATACCAAATTTTAGTAAAAATTAGTGAGATAAATTTGTCATCAAACCAAACAGACCCAAGATGTCAAACAATAAGATCATGCTCGCATTTGGATGCAGCCAACACTTGAACGTTAAGAAACACCTCTCTCGAACGGCAAATGTTCATGTTTCTTGGAGCTGTAGATCACGATTTTTTTAAAAAAATAATATTTTTAATGAAAAATTACAGAAATAATATACAGAATTAAAAATTACAAATATACACTACTGTCGCTATTTAAATTAGCAACAGGTCTCTGTCGCCAATTCAAATGGCAATAGAGACTCGTCGCCAATTCAAATGGTGACAGAGACTACGTCGCCGATGGTTATTGAGAGCTATCGCCAACGGTCGCAGTTCTTTGTCGCCAGTTGAAATGGCAACGGAATCTCTATCACAATTTCAATTGGCGACAAAGATCTGGCGCCAATTTAAATGGCGATAAGAGTGTATATTTGTAATTTTTTAATTCGGCATATTATTTTTATAATTTTTTAATAATATTAGTAAAATAATAATGCAGTAGATCACTTTACTCCCAAGCGTGGCCGCGACGCACGTGCCAATTGTTTGGCGCCACGTCAGCATAGAAGGCCTTCAGTGGCCTCTTGACCATTCTAGCGTGTACACACGACATAACACGTCAGCTTACAACCAAACATGATATGGTGGTTTGTTCGATCTTCATGGTGTATGATTATATACTTATATGCTCTCTTAACAAATACTAGTTGATCTTTCGCTGTTAGATATAATGGACTTGCAACTCTTCAATTTGTAAAAATTACACTGTTGAATTTCACGGACACCGAGTAAAGTATATCAATCTACTAATTCCCAATGAAAAGGCAGCGATCTTTGGAAGAAGACGTCCAATTCCCCATCTGTATGCGCATACAATGAGGAAGCACAAGTGAATAACACTAATAGATGCAAAATAGCTATCTAATTATTTGGTATCTCATTTTTACAATAGAATAGTTCTAAATATACAAAGAAAGGACAAATAGAGCTTGGTGTTATGAGATAAGAACTCTAAACCGTATTCAGTTTAGAACTCTATCTCTTTATGGTGTGGTCGAATCCAACTCCTCTCTCATACTGCTATATATATCGGGTGCTTCCCATTGTAAAAGGATGAATCAATAAAGCGAGAGAGATTTACACCTATATTGTGCGCTCTTTGTGTTCTTGCTCTTGGATTGCGTTTACGAATTTGGAGATTGATCGAGGATGATCGATTACATTTTACAACACGTTATCAACACAAGTCTCTACCATAAGAAGGAGAATCGTCGACTACAACGAACGATCTACTACCGGTGATTGATCGCCTGATCCGATCTGCAATCAACTCGCCATCACGCCGGCACCCACTCGGATTGCCGAAAAAGTCCTACGCGACTCTATCCTACACGATAGTCTACAGAATTTCCCCTGCAGGTCGAATCAAGGTATTAAATTAGTATAACATATTGAATCGCGTTCTTCGCTAACCTTCGATCCTGCAGATCGTTCAATCGTATATGTCTGTTCATAGCGGCACATGATTTTGAGTTACTGTTCATAAAAAAAATCGGTCCAGAAGACCTTAACCCATGCTCCCAATGCGAGCTCCCGGAGCGCACGCCGACGGTGCTTATCCTCCCCAGCTGCGGCGAATCACCTCACCTTCACCCGTGCGTTCGGCACACGCCGTCGGAAGTGTACCGCGCGCTTCGCCCTGGCCTCCTTGGATGCATCGCCTTTGGCCATGCCGCCCTTGGCATGGCTTCGCCGCAACCTCCTTGGATGCATTGCCTTGGCCGTGCTCGACAGCGGTCCCAGCGCCCGCAGGTGCGGCGAATCTCGGCCGCCGCGCTCATCCGCCCCCTCCTTTTGCGCCAAGACCCATAGCACCAACGCCGCTCCCGCAGAGCTTCGGCTGGT